>CM053559.1:13814022-13957134 GCA_028646485.1 Cryptoprocta ferox
TTTAGTTGTCTGATCATGATTAGTTTTAATTGATATTGATTTACAAGTCAGGATCATCTAGTAGCCTTAATCTACACTTTGAAGTTAATAATGTAAGCATTTATAATTTTATTAGAAACATACTCGAATGAATCTTTTTTGCTTTGTACCTGATTTTCTTCTCTAATAATTGAGTTTATTCTTTCACAAACAGTACATAATGCATTTTGGAAACTATTATTTTTCTCTGTATAAAATTCATGTAGTACTCCTTAATAAATAGAGTTTGCAAAGTCAATATCAATACTTTGTTATAATCATTTTTGGGGAAACAGCATCTTAGAGATTATTTTTGAAATGGTCCTTTTCAAATTAGAGAAAATCAAAACAGCTATCTTGCTAGGAGTAAACCTGTGAAGTTGTATTTTCAGTTAAGTGACCATCATTTTTAAAATATCCATTTATGCCAAAGCTTTAGAAGTATCTAATTCTCTATTATATTCAAGATTGGGGTGCATGCTGCCTTTAGGAATTCAATACAAAGATAAATTTAAAATAAGTTCTATCCTATTTAGCCAGTTTCTTAGAAATAACCATGCACCTAGTGTTTACCCAAATCAGGTGCATTTAGAAGTAAAAAAATAAAGCCCTAATCTCCCTCTTCAGATGGATTAATAAGCCTTGAAGCTACCTGAACATCCTAATTACAGCAGCCTTCAGGATTATGTACCAGGGGCATGTACATGAGGAGGAACAAGTTTGGATTCTACTTGTGAACCTTCTCAACATGTCTTTGAACAAATTTCTGTGATTGCTGCTTACACTGTAGACACAGTTCAGTGTGGTTCCCCGATTTCCTGTAGAACTGGGGAGATTAGAAGTTTTATTTTTCCTCCTGGCAAAGAACAAGTTGATTACTGGGGGGCGAATTTCACAAGGTTTAACACACTTCTTTCTCTTTTGAAACTATCTTTGGTAAAGCAGGTTTGATAGGCCCATAATATCACAGAGAGTATGAAGGTAATGTATACAACAGCTACTTCCTCTTTTCTGCATTGGGATAGCATTAATTGTATATAGGTCAGTTGAAATTGTGGGACTATTGTGTCTCTAAGAATAGAGGCACCACAACGGCAAACATTTGGTCACACTATTTCACCCATAGTATTGTATTTAGAATGACAATATAGTAGGTGCTCTGTCCCTGCTGTTGTTGCAGATGGTAAGGCTTCATTAGCTTTTATGGCTGAATAATATTCTCTGTGTGTCTGTCTCATGTTTTCTTTATCTATTTACCTTTCAGTGGACACTTGGGTTGTTTCTATTTCTTGGTTACTGGAAATAATGCTGCAGTGAACACAGGATTGGACATATGTTTTTAGATTACTGTTTTTGTTTTCTTCAAATATCTAGAGGCAGAATTTCTAGATCATATGCTAGTTCTATTTTTAATTTTTGAGGCATCTCTATACTGTTTTCTATAATCGATGTCCCAGTTTACATTTCCACCAACACTACACAAGTGTCCCCTTTTCTCCGCAGCTTTGCCACCATTTGCTATTTCCTGTTTTTTTGGTTAGAAGTCACTCAGCCCGAAATAAGAATGAAATCTTTACACTTGTGACAACATGGGTGGATCTGAGGGCAGTATGCTAAGTGAAATAAGTTAGAGAAAGACAAAAACCAAATGATTTCACATATATGTGGAATCTAAAAACAAAACAAAACAAAAACAAAAACAACAAAACTCATAGAAAGAGAACAGACTGATGCTTGCCAGACATGTTGGGTGAGGGTGGGCTAAAAGCCAAAGGGAGTCAAAGTTATAAATGTCTAAGTCATGGGCATGTAATGTATAGCGTGATGACTATAGTTAATAGTAATACTGTATTGAATATTTTAAAGTTACTAAGAAAGTAGATCTTAAAAGTTCTCATCACAAGAAAAAAAGCCTGAAATGATTTATGGCGACAGATGTTAACTAGACTTATCGTGTGCTCATTTTCCAATATATACCAATACTGAATCATTATGCTGTATTCCTGAAACTAATAGAGTGTTGTATGTCAATTATGCCTCAATAAAAATAAAATAAAAAACTAGTTGTTCGATAAATATTTGTAGCATAAATCAATTAATGAATGCATGTGAATTACTATGATGCCAGCACATTCATACCTCAAAGGGTTTCTGTGGGAGAATAATACTTATTTTGGTTTTTACAATTTCTGCAGTTAATGCTAAGGCAATTATTCATTTTGGTCTACAATATGTTAACACTTTATAAAGAGTATCTTATTCAATCACATAGCAAGTTAATACTTACAGCGTGGTGATATGCACTAAGCATTGTGGTAAACACTTTACCTGTGTTATCACATATACTTATTACTATAAGCATGGATGTGGTAAGTACTAATATCAGTCCCAATTTACAGGAAAGGACATAGTGGTTTAGTGTGGTTAAGTAACTTGTGTAAAGAGATACAACTAGTAAGTGACAAAATCCAGATGGGAATCTGAGTCTGTTGACTTAACTCTTCGCTCACAACTCTAGAGCCAGTGAATATGGGGTCCTTGCATTCCTACTGCCTTCTTCCACTCTGAGCTAATCAGTGATGGCCTATGTCTTTAGAACCCTTCTCAACATAGGGCTCCATGTAGGCCCTGTCCCTTGGTGTAGGGGTAAAGCCATTTTGCCATCCACCTGTAATTCTAAACTGCTTTTAACCACTAACAATACAGGCACAACTACATTAGCAAATCACACACATGTAGATACAAAGCAATTATAAATGGATTATGAGAAGCAAAGATGGTAAATTAAGAAGCTGTGTGCAAAAAATAAGAAGGGGTCGCATTCTACCTTCCCTATAACAGTCTTTAGTTTTCTTTCGGAGATGTGACCAAACACATCTGAATAGCTTATTTCTTTCCCTTTTCCTGACTGCAGAGGGCAATTCCCCTTCGTGGGGGATAATTATTGAATAAGGTTGTCCCCTTTACATAAATCCACATATAACCTTATCAATTGTACTCTAAGATTTAATGCACTTGTTTGTGAAGCTTGGCTTGGCACAGATGAGGGTTCCTCACTTTGTGCTCCTATAGCACTTTAATTTCATCACAACAGTATCATTGACACATGTATTACAATTTGCACCTTTGTATTTCTGTCATGCCTAGTAGACCTTGGACTCTCAGGGCGTCGACTTTTTGTTTTAGGCCATATGTTACCCACCTCTATAAAAGTTATGCTGTCTAAGTTTCATCTTGTAAGTTTTGATATTCCTGAATTGAATGATTATATTAGTGACACAAACTGATTTATACCCAATATTCTAGGACATCCCACATTCCCACTCTTTATTTTATTCTCTAATTTTCAGTGTATATGCTTGATCTTCCTCCTTCATCTTTAGATTGCCCACAGCATATATATTAAAGAGGTAACAGAAAATGTTTCTTAAATTGAATGAAACCTATTTTCTTATCATTGATTCAAATATTAAACCCATTAAACCTTTAGATATGTTACCAAAGTCGATTATGCACACTGCCCACAATTTCCAGATATGAAAATTCTTGTGGACTATTTAAAAGTACCCACATAGATAAAAATTAAGAGCATTTGAACTGCTGGGGTAAATGATAGGAGCACTAGAACTAAATAGTAGACCCTAATAAAATCTCTATCGGTTGTATCCATTGGAAATAAATTTACCATGTTAAGTATCAAAAAACCAAAGCTGCCATATGGAACCAGAAAAAAATGACAGAAAGAATACAACAGGGTCCTGCATTCACAGCACAGGCACTCTGTGATGTACTTGTCTTTTTATGATTAATTTAGACATTTTCACTAATAGATTCAAAGATAATTGCCAGATAAACAGCTGTGCTATCCCTACAACAGGAGAGGAAATGAGTAAGGGATATTAAATAAGGAAAAATGTTGCTCAGGTGCATTAATCTGGAAAATGGAGCTCATTGTAAGATCTTCTGTCTTCCTTGGTATTTGGATTTGAAAATTGAAGTATTAAGGCATAAGGACATGATAGGGCACCACGAGAAGGAATAATATCCTTATAAAATCAAGTTATTATAATTATATGATTATTTATGAGTGAGTCTTGCCATTTCATTTTTTCAGCCTTTTACTAAAACGTATGGTATACTTAAGAGGAAATGTTTAAAATAATTTTTTCAAATGTGTATAAACCCTGAATCAAAACATGTTTCAGAGAATATTAGGGAGATAAAAAAAAACCCCTCATGGTAGGTACTCTCTTGTTTAAGTCATTATTTTGCAGATGAAGTATTTGTGATCCAGAGCAAAGAGCTGAAACCATCAATGACTTCAACATCGTTTACTTTACAAAGTAATTGTTCATGTTTCTAAATCAAACTCCTAGAAAATACATATCCTATTTGTAAATATGAAAGAAGCAATTGGGCAGTATCATCAAATTTGCTAAATTTGATTTGAAACCAAATGTAAATAGACAATTGAATTCAGTAGTTGCCTTAATACGTTAAGTAATATCTCAGATGCTTTGGTAACATTTGTCTAAAACTGTTTTTCCTGTTCTATTTGTTTGCTTCTCTTTTAATGAGTATAGTGAGCCACTGTATTTTTAAAAATCTTTGCACATGTAAACTATCAACTCATGGCTTTATAGACTTAGTATATTGATGAGAACTGCATTATACTAATTTTATGACTTTCAGATAGGTTAGTGCCAGTGAGGTCAGCTCAAGAGTAATGAATGCCATTTTAAAATACCAAGAAGCATGATTATTTTCATACTGATATTGCTGTGGAAAAATACCAAAGAGGCTGTGAGATTATGCCACAAAGTATAGAAACTGTTCCAGGAAGTAAGTGCATAAACTCGGCTGTGCAAGTGTACAGAAAAACCCATTAAAACCCATTAAAAGGACCCAAACTGTAGACAGAAAATAAAAAAGCATTGATCAACTGCATCCATGAAGGCAATAGATTGTCCATTTATTAATTAAAAGTACATTTTATATATTGTGATGTGATAAATAGTTGGGCTGTATAGGTTAATTCCCTCAGATCTGCACCGAGGGCTATTAGCATTGATAAATTATGCACTATGACATTTAACATTTCTGATAGACGGTCTAAAGGAGTGCTGTACCTGCAGCTTTGCTTCTGGTATTTCCACAGCAATTTAGTCTGGCTATAGTTAACTGTGAAGTATGCCTAATGCAAATGGGACTATATTTCCAATAAGCATGTGCTTTTGTGGTTGTGTGATTATACTTTCAGAACCAGAATTAAGTTTCTTGGAGCGTAACTGTCTTGTTCGGACTACTTTTGATACATATCAACACTACTGGGTATCATTGGCATAATGAAGTTAAATACCTCAACATATGGGATGTATAAGATAAATAAGGAAACCTATTTCTATAATTTTTACAGTAAGAGTAAGTAATGCCATCAACTTATTTTTATAAAATAAGGACATTACCAAAGAAAAACATTTTTTGTTTGTGTGTGTGTTTTCCCTACACTTTGTTCTATTTTTCATTTTTTAAAAAATCAGCCTCTTTTTTACCTTTTAAAAAATGTTTGAAAATTTTCTGAATTATGTAAAGTTTTAAAACTCCATTCAAATACTTATTTTTAAGGGCCATGTTTTGAAGACTTTGTATGCACAAATGGTTCCTTTGGGGAAAGTGGAACACATAGTTAAGTAGAAGTTAACCCACATGTACTAGACAAAATTGAAAATAATATCATATATAAGTGAGACATTTTTCATTTTATCAAAGGATATTAATCTTTAGTATCTTAATCTTGCCAATTATCCCTTAAGGAATAAAGGAAAATGTTTCTATCTTCAGTGAATTTGTAAGAGCAAGACTTCAGGAGTTTAAATAGTTTGCCAATGCTAATAGGTGGGAAATCAATAACCAATATCCAGGTTATTCAAGTCCTGTTTATGGCTCTTTCTGTTATAGTACAATGGCTCTTATTATTCGTAGGTACTCTTAAAATAATGGAAGGTAAATAGTAGCTATTAAGTGTTAAGTATATGTCAGGAATAACTATATGCCCTCTTTTATTTCATCTGATGAAAACCCAAGTAAATTTCATTAATGATATGAATTATTCTGCCCTAATGCAAACCCATTAATAGACATCTAAGACAGTAGCCCTCAACCATAACTACACAATAAGCTGTCCATGGAATAAACTGTAAACACATGGAAATAATTACTTCTGGGAAAGACAGAAGAACAAGGGCTAGATTCAGCTTCCTACCTGATACAACTATTAACGCAGAACAAAATATGTTCAAGACACTAAATATCAGTCAATGTTGCAAAATGATCCCTGAAATAAAGGAAAAAAATGAGTTGAGTCCTACAAGTATTCCAACTTAATGATATGAGAGAGTTTCCTGGCAAGGGGAGGGAATCTAGGCAGAGTCTGATGGACTTCTTGAGGGGATGATACTAGGAGTCTAACAAAGTCAGCTAAAGTTCACAGCACAATGTACCAGAAAGGAGAGAGATGTACAAACAGAAAATCCCAGAGGCTTACAGAAGGTCTTCTTGACTATTCAGCGGATTACTGATGTGACTAAAATGGCTAAGGCTGGGGAAGGAATTACCCAAAGAATTGGAGGGAACAATACCAGGACTATACATGGAGCTGAGAATAGTGTCTGTTCTTACCAGCCCAACCAAAGGCATAATAATTCATGCAGCATTGGGTAAGTTACCAAAAGTTACCCTCAGTATTGGGGAGTAGGTAGTCATAGGCTAATAGTCTGATCCTACGTTAAAATAAATACACCAAGGCATTAAAGGATCAAACCATTTCCAAGTAACTCAACTATGTCCAAGCAACTGGATTAAGACTATTTATAAAAATTTAAAATCGTTCAGATATCTGCAAGGTAAAATTCACATGGCTAGTACCCAATAAAAAAAAAATCAAGAATCTTTTAAAGGAGAAAATAAGACTGCTAGTGAGAAGAAATTATGATAGAAACTATTTAAAATGAAACGGAGGAAACACATTAAGCTCATCAGGGAACTGTGGGCAAGTGTTGCATAGCTTAATACACATATACTTTGAGTCCTTGAAAGACAGAAGAGAGCGAACAGAAATATTTCAAGTGATAATGGCCAAAAATTTTCCAATTTTGATAAAATCTGTAAAAACAGAGACTCAAAAATCTTAATGAATCCCAGTCATAAGAAACATGAAGTATACAAAAAAATCATAATAAAGCTTTATAAAACCAAACATCAGAAAGAAAAAATCATAAAAGCATCCAGAGTAACAAGAAAATTACAAAGAACAAAAAGTCTCAATGAAGCAATGCAAGTAGACAGTAGAGTAATATTTTTAAAGCACAAAAAAGAAAAAGAAAAAAACCCAGCTTGTGAACCTACCATTTGTTTTCCAGCAATGATATCTTTAAAAAAAAAGAAAAACAAGGTAAAATATTTTCTTAGGCATATAGAAGCTGAAAAAATTCATAATCTGCAGAAATGTATTAGGAGAAATATTAAAAGAAACCATTCAATTGGAAAGAAAATGAACATATAGATTAATAAAAAGAATGAAGATCATAAAAATAGTAATTACATTGGAAACACATATTATTTTTAAATATTTTATTTCACTAGATAATTAATTGCTCAAACAAAAATAATGACAATGTGATACAGAGTTTATAACGTACGTAGGTGTATGAAAAATTAGTACAAAGGGTAGGAGCAGAAGAAATAAAGGCAATAATTCTAAAGTATGTAGCACATATGAAATGGTGTAACATCACCTGAAAGCAGACTGGGAAGGTAAAGATGTGTACTATAACTCTAAAATAATCACTAAAAATAACAAAGAGCTATAGCAGGAGGAGAAAAAAAAGTAGGAGAAAAAAAAAGTAGGAGAAAAAAAAGTAATCATAAAAATACAATAAATCTCAAACCAGAAACATAAATACCAAACTAACACTAACATAAAGAAAGCTAGAATAACTTTAATAATATCAGAGAAAATTTACTTCAGAGAAGACTGTTACCAGGAACAAAGGGTCATTTCATAACAATGAAGGGGTCAATTAACCAAAGAGGCAAAAGAAAATCCTAAACATGTGTGCATCTAAAAAAGTGCTTCAAAGTATACCAATAACTGACAGAACTGCAAACAGACTAGACAAATTTACAATTATAATTGAGTCAATATCACCCTCTCATATGACAGAAGCAGTAGATACTATCCCCCCCAAACTGCCCTCCCCCACAAAAATAAAACAATCTGTAGGGCCATAAGAGACTTGAATAACACTGTCAACCAATTTGGTGTCGATTTGTATACCTAAAACTAAAATGTCAAATATACTTCAATAAAAAATTTAAAAAATAATGTGTATCACGTGATTCATATACATTTCTGGAAAATGCAAACTTCTGTAGTGATAGAATGCACATTAGTGAGTCTCTGGGGGAGTTCTCTGCATGGGGAAGAGCTCAGTGAGGCACAAGGACACTTTCAGGAGTGATGGATTTATTCGTTATCTTGAATGGTGACAGTTTCATGGGTGTATACACATGTCAAATCTCATCAAATTGTAATCTTAACTATGTGCACTTTATTTTTCTTGGTTACATCTCAATAAAGTGGTGTTTACAATGAACAAGAATTCCAGGGTCTATCTAATCTGTATATGAGAATCTCCAGAATCATGACCTGTGCCTCAGTGTTAGCTCCAACTGGCTGGTTGGAGAGAGTCTTTAGCACTTGCCCCTGCCACCTCTTCTACCCCAAATTTCCAACGGTTTTACTTGATTCTGGTAGAGGGACATTTTTATCATTTTCTTTTTAAACTTTATTTAAAGTGCTATGTGATCTGTGAGTCAAACTTCAAGAAAATTCTTTATGCCACCTGTGACTTGTCATGTGTAATAATCACTTATTAAAAAATTTTAGGAATCACCAACTAACCAGCAAATATGGACTTAAACACTATAGGAAATTGTTTTGTTGACAGGATTGGTTCAATATCAAAGCAATTTCACTCAACATAAATGTTCTGGCTTGGCTCTGAAAAAAAATTTGTGTAAGAATATTCATAGGAACAGTATCATGGTAGTCCCAAACTATAAGCAATAAGTGTATAATTTATAAAGTATGTAAAAAATGGTGATATAGTTGTACAAGGGAATATAGTAATGAAATACCGTATAGCTAAAGTCAACAAAATGGATAAATGATAAAAACACACTATTGAGGGATATGAGCTAGACACAAATGTTACATTATTCTGTTTTATATTAAGTTCAAAAACTAGTAAAATGAAGCAATAGTGGTAAAAATTGAGATGGTGTGGGAACTCCTGGGGGGCTCACTTGGTTAAGCATCCCACTCTTGATTTTGGCTCAGGTCATGATCTAACAGTTTGTGAGGTAATGTTCCGTGTTAGGCTATTCACCAATAGCGTGGAGCCTGCTTGGGCTTCTCTGTCTCCCTCTCTCTCTGCCCCTCCCCAGCTCATGCTTGCTTTCTCTTTCTTCCTTTCTCTGAAAATAAATATTTTTTTAAATTGATGGAGTGTTTATTTTGAGTAGGGAACTGGGAGAGTGATTGGGATTCGGCCTTAAGCTAACCATCTGGTGTGTTCACTAATGTACTGTATTTTTATTGTTAGTGGTTACATGGATGTTCTCATTGTATAATTTATTTAACCATGTAATTCATAATATTAGTTGACTAAATATAAACAAAAAGTTTTTAAAAAGTCACGTTAAAGTAGTCAAGTTATTAGGAATTCCTTAAAGGACCCATCTATCGGTTCTTCAATGTTTAAGAGCAAGTTCTAATTCAGGTCAAAATATGGTAGTCAATATCAGTTCAGCTGATTTTATAATAAAGATCATTTCTATTGTAATAAAGATCATTTCTAGGTGTCACTCAGAGTTACAGAGTTCTATTTGCGATAGAAATTACAGCTTGATAGAGAAACACCAGTTGCTATGATGCAGTTAGCCATGCCTCGGAGTTGATTGCTCAGTACCTGGGAATAGCTTGTTTGACTTACAGGTCAAGCATCTTGTGAAATGTGAACCTCTCATACAGTAAAAATTATGGACCTTTGTTTTTTCTTGATCGCTCATGTTTTATCGTTGACAGGAATTATTTTTTTTATATAAACAACTATGTACCACCTTTCTCTGACTTGACATTTTAGTTTCAGTCCTGCTAACCTCTCTGAAGTCTAAAAGATTAAAAAATTTGTGTTTGAAAAATTTGACAGATCTATCAACACACACTTTATTTTGCAATTCCTTTGATGGTGTATGTATTTGGGCTAGCTAAGTAATGAATGCTCATTCCAAGGCTGGGACAACTGCTACTTACCTCTAACCCTGTTCTTTTCATTGCTGGTTCATCATGTTTCAGATACTTTTCCAAAATGTTAGGACAATATGCTGAGTGACTTTCCCCACCTGTCTCTCACCTCAACTGTCGGAACATTCAACATCAGTACACACACTACATCAGGGTTGTGTGTACAAGAGACGTGTTCCTTGACTTTAAGTCTATGGCTGCCTGTGATAGTGATGTATCATTTTTGAAGGTTTTAATTTCTTTTGTATATCTCCATTTTATTGATTTTTCCAGGTGGTCAAGTGAAGAGACATCTCCTTTTTAGAAACTCTCTTAGAGCTTCAAATTCCTCAACTTTATTTATTTTTAAGTTTCTGAACTGTAAAATGAAGATTATAATATCATCAATTTCATAAGATGATTTTTAAGGACTATATGTAGTAATATTCACAAATTACCTGATCAAGTAATTGTCAAGTAATAGGTACATAATAAATGTTTAGAACTTGTGAAGGTAGGGAAAGGCAGAGGGAAAAAAAGAGCAAGAAGAAGAAGGGAATGTGGGAATAATAACAGAAATATTATAAAATTTATATTGTAAATTAATATAAAGCAATGATTAATATAAAATGTAAAAGTTAAAAATATAATATATTGTTCCAAGAGTTCAATAGTTTGTCTTTTAACCACGTTAAGAAGGGGGATTTTTTTGTGCTTACCATGTTACAATATCCAGAACATAATATTTAAAATAGATAAGCACTGCTTCTTGTCACATGTCATAAAATCAGTTCCTCAGATGGTCTAAAAATATTTCTCAAATATTTTTAGGATCTCAGGCTATCTTTTAACGTGTCTAATAGGAAAAGGATACCATAAAATTGTTATGTTGGTAGAAGCAAAGTAAGTAAGTGATAAAGTAAAAATTAAAGTAGTTATTATTTATTCACTGTATTATGGTAAAACTAAAATATTTTTTTCAGAAAGCCACAGACTTTAGAGAAAGGAGAGGGATGTGGAGGAGGAGAAGAATGGGGCGAGGAGAATTAAGAAAGCAGCAGGGTCAAAATGGTATCTTAGGAAGTGTAACAGGGAAGTTCTGAAAACCTTGATTTTTTTTGCTCACTTTTTTACCCCCACAAACTATCTCTTTTCTGTTGGTAAGCAGGTATATTAATTCCATTTGATTTCCATTTTAAAAATCTATGAAAAACCTCTTTATTGATAGCGGGGAAGATCTGTTGGACCATTTCCTGGTTTTCTTAAGACACTTCCCATATATTATTAGTTGTTATGTCTGAATGCCTGTGAAATTGTCCTTCTCTTTTGGTTTTATTTATAATAAAGTTACCATGAAAATACATCATATCATTTGTCCTTCCCTCCAGTTTCAGTCATTATTACAAACATGAAAAATCCACTGAGTTTTATGGATTCTATTTCATTTTTAGATCTAACATTTGGGGAGAAATCATGAACTGCACAGTCCCATAAGCAGTTAATAGACTGGACTCTCCAGTCCTTTTTTGACTTTGCTGTATTGGTTTAGGAAAGGTAAAATAAAGTTGCTTTGGAAGCATTTGGTCTCAAATAGAGCAATCATAAGAAGGGCTCATTCTGTTTGATGAAATTAAATCTTGTAAGTCTTTTCACTTTAGAAACAGGAAGAGTTTGTTTTGTTTTGTTTTGTTTTAATAAAGAGCAAAAAGAGAACAGAGTTGTTTAGCTGCTAAAATGAGCTTGGAATTACATTGGCCATATATTCTTCCAGAAAGGCAACATAAAGCTATATATACAGATCGGATCCTTAAATAACAAGATGCTAATGAAAATGAAGGATTTTTCCTTACTATATGATAAAAAAATATATATACCTTACATTTAAAATATAAATATAGAATTTCAGTCAAGAAGGTACAAATAAAATAGTAACACTAAGGTGAAGCAAAAATGATTAAGTGTTACTATCCATAATATAAAGGGCAAGTAAAAATGTATAATGTAGAAACTTTCAGTGCGTGATGTATTTCTCTTAGGTTGTACTTTGCCTTAAATGGGCTTCCAAAGTAGAATGGGTCACCTTGCTCAAGAAGTATCTTATAAGTGACATGTTTAAGTATGTTACTGGCCTACTCAAACTTGTTTTATTATCTTACAATTATTATCCTGGTTCTCTTATTAAATTATAATGAACTTTCAGAAAGTTGGGCTGTGAGATTATTCAACACTATAGTCTTTCACCAAATACTGACCAGTATCCAACATAGGGTTTTGCAAAAATTAAGCATGATTTTCTTCCAGTGTATCTGTTTATGAGATGAAATAATCACCATCAGGATCAGGAATTTACTAACCCTTTCTAAATTCCTGTTTAATTATAAAGAAAAGGGGGTATGGGAGAAAGCATAGGGCATTGGTCAAGTCTCACTTTATCCATTTTGAACTGTGTGAAGTTGAGTCTAAGGTCTAAAATGGGATTGATAATACCAAATTTGCAGGAATGTCCTGCAGAGTAAATGTGATAGTGTGAAAATGCCTAAGTAGATAGTCAAACAATAGAAAGACAGATCTCTGAGTTACTCCCCTTTGTGCATAATTTCCTCAAAATTATTCTATGGCATACGCTGTAGTTTATTCTTAAAATCCTGCTACAAAAATTCCCACCATCGTAGGTCTCACTTGTGTTTAGATTGCAAGGGCACTTGATACCAGCAGGCTATCTGCCAGTAAGACCTATGGGAGTGTGACTCACATAGAACTGGAGAGAGTTAAAAAAGAGAGTGAATTAGCCTTTGAGTGAATATTAGGACAGAGACCTTGATAAAAAGGACACTAAGAGCTAGCATTTTTCATATGCATTATGAGCTGAACTGAAATAAATATTAGAGTTTCATTTGGCACATTTTTGGCATCATTTCTCTATAAGCTATCTCTAATGGGTACAGGGCATGGCCCTATTAGAATACCACAAGATGTTTTCATAGCACTGGGATGAAACTCAAGTAGGTTTTGAGTGTGGGTGAGAAGGATACTGTCAGCCAAGAAACAAAAGGAAGAATTTACTTTCTGTTAACTCATCAAGGAGTTAAAAATAGATTGACATTTATCTGTAATTCACACTTGATTATTTTTGTTCATTTCATGTGTCTTATTTGGTATAATGTCACATAAAATGACATTATTACTTTTTATCATAAAAAAGGATACTAAGCAAACTAGATAAAATTCTAATATTCTTTAACTAATATGTTTTAAATTACATTATTGTAATATAATTAGTTATATTTACTTACGGTAATTTGAGATAAATTAAGGTTTTTCACAGTATCATTAACTAGCATTACTTGATTAACAACATTTTTTTAGTCTATATTGAGCAGCATTTAGGACTTAATA
The DNA here is from genome assembly GCA_028646485.1 of Cryptoprocta ferox. Taxonomy (NCBI): domain Eukaryota; kingdom Metazoa; phylum Chordata; class Mammalia; order Carnivora; family Eupleridae; genus Cryptoprocta; species Cryptoprocta ferox. The sequence goes on from CM053559.1 coordinate 13,827,782, forward strand.
TGTGCACAATTTTTATCACTTATTAAGTATCTATTTTGTACTGTTTTATCAAGATCTTGACATTTAATACTCTATTAAAGAAACACTAGGTTATTTTAATGTCTTTAGTGACATTCTTAGAATTGTAATACCAAATGAAGATTTAAGAAAAACTTTTGTTTATTTACTCTAGGGTATTTAGTGATTAAGAATAATAAACCTCAAACCTTAAATCTGTTACATAATAATTTGTTGAGAAAGAATCTGAAGGAAAAAATAGGAAAAGGAAACGGTGTGCTTTGGTGGACCACATCAGTTTGTAGTCAGATGAAGTCTGGGAATGGCATGGAAGCAAGGTCATTTTTCTGGCACTGATTTAATCTAATCCTTCTTCCTCTTGAAGTTGAGTATATATATATTAGACAAGGAAGTTTGACCAAGAATTTATTATGACTGGAAAATATTTACAGTAACTGATATTGCCAGCAAATTATTAGTTTTGCAAATATGGCTCTGGAGATTATAGATAAAAACCCTTTGTCTATCTCCACATATATTGAGAGAATAAGTACTTATAATTTGACTGTCAAAGAATTCCAATTCCAATTAGTTAGTTTTAAACTAATTTAAATTTAACTTTAAAACATCTAGTTAAATATTCTCAGGATTGGTGTTGGAAGATTTTCGATTTTAAATTTTGTGAAATGCAACATGGCAATGCAAAGCAGGAAAGGAAAGAAAATTGCAATGAAAATCCAGTGGAATTTACTACATAAATGATCAGTGAATGCTTCAAAGTGCAAAACGTACTGGTACAGCATTAGAATTTGAAATTTCCTAGCAATAATATTTTGTACTCATAAAATTATTTTACTGTTTTAAATTTTTTATGTTTATTATTGATACAGAGAGAAACAGAGTGTGAGTGGGGGAGGGGCAGAGAGATAGGGAGACACTGAATCTGAAGCAGGCTCCAGGCTCTGAGCTATCGGCACGGAGCCTGACGCGGGGCTCGAACCCACAAACCGTGAGATCATGACCTGGACCAAAGTTGGGCGCTTAACTGACTGAGCCACCCAGGCGCCCCCATAAAATTATTTTATACTCTATTTTATATAGCTTCAGCAATGAAAATAAATTTCTACTTATTACCAAATTATAAAGACGACTTTTCACATATATGTGTTTCCTTCAATTTCAACATGAAGGATATCCATCAAGGTTTGATTTTAATCCTACTCAGGGCCAGAAGATATGAGACCTCTAAGAGACAAAATATTTTACACTCATGGAACAGAAGTCAGCATGAAGATCAGCATATTTTTTCTTTTACCCTCAAGTCCCACATGTGTGACATAATATGGCCCAGATGAATGCTGTATGCACAATACATTTCTGTCACAGCTCTGGGAAAATGAGCCTGGATAATATATCTCTGTTTTATCATGAAATAAGCTTGTTCCTTGTTGAGGGACGGGGTGAAGGAAGATGCTAACATATTTTTTTAAGGTTACCATGTGCATGGACAACCTTTGGAAGAGGCCCAGGTAAAAGAACCATCACTCAGCTTCTACCAGTTCATAAGAGCCAGTTATATAGGTATCTTGTCCCAAGCCCACATTCCGTGAGAGCACCTCAGGAGCTCGAAATCAGCCACAGTGAGAGGATTTAGACCAGGGAAAGAAGCAAACATTACGTATCAGGACTTTTATGTTTTTCCTTTCCAGAGAAATTTGTTAAACATTCACTAGCATACTACTGTATGATGTCTCTGTTGATTGTGAGGGACAATAGTTTAAGGTAACATATACTGTACACAGCAGGTACTTATTCTAACAAATTTTCAAAAGGTGTCTATGTGTGTGTTAGAGAAGGAGTGAGAGGGAGGAAGCGGGGGAGAGAGAGAAGCATAACATGAACAAAAAAAGGGAAGTTGCAGTTGAAGAATAGCTTAAGAGCGGACACAGAAACTTGAATATTAGAGCAACTCCAGGAATGTTCTATACCCTGCATCAGAAGAACAAAGGCCCTGAAATTGGATGGAATGTTTATTTAAAAAGGAACAAACTGTTATGGAAGTTGAGAAAAAGAAAAAAATTGGTTTTCTTCTATAAAGTGTATTGGTTTATCTTGAGAGAGAGGGAGGAGAGAGAGAGTGAGTGAGAGAGAGAGAGAGAGAGAGAGAGAGAAGGGAGAGTGAGAGAGAGGAGAGAGAGGGGAGAGAGAGAACATAGGCATGCACCCAAGTTGGGGAGGGGCAGAGAGAGAGAGGAGAGAGAGAGACCCCATGCAGACTCCATGCTGTCAGTGCAGAGTCCGATGTGAGGCTCCATCTCAGGAACTGTGAGATGGGGACCTGAGCCGAAATCAAAAGCAGGACGCCCACCCAACTGAGCCACCTAGGCACTCCCAAAATTGTTTTTAAAACATGTATTATACAAGAGAAACTCTAAATGAAAAAGGGGAGGAAACTTCTACCTCTGTACATTTCATAGTTTAAAGAAGTCCTAAAATTTAGTGATGGACCTGGCATTAACTCTTGGGACACATGTTGAAGAGTCCCCTGCCATGGAAACTGTCTTATGGTTTATGGCAAAGGATCTAATTTCATTAACAATGTTAAGCAAAAAGTCAACATTATCTCCCAAATTAAGTCAGTGGGTAAATAATCAGTAAGATATTCTAAAGAACTAAGAAGATAATTCAGATCCTTTCTTTCCATTAGTCTCAACAATCTATCACTCGGGTAACCCTATCTCATCTCCCTACCAAACCTTTAGCATCTCCACTTTATTGACTATATCCAATCATCGCCATTTATATTTCTCCAATGGATCCCCACTATATTATCCTAAGAAAACCATTTGGCTTTCTTCAGACCATGTATCTGAAACACCGAATCGAAATCCATTTTATTTTTTTTCTTAGTTGATCACATTGCTAGCAGTTTGGGAATTCAACAAAGACTTAAAAGTTTTGCTCAAAACCCTCTAACTTTACAAAGAAAAATGTGGTTTATCGGTGTATGCGATTAGAAACAGAATTGCATGAGAAACTCAGCTCTCAGCACAAAAGCCAGTCTTGTTTCTTTACAATACACTTCTTTGAAGACCAGCTTGAATTTCTGAGGTCCTGGGACTGTGAGCATGTGGACAGCAGCTTGCTGGTTTCTATTTTTAAAATCAATATTTTTTCAATTTATGAATAGTTAAAAGAAATAAATTTCCAAGTGTGACCTGAATCACTTCCTTGAAAGAATTTGCATTCTTGTAAATTCTACAATGAGTCACTAAGGGTAAGAAAACTGACATCTACTGGTCTTAATTTTGAAACAAGGGAGGACTCCTAAGCAAACCTCTATTCTTGAGATTGCATTAATAAATGGAAACAGGAGGTTTCAGCACAGAAAGCATAAAACTGCCTGATGTATGCATGGCATATCTTTAATGATGTTTAAAAAGGAGCTAAACATCTCCCTGGGAATTCTTAAAACATTTATCTTTTAGGCAGTTATTTAGCTTCACAAGTCTTTGTTGTTTCACAAGCTGGAGAAAATAGGTCAGCTAATGTTATATTAATCAGTAAATTAATATTTTAATTTGATTTTCTTTCTAGTTAAAATGCTTATAGCTTCCCACCCACCCCCTCCTTTTCCCCCCTCCTTCAGCACCGATGTTAAGTGGTGTCATTATCATATTGTACCTTGGGGTTGTGAGATAACAGGGTCCAGTGATACGTCTATTCTTAGAAAAGTGGGAGGTTTATCACGCCACTTACACATTTAAAATGACACTCCATGGCTCCTATGCAACAAAGTGTCTTAGAGCTGAGTCATAGGATTCTCCAAATTGTGCTTTTCAATTCATATTCTAAAATACTACCTTTCCAATCTGAGTAGAAAAAAAGTTTTTGCTTAGTAGAAATCCTGTCTTTATTCTAGGGGAAAAAAAAGCTTATTCAAATTATCTGAATGATATAAATGTGGGTTTCAGATTCTAATTTCTATTTTCTTATATTAGCTGACAAGTCAACACATGGATTCAAAGGACTTGATGGCATAGTATTTTGAAAGTGAATAAAAATCTACCAAGTTTTACAGTAGAATTTTAACATAAGCTAGATATTCTTATTTTCAATTTCTCAAAAAAGTGCTCTTTGTTTTTGTTTAGTGCCTATTAGTTAAAACATGCTATGAGGTGGGAAATTTTGTATGTCATTGTTTATGTAGTGATATTATTTTAACAGCGTTACTGTAAAATTTTATGTATTCTTAAGAACCCAAATCTGGCATTATTAATAGAGAGATTTGCCTTGCTGCCTCAGAGAGATTAGAAGAAAAGAGAGTAGAATGTGCCTGAAGAGTGTACTTTTAGTTTACCGTACTCTTGAATTCTTCTTAATGGAAGGTCTAATACTCAATATTTCTAATTCTCTGCCTTGCTGAAATTCAGCTACAGCTTGACAGAAAAGGATGCTAAGCTAATTCACAAGGGTTGGAAAACATATATGTACTGAAAAACAAATGCAGTAAAATGAAATTTCAATTTACTACTCGGATGTGTAGAAAAATCTATCAACTGGAAACTTCTGTAGGATTGACCTATTTCCATTGTATGGTACATTTTCATTGACCTATAAAATGTTGAGTCTTCAATGTATAGATCTACAAAGTTGTTTACATAAACTATAGGATAACCCAGTTGTAGGTAACACTACTCGAGTTAGAAAAACAGATCCTTAATTATTAGCTCAAGTTAGTACCAAATGCCTTAGTTCTACTCTGTCCATTTCTGTTCCATGGTTCTCTGTATCAGAGAGAAAAATTTCCAATCAGTTTGCCAATGTGGACAAAGCCTCATGTAATTCTCAGAGAAATATTTAAGTTTATAATCTAAAATGAAGTATACTCATTTTTCCTACATAAACATGTTACAGAGTCCTATCTTTAACATTATTTTTCTTTATGTCATGATAGCAAATGTTAGAAAGTACATGAACAGAATATTGACTACACAGAACTCATGTGAAATCATTATGTTCAGATTGTTGGTTTAGTGGTTTAGCCTACTTCAGTTTTCCACTACATCTTGCTTGTAAGTTCTGAATGAAAATGAGGAAGTTTTGAATGAAAAGATAAATGTAGGTCAAAGAAGCCAAAGACTGTTACTTTAAAAAAGGATAGACATACAGATTGATCCACATTCACCAAAAATGTTGAGTGGCTCAAAGAAAGAATAATTAATTTACATTTATGAATCAACTATGGGCCATATTCTCTACTAGACTTTTGAAATATATAAAAACAATAAAATACAGTTATTGAAAGTGAAGAGAGTGCCCTTCAAGAGAGCCGGAGCGTTCCTACGTTGGCACTGTCCTTTGGGTTTCTCACAGAGGTAAATGCAAATTTTCTCTGCAGGAAAGTATCACCAGTTCAAGTCTTTTGAAGTAAGAGCTCACCTTGAAACGTTCACTCACACACACACAGAAATAGAAGTTAAAGATGAATTGGAGGAACACAGGATTTTTACAAGTGTAAAACTACTCTGTAGGATGCTATAGTGGTGGACACATGTCATTACACGTGTCCTAACCCATAGAATGTGCAACACAAAGGGTTCACTCTTTGTGAACCCTGATGTAAACTATGGACTTTGAGTAATATGAGGTGTCAATTTAGGTTTATAAATTGTAGCAAGCCCACCATTCTTGTAGGGGATTTACAATGAGGAAAGCTGTGCACGTAAAGGCAGAGGAATGTATGGAATACCTTAGTACCTTCCTCTCACCTTTGCTATGAGCCTAAAATGGCTCTAAAACATAATCTTTTTTTTTTAATCAGTGGATACAAATGAAGGAAGGAATAGTGATACTCCCAAAGATTTCATAGGTTGGAATTAGTAAATACAGAGAATAGCATAGTACCTAGAGAATACATCTAAAGATATAGAAGATGCAGCCACAAAAATGAACCAGCAAAATGGCACTGTGTAAACTGGCCAGGTAGACTTGATGATGAATTAATTCAAATTTTTAGGAAAGAAAATGTAATTTTTATAGTACTTATTAACTGAAGGGTGAGTTAAAATGCAGATTTGATACAAATAAAAATAAAATCTCCTCCCTTAAGCTGTTTCTATAACTTGGCTATTGTGAATGATCCTGGGATGAACATGGAAGCATAGGTATCTCTTTGAGATAATGCTTTAATTCCCTTTGGACATACACCCAGAACTAGAATTGCTACCTAATATGGCAGTTCTATTTGTAATTTTGAGAAAATTTCATTCTGTTTTCCATAATGATGGAACCAATGCACTTTCCCATCAAGGGTTCCCTTTTTCTCCCCACCATTATCGGCATTTGTTAGCTTATATATATATATATATATATATATATTTTTTTTTTACTAGTGGCCATTCTAACAGGTGTGAGGTTACCTTCAGTTTTGATTTGCATTTTCCTGATGATTAATGATGCTGACTACCTTTTCTTGTACCTGTTAGCCACCTGTATGTCTGTTGAACAATCTGTTCAGATCTTCAGATCCTTTGCCTATTTTTTGACTAAGTAATTTGTGTTTATAGGCTATTGGGTTGTACAATTTCCTTGCATATTTTGCATATGAGCCTTTCATCAGGCGTGGTTTTTCAAGTATTTTCCCCAGTAGGTTGCTATTTCATTTTGCTGATGGCTCTCTTTGCTGAGCAGCAGCTTTTTGATTTTCATGTAGTTGTAGTGTTTATTTTTGCTTCTGTTGCTTTCAGAATGTCTTTGTGGTCACTTAAAACTTTAGCATTAAGGTCAGGTATTCAGGAAAACACTTTCTAAAACCCAAGAAAAGGTTAAGTTCCCTAGCTATTCATTCTGTAACTCCAGAAAGCAGTTTAGGGCCTAGCATAAAGGAGATGTTCTCTAACTGTTGAATTGACTCCCATATTCTCCCCCTTTTGTCATCCTATGTTTAAATTTCTCAATTCCATTCAGTCTTGTCTGTCCTTATATTGCTCTTTAATTGACAACCCATCTTTTCTACCAGTGGGACCCATTTCTTATTAGTGGTAATATTTTTCATACATATTAATTAAAACACTGATTTGCCTTCTAGACCCACTATCACAGCCACTTGTGTAGATGTTGATGTCCTCCAAGCTACCCAAATGCATGTTTATGAATTTGGTAATTTGGTTCTTCTCATCCACCAAATGGTCATTATTTTAAAGTTGTGCTTTAAAAAAGCAGCCTATCAATTTGGCAGCCAGTGTCTTACTGCTCCATTGAAAATCAAATAGGAAATAGAAATGAGATTCATGGACCAAGAAGGAAGTTTTAGAGGGTGGCAGTGGGGAGTTGAGAACATGAGAGGAAGTCAATGTGAGGAGCGGCTAAAGGCAGTGAAGCAGAACTTTGCTTTCAGATGACAAATAGGATTGAACCAGAGAAAGAAACATTTCTACAAGTTTGCTGTCCTTATTCTGAGCTTGGAAATAGACTTTAAAAAGCATTCTTAACGTAACACCTACTACCCAGTTGATAATCCGAAGTTTTGTCTAACATTTTAGTCATGTGATAAAAAACAGAGAGTTGAACACTGAAGAAAGTGCGTCCCAATCAGGCAGAAACACAAAGGCATGAAGTAGCAGAGAAAAATGACAAAGCATTTAACTCAGAGAATGCTCAAATCAACAAAAGCTGAAAATTATCACAATGCCTAGAATGAAATACAGTTCACTGGGTACTGACCAAATTCTCTTATGGTTGGTAATGTGAGGTTATTTGACATCATAGGTAATCTGACTGAAATATAAATGAGAACTGATTTCCCCAAGGTCAACTACAGGTCAAGAGTTTAGTTTTATCTCTTGGGTTCCCAAACTTGTTCCTAAGCCAAAGGGACATTTGTTATTAAATTCTATATGGACTCTTTGATCTCATGCAGACTACGTTCAGCAGGTCCTTGCACCCCCATGATGAGAAAATGTATCCTTTACTGCATTTTAATTCAAAGTCAACTAAAATTTGAGTGGTGCAAAATAAAAGACCCTTTCAGCTGCACAGCGAAGTGAGAGTCCTATATTCTAAAAACTGTATACCATAACTTAGTCAATATATAGGAAACATGGATGGAGTCCTTTAAAATATCTGTTGCCCAAAGATATTATTCCCAAGGCAAAATATCTATTGAAGATTATAAACTCTGAGAAATCTAAAAATCTATTTCAAAACTACATTTTGATATGATAATTTTGGTTCTCAAACAAAAGAGGTACTGTTGTGACTGCCATTTTTAAAAAATAATATTTATTAAAGTTGATACTAAAATCCCCTATTTCCTGACTTCTGGATCACTCTTTGAATAATATAAAAAATAATATCCTTGTAGTTTCATTTGTGGTCTAAAAAAGTGTTTGACTCATTAAGGTTGAATGTCAGGAAATTTCATTTAATGTTCCGTTTTAAAAGAGAAAAGGAGGAGAAAGATTTAGATGAAAAGTAGAGTGTATGACCTTAGAAATGTATTTATAAGGTCTGGCTGCAGCAGCCAAAAATAATAACCATTGAACCTAGTGAATAATTTAAGGCCAATGAGCTAACAGTGATCTTTGCAATGGGATATTAATACGTAAATATTTTAGTCAGCTTTTTCACACCCAGCATAAAAATGCCTTGTATTTCATCTACAATATCATTCTTGGTGAAATTTCTGAGTGATTCTGTGTTCTCACTGAAGTTTTTATATATACATTCACACATTATAATTAAATGATTTTACTACCCAAATACATTCAAGAAAGAAAGATTGTATTTTCTAAAATATGCAGTGATGATTCCTAAGGCCATGTTTCATTTTACACGTTGGGACAGTGCTGTAAAAAATTTTGGTTATTTTATCTGGATCTATGTGCTATGACAGCATAATTTATTAAAGATTAAAACAATATTTTTAACTAATACTCAACCTTGAGGAAATATTTCTAAAATTGATCAACAGATATAAATATTTGAAAGTTTGCAAAAATGTATTCTCTATTCACATATCTCTAATATAAATATCCATATAACTATATTCATATATAAACTAATATGGATTATTAATCCCTTTGTTTTTGATAATACACCAAAGGAATGATTCTGTTTTTCAGACAAATGATTTTTGCCAATATTTTTACTTGCTTATTGTTTTACAGTGCGTGTATTTGCTGCTAGAAACTTAAGATGAGTTTTGGACACAACATGACATAGTGAGAAAACTGGAAAGGGCCTACCAAGTCTTAACCTAGAAGCTGAAGTTCTGGTCCTGCTCAGCTGCAAAATGAGCAGGTCAATTCTTCCGTCTTATTTTCCTCACCTTAGATGTGAACACACATCTAGCTAATTGATAAAGACTCCCAAGCTGCAACCACGAATGAATCAACTGTGGTAATAACTGAGTCCCCCAAAATACTGTAGATAAAAGGAAAATTGAAAAATGCAACCATATTTTAATGGCTCTTTAAAATAATGTGGTAGGGGTACCTGGGTGGCTCCATTGGTTAAGCATCCGACTCTTGATTTCAGGTTATCATCTCACAGTTCGTGGGGTTGAGCCCCACGTTGGACTCTGCACTGAGAGCATGAAGCCTGCCTGGGATTCTCTCTCTCCCTTTTTCTTTTCCCCTACTCCACTTGTACAGGCACTCTTTCTCTCAAAATAAATAAATAAACTTTAAAAGCAACATGATCTTGAGCCCCAATGTTTATAGCAGCACTATCAACAACAGCAAAAGTATGGAAAGAGCCCAAATGTCCATCGACAGATGAACATCTGTGGTGTGTATGTTTGTATACATATATACATACATACATACATACAATGCAGTATTACTTGGCAATCAAAGAGAATCAAATCTTGCCATTTGCAACTATGTGAAAGGAACTAGGGGTATTATGCTAAGCTAAATTAGCGAAAGACAAATATCATATGACTTCACTCATATGAGGACTTTAGGATACAAAACAGATGAACATAAGGGAAGGGATACAAAAATAATATAAAAACAGGGAGGGGGACAAAACAGAAGGGATTCTTAAATATGGGGAACAAACAGAGGGTTGCTGGAGGGGTTGTAGAAAAGGGGAATGGGCTAAATGGGTAAGGGGTATTAAGGATTCTACTCCTGAAATCGTTGTTGCGCTAATGCTAACTAACTTGGATGTGAATTTAAAAAAAAAAAAAAACAACAGCCTCATCTTAAACTCACCAAGTAGTGCACATTAAATATGTATAGCTTTTGGTATGTCAATCATTTGTCAATAAAGTGGCATATAAAATAAAAAAAATAAAAAAAAGTGATAAATCTAAGAATAACACTCAATAGGTTTCTGAGATGTTTATTACACCCATTAGTTAAATGTGGATTTTCATAGGCCACAAACTTGGGTGTATAAAAAAATGAAACTGTCTTTCCCATCACAGTAACTAAATGCAGAGCTTCAGAGCTGTTGGATAGGAAAAACTTGTAAGTGATTTAGAGTTTTCATGATCAAATAGGTTTCTCTACCCCCATCTAAATTCTTCTGGGCTAAAATAGAGTCCAGGCACTAGAGCAGGGAGACATCTGCTATATTTTTTAAATTAACATTTTATATATTTATTTATTTTTAACTTTATAGTTTATTGTCAAGTTGGTTTCCATGTAACACCCAGTGCTCTTCCCCACAAGGGTCCTCTACCATGACCATCACCCCCCTTCCCCTTTCCCCCTCCCCCTTCCGCCTTTAGTTTGTTTTCAGTATTCAGGATCTAACCCAACTAGAATTGCTCAAGCTATTTGCACTAGATGTCTGGCGTCCATTCATTAGGTTCTCTGAGGTTATGTCTCTTTCTCGGTCTATCACACTTTCTCACCTCCACCAGGTCTTGCTCTGTGCCCTTTTCAATCCTCCCCCAGTGTCAATGAATCCTCCCCCGGTGGATTATTATTATAATAATAAGAAATTATTATGGATCTTCTGTCAAGCTGTTTGATAGCTGCAGGAAAACAACAGGGCTATTGCAAGCCACCTCTGATGAGCTACGTTGTCACCATGTCAATCCTATAGCTGTGATAATGCACCTGTGTGTCCTGGGAACCCTGCAAGGCTTGCCATATTTCTAGATTTACTCTGGGAATAAATGGACCAGTTTCATTCTTTATAGGACTTGCAAATATCTGAGGATTCCATTTTCCATCCTGCCTGAAAACTAGACCCTAGAGAAGAGAGCAAGGTAGAGGTCCCTTATCAAGGCTCTAATAGTGTCTAAATTTTATTCTTCCCTTCAAACAGTCCTTTCTCTTTCAACATGGGAACATTTATCTCTTTTTTGGGTTAGTTCAGCTTTCCATCTACTCTATTTTCAATCTCTTTTTCTATCTTTCAGGTCTTAGCGTTTTGAAACTCCAAAAACCTAGATTCTTATAATCAAAGCTTTTCCTCTTAAAGCTAGCTTTCCTGAATTTCAAATTTTATTTCTGAATCCAAAAATCAAATAAATTGACTTCTTACTTTTCTCTGGCTTTATGTGTGGCTTCTTTCTTTCCCTTTGGCAATATGCACTGCTGAGTCACGGGAGTGGTGTGTGATAACCAGGATCACTTTGTCATACTTGTGTGATTCAGAAAAAAGGCACCATTTCTGGGTGGAAGCAATAGAAACCACACATTATCTGGGTGGATTTGTCCTCTGGGTACAACGCTTGGCAATGACACAGTGCCTTTCAGCCGAGAAGAAGCTTCCCTTTCTCCCAGTCAGTGCAGCTCCATGACAGGGTGCCTGGTTTGGTAAGTAGAGGATACATCAGATTTTGGCTCACCCAGAGCCCTGTGTTGGATGTCCCTGTGGAGGGTTCCCCAGATAGACATAAACTGCATTTTGAGGGATGAACTCCAAGGAGGAAACCAGTTCCAGAAATGTTTCAGACAATTTTCCTACTATCAGTATTTTTCAGACCAAATCAACTAGTTGTTTACTGCAGTACTGGCAGGAGAATGGTGTGATTTAGAACATGTAAGAAAAGTAAATCATGTCATACAAAAAGCAAAACAAAACAACAAAAAAACAAACCAGTGGGCATAATTTATTTTCATGAACGGTTTCAGAAAGAGGATTTAGATAAATCCTGTATTGTCAATTACTTGAATCCATTAAACAAGGGCACTCCAATTTTGAAGGGATGGAAAGAATATTACTTTCCTAACCCCCTCTTGTCACCTCCCATTGTTTAAGCATTCTTCTGCCTTGATTTGATCACACTTGCCAAAACCCATTCACCATTGCTCCCTAGATAAGAAAATCACTTTTTCATTATCTGTTATTGTTGTGATGTTACTACCTGGGATATGTACATCACTAAGAATGCATCTACTATTATTAAGGAAGGAATTCTGAAGTCAGGTGCAAGCGGTATTTACAACTCAGTTTAAAGTTAAGCACCTCATAAATACATCACAAACTCTATCTTATGTTCCTAATATACAGTTAAAAATATGAAACATGGGCTTCAGATATGTTCTTTGATAATGTGCTGTTAGAACCAATATTCAAACCAATATATAGATCAAAGTAGTTCATATAGGATTTTCTTTTATTGATTATCAATCCACTTTATTTGAACATTCCTAAGATCAAAATCACTTTGCAATAATGACTGTAAACCTGATAAAGAGCACTGACCTACTTTGAAAGGGTATTTGAAAAGCAAAAGCAAATAAATAACAATTATACAAACCAAAATATATTATCTTGCTTTATTAATTCTGTATTTATAAATATTGTAGTATAGTCAGAAGTGTATTTTTAAAGAACACAAAAGCCTATTAGCTAGATTTGTTCAAAGTATGTTTGTTATTTCAGAAGCTTAGTTCAATTTTTAGTAAGATTGAAGGTTGTAGAAATAAAGAAGACACAAAAGATAGAAATAAGTTTGAAAAATTAGTTAGGCATCATTTTCCTAACTTTTTCAATATTAGAGAGGTAATAAAATATGTATTTTAAAGAAGACAATTCTAAGATATAAAGAAAGGTGCATCAGCATGTGAATCTATTGAAGAGGTATTAAATAACTCAAGATAGTGGATTAGTATCATTCAACCTTCTTGAATATTTCTAAACCATCTCTTTCTACATCCTTACTAGCATTGATTGCAATCAGTTGAATCAGTAGTTTATGTTCATTTCCTTTCATTTGCTATTATTTTACACAAGGGAATATTTGCATTTGCATTGTATTCCTGACATAAGTAAAACCCATTTCAAAATTCATACCTGCTATAATGTATCAGTAAATTTCAGCCCTTCCTTCAGTAAGTCATCCTTTTCGTAGGAATGTTGACTATAAGAATCGTGCTTGAACAGTAATCCAAAGATAATTATTTTAAAAGATTAATAGTTTGCTAAGGGAATTAAAAATAAAACCTGGCAGTTAAAAGAATTATACTGTTTCTTACTTAAATATTAATCTCTAAGTGAGGAAAGAAGAGAAATAGAGAAACTATAGATTAAGAAGTGCATTAAGGTATTCATTAAAAAGCATTTAGTGAAACAACCAGAATTCCAAACACAAAACCACTCAATAATTCTAGTCTTACTGCCTGGTCTAATGTAATGCTGTGGATGAGACTGAGGTGGTAAGAAGGAAGCGTCTATACCACATACTGAGCAAAAGGAAAGCACCTAGCCTTCACTTGCATTCACTTAGTATCATCCAGAATATAGATGTTTACTGTTCTAATCAACTGCTCTATTATTTTCTTCTTAATTTTTGCTACTGTATTTGATGGAGGTTTTTCTGCCCCATGGAATATAAAAATTAAATTCTTTGTGGCTAATTAAAGCACATTGTTTTAAGTTTCTGAGGCCAAGTTTTTGATGTCCATGTGCCTATCAAAAGGAGATATAAAAGCTGTTACGTTCAAAAAAATTATGTTCTACTTAGGGAAAGTTGCTATTCTTTGTGTGTATATAATCTGTTAGTGAAAATAAATGATTTCTTATCCTCTCGTCTAACTTGTAACATTGCACTGTGCAATTTTTATATTTTTGAATTAAATTCGCTTGTATAAAAACGCTCACTTCATAGTCTTTCTCTGTTCTTCTTTTGCTTGTACACCTTAGTACATAAAGTTAACACTGTGAGTTAATGAATTTACATTTTGATATTTTGGCTTACTAATTTTGAATATACTTGTTTATTCTATCCTATGGAGGCTTAACTTCTAAGATAAACTAGCAAGTCTAGATCATCTTAAAATTCATCTAGTTTAGTCATTCCTCCCAGGTTTTCATCTTTAAGTAAATTAACCTTCTCAAGCTTCTTTTCAGCCTCTGTTGGGACAGCCTCAGTGGGAGGGGTCTCACACAACGAGGTTCTGAAGCAGCTGGCCTGTACTTTGAATATCCCTGCTGATGAGTTAATGTGTATTATTCTTATAGTGAATAATCTGCTTGCTTGAAACTGCTATGCAATGACTCTTATTTTTTCACTTGGAGCCCTAAAGAATAAGTTTTAATCAGGGCACCTGGGTGGGACAGTTGGTTAAGTGTCCAACTTCATCTCCAGTCATCCTCTCACGGTTCATGGGTTTGAGCCCTGTGTTGGATTCTGTGCTGACAACTTGAAGCCTGCTTTGGATTCTGTGTCTCCCTCTCTCTCTGCCCCTTCCCCATACATATTCTCTCTCTCTCTCTCTCTCTCAAAAATAAATAAACTTAAAAAAAGAACAAGTTTAATCTCTTTTTCAGATGTCATAACTTTATGTGTTTAAAAACAACTATTTCTACCACTATAATTTTTTTTTCTTTTTGATCAGGTTGAATATTCTTTCAAACTCTTCCTATGACATAATTTTTTTTTTAATTTCTTTATCATCCACCTATCTGCCAAACTGTTATTCTTTATACTTGCTCTACTTGGTCTATGTTAGTTTCTAAATGTGCTATCAAAAATATATACATGATATTGCTTTTAATTTCCCTTTTGATAGTATAAATGACTCAGCTGTTTGTATATGTACCTGCACAAGTAGAATTAAGGATTTTGATATGGTGCCCATAGTACTTTAATAATCATTTCTAATGAAGTCCAATAGGATAACCATTATGTATAAAACACAGCAATTAGACAAATCAAAGATACATTCCACGAGTTAGCAAACTTTTTTCTCTAAACAGCCAGAAAGTAAATATTTCAGCTACATGAACTGTATAATTTCTGTTGCAAATATGCCTTTGTAGCCATGTAGCATTCGTACATAATACCTAAATGAACAGATGTGGCTGTGTTCCAATAAAGCTTTATTTTCAAAAACAGATCTGGGTTTTATAGGTTCTGTAGGGTTTGCCAACCCTAATGTACCTGAACTTATTATCAGAAAAAAAATATTTTCAGTATAGCTTCCTAATTAAGTGTAGGATTTCACTGGATATGAATATAGCTTAGATTCCATAAAAGGTAAGAAAAGAATCTGGCTCATTAATTATGAGCCATACCTTTATTTTCTAGAGTGGAATGAAACCCTTATTGAATGATCTTTTGAAACAGAACTCAAATTATGCCCTATTATTTTTTGTTAAGGGAACTTTTTTTTTGCTTCATAGTTATTCTATTTTGTCTTTTCTGTTCTCCATGGAATTATTTGTTTTCTTTTATGTAATAGGACTATATAAATAATACTTAAATTATTCTTAAACAGATTTCTAGGAACATAATTGATTAAATAGTTTTATTGTAGGGGAGGCAAGATGATAGTAGCTAGAAGTATTTTAATATCTTTATAGGAATAGTAGTCCTAAATTTGAAGCCCGTATGTCATTCTGGAGATATATCAAGAGTATGCTGTTTGTTTTCCTATTCTCCATACATGAGTACTGTACTATTGGAATAATTAGAATAGTAAGTGTCTATAGTAAGAAAAGAGAACATGGTGCAGGCAACTCTTTCTCACCACTAGACTGTTCCAAATATTCTAAAATGTAATTTTATTGCCTAACATAAACTGAAATGTTTGAAAACAAATGCCTACAGGATATCACCAGTGATGCGACTCAATTTAAGGTGGCGATTATTCTTAGAAGAGCACTGGAAGCCATTTTCTTATTGAATTAGGCTCAAGGAAATGTAATTCTCCTTGTTTTTAATTATTGCATCTATCTTTAAGTTTGTTAATTACCCATCTTTTGCATTTATCCTTATCTGTTAAGCAAATAAATTTACCATAATTATTTCTCTAATTTTTTTAAATATCTTGAGGGATAATATTTCAAGTGCTGCAGATAATCTAGAATTACTTAATTGTTCGGAAAATTTACATTAAGAAAAAAGTTTTTTTTTTTTTTACATGTATGCAATCCACGTTGCTCCAAGATACTATTATCGTTCTTGAACATTAAACACTGAAGAACTGAGACCATTCCCTCAATGGTATTCTCCTTCACATCACTCAGCAGAGGCTATTGATTTTGATAACTTTTCTTCTTTTACCCAAATAAGAACATATGTTCTGATTTTGAATACAAAGGTGGTACAGGCCAAAGTAGAGTCAGATACTGTTGTGGGATAACTGAAGTGTCTCTAGTCTTTTTTATTATGTTTGCAAATAAGTGTATTAAAACAAGTGTTATTATGACACAGAATTGGTTAGTTGACAAAATAATTTTGTATTATAGTATATATGTTTTAAAAGATGAATGGCTCAATTAAAAGATATGGCTGTTCCCTTTTAAAATTTCTTCATTTGTAATACTATAATAAGGACCATTTTTAAACTGGGCTCAGACTCGGATGACATATGATCGCCGCCAGCTGCATCAAGAGGCAGAGTCTGGGTAAAAATAAGTTATTTGACCAGAACAGCAGAACAAAGCTGAAAATCTTCTGACACCTGATCCCTTCAGCAGCTGTGGAAATCTATTGAAAGGGTTCTCCTTCTAATGCATTTGTCAGAATGCTAATTGGAAAAATGACTTCATGTCATGAGTCATACGGTCACCTCTGCAGACCTCATTAGACTTAAATGAGCACACTCAAGTCTAGTGCAATCATTCAGATACAGCCATATGTTGTTGGTAAAGAAGATCTCTCAGTAGTCCAGCTTCTGGCCAATTGTGAACACTGTCAAGTTAAGAAATGGGGGGGGGGGGGCGGAATCTAATAGAGATGTTTAAAAGCAGATGTAGATGTAAGGGATTATTGCTTACTGGGTAATCAGAAACATGTAAAAGTTTAGGACTAGAGTAAGTTCAACTAAGTTAAGCCCATTAGTTTGGCCAAATTTTATGAAGCAGCTCAGAAGCACTCTACTGCAGTAGGAAATATAAAGGTAACTAACATGAGGCCTCAGAACTTCACAATTGAGAAAGGCAAACCACCATTTATATAATTAACTTTAATTAAAAAGGAAAGCTATGAAAACCAGCAAAAATTTTCCATCTAAATTTCTAAAGTGGGGTCTAAGGTCCACACTTGTATTATGATTGTATTAGATGAGGAGCTGGAGAGGGTGGTGGAATTAGGGAGCTTTGGGAGGTAAGCAAAACTTAACCTAAGACTGTAAGGATGGTGAGAGATTCTGGAAGCACAAAACAATCAGCAGCAAAGAGAAATGACTGGGAAGGCCTTCAAAGCATCAGATGCTATTGAGGGCAGGGCAGCACACAGCATTTCTGGGGAACAGAACACAGACACCTATGACTGTCAGCAAGCATGTGTTTGAAGCAGGAGAAATTTGGTTCAGGTAAGACCAGAGCAACAAGAAAGTCTTTGAACGTCAGCCAGGAGACCACCAGAATTAAGCCACGTAATTGCAAAAACACTTAACAGATGTTTTTAAATGTCAAAAAATTGTCTCTGAGTATAGAAAATAATGTTCTTGGTTTTTTAAAAATGAATTTAAAAAGTATTTTGTAAAATAATGCTTATAATCTCTTCATAGGTATATTTACATATATACCTAGGTACATTTATAATATAAATATTTCTGCATTACCAAATCAATTCAATATTTGTTAGAGTATTTGCCACCTAGAATAGCAAATTGACTCTTCATCTAAACTTTCTTTACTTCATCTTGTTATTTTCCTATGAAATAAACCAACCACCAAGGATTCAAACAGTCTATTAAGAGTATTTCTGTTAAATATCTGACCCAAAAGAGAAAATGTTTATTAAAACATAAGTATGGTCTAGAACTTAGGTATTATGGAAGTAATGGGGTGATGGGAAATCAATGGCCTATCCTATGGTCTAAATCCAACCTGGTCACTGCTCTTAGGACAGGTCCCATCTGGTATTTTGGAAAATGGAGCTACCATCGATTTTTGAAACTCATGGCTACCACCTTTACTTTCAAAGTCTTGATGTCGCAGACTATGCCTTCTCTTTATCTTGATTTCCTGTCTTTTCTGGAGTACTGATTATTTCAGCACTTGGGTATGCCTGGGTTGTTTGGCAACTTACCAAGGACCTAAATATTCCAGGTGAAGGACTGGCTAAAGCGAGGAAGGCTTTGCTACATGGTTTAGTTTCCTCTTGTACTAAGGTGTGTAAATAAATCCACCATAGTTCTATAGGTAAGACTCTTGTCTCCCAAACTTGACTTGTTTTATAAAGGAAAATTAGATATAACCAATATAGATGTACGAAGGACCAGATTACGTTTTATAAAGTGAACAAGGCCATAGAACAATGACTCAAAGCTGAAAAGAGAGCTCAGCCAGTACTCCAGAAGTTCTCTCTCCCTCCATGCTGCCCCCCAGACCATAGTTTCCCCTACCAGTTCCTTAGTTTCACTGACAAGACATCTTTATCTCAACTTCCATTACTTCTGTCAAGTTTTCACTGTTTTTGAAATTCCCATAAATGGAATCATATAGTACGTACTCTTGTGTCCAGCATACGTTGCTTAACTTTTTGTTAGATTCGTCTAGGTTGTGTTGATCACTGTAGATTGTTTGGTTTCATTGTATTATGTCTATCATGTGATTGTATGAACACACATAGATTTTGTATTATTTAAACTTTTTGGATATTATGACCAGTGCTTGAAAACTACTATGTTGAACACCCTTCATGTTTTTACTGGCAATGCATTTGCCATTAAAAAAAAATTGTGTGGCACGCCTTTTTATTATTATTTTTCTAAGTTTATTCATTTTTGAGAGACAGACAGGGACAGGGTATGAGCAGGAGAAGGGCAGAGAGAGAGGGAGACACAGAATCCAAAGCAGGCTACAGGCTCTGAGCCGTCAGCACAGCCTAACTCGAGGCTCTAACTCACGAACTGAGCTGAAGTCAGACGTTTAAACCACTGAGCCACCCAGGCACCCCACCTTTTTATTACCAACTTATATATACTCCCTTTTACATCCTTTTTGCCAGTTCTTAGTCATATTCAGGTTAATATGTGAAAAATATTACAACTGTTGATAGAAAAAACAGGTATAATGATATTATCTTGTTATAATTTCTATTTGCCTTTTCCTAGTGCCTTGTGGATATATCTATATGAAATTAATTGAGTTTTACAGATGGAGATGCAATCCCAGAGTAAATGATCTTTCTGCTGTTTCTACTTGTGCACCAGGCATTAACTTAAAGTGAAGGAATTAGACCACTGAAGTCTTACTAATATTTTACTTGGACCCTTAGATTTGTCTTCTGTACTCTTTCTTCTTTTCTCTGGGTTTTATTCTAGTTATTAAGTGATTGTCTTTCATCTATCAACTTCCCCTTCTCTATTATTTTATGGTAATTAAAGCGGAAGTCTGTGGGAAAAAAAACTGCTGCTCTGCCAGTTAGTTGAATGATTGGTTCCTTCACAAAGGTGCTCTAGAGAAAGATGAGCAGCCAGAAAAAGGAATTCCCTTGTTCCGATTTCTTTTTGTTACATCCTGTGGATTTGCTATATGTTTGTGTTTCCTGTGTCACCCAGTGAGGTTTCTTCACTCTAGCACAAGGAATCATCTCTATCCCAGAAGCTCTATCTGGTTTTCAGTTTTTCCAATGCTTGCATAATCAAGTTCACTGTGTCTAATTTCCACAGATTCGAGCACTGATGAACTTGGCGCCCTATCCGTAGAGGTCAGGATCCAGGTTTATGAGATCCTCAGCTTGGAATTACCAACGCTAGATAAGCACAATGTCTTCCTCAGAGATCTAAATATCAGCTTCGTAGGGCCCCTTCATAATAATTTCAATGTTTCTTATTTTAATTCTGGGCTATGATGGGTGCTTCTTCCTCCATGTAACTAATGACATTACTTTTTAAAAATTTAATTGACTAATTTATAATTACATTATAATTTGTAATTACATTATATTTTCTCTATTCAGGTAACCAGCATGGTTTTCAGTCTTCTGACCAAATCTGTCTGATCCAGAAATTGGTATCTGAATGGCCATCAGAAATGGACACTCAATATTGGGATTTGGAGCTAGGTTTGTGTCACGTGCTTAGGCTTGAAAGTGGGTTGAGTTCCTTATCAATGGCATACAGGTTTCAAGTAACCCATGACACAACAAATCAAACCACTATTTTTGATTGATTTTGCTGAAATGCCAACTGATGCGGGGACTTTGAAAAGACTGATGGTTTCAATGCTTGAATATTTGATATATTGATGAATCTAAGCATTATGATAAATAAAAAGCTTCAATGTTTAATGTGTATGATTATATATATGAAATATAGTATTTTCCTTGTTTTATACGAGTTAAATTGAAAATTAGCATTATATTTAGTCAATATAATAGAGTATTCAGATAGGTCTATGACTGAATTTAAGCAGTAATTAACACAATTATCTTTTATCGTTCTAGCTTATGTACTGTAATGTCTCTGTATCTGTTTTTTATTGGTTTGTGATAAACCATTCAAAGACATAATAGTTTCAAGTAAGTTAACAGGTCATGATTCTCTGTGGTAGCAATTGTCTGGAGGTTAATGCTGGCTCTCAGCTGGTTCCCTCTCTGTCTGTCATCTCTCATCCTCTAGATGGCCAACATTGACTTTTCTACATGGTGCAGCAGTGTTTTAAGAGGGAAAATGCAGAAGCTGCCAGATAACTTAAGACCTAGATTCATAAGTCACACAGTGTCACTTCTACTGCATTGTGTTGGTCAAGACCCATCACAAGCACAACCCAGATTCAAGAGGTGAAAAAAACCAGATTCTACTTTTTAAGGGTTATAAAGCAAAGTCATGTTATAAATGCTTGTGCATACCTGGTTGGAAATAATTTTTGTATCTAAATTTACAAACTAGCTACCCTGATTCCTTTCTAAGAACTGATTGACAACATAGGAGACTTAAATTATCCACCATTTTTCCCACTATTTATAATTTCTTCATTTTCTTTCTTTTTTGGGTTTAGATTTTATAGTCCATCACTAAGTAAAATCATGTACTTTAATTCATATTCAAAAGCTTTCCCAGTTTCTACCTCAGCCATACCTTTCTAGTAAAATCCAAACCCAAGTATAACCAAGTTTTTAACTATAGCTTGCCTGTATCCAGAAGTAATAGTCAAAATAATTAACAAATCATTTAGCATACCATGAATAAAAAGGATTCCTCTTTGTAGTTTAATTATCATCCTTGACTTCATCTGAGCACTTAAAGGGGCAAAATATACACATGTGCACATGCGTGCCTGCACGTGCGCGCGCGCACACACACACACACAGTCCCTAAGAGGGCATAACAATCCTGTTATCATTTACTCATAAATCCTTGAGTTGACCATCTTACAATTTGTGCTTCCAGTCTTCCACATGAATTCTTCCCATTGTCAATTGATAGCTACACTTTTTTCTCTCAAGCATAAAATAATAGCAGACAGAAGAGACCTATATCATCTTCCTACCTCAATTTCCAGTTTCCATTCTTGTTTCAAGGAATGAATGCCTTCTGCTTCTACATCTGAACACTTATACACAAAGTTAAATTTCCCTTTGCCTACTTATAAATTTCCCTTATGTATTTTCTTTACTTCTCCCTGTCCTAAGATCACTTCTATTAAGATATAAATATGCTTCTCAATGTATCTCATAAATAAAAAAAGAAATAACTTTCCTAGATCTTCTCCAGCTCTAGCCCACCTGTCTAAACCCCTGGATAGCAAAATTCCTTTAAGGGGTTTTACATACTGCTTCTATCCACTCATTTTCTTTCACTTTCTCTATAGTTCAATTCCAATTAGTTTTTCTTCTCCACTACTCTAATGAAATTGCTTGAATGAAATTGTATAGTCCATCTGTGTTTCTTCTCTTAGTTGACTTAACAGATGCAGTTGATTATTCACTCCTTAAAACTTTTTTTCATGATTGGTTTTAGAAAATCATACTCTTGGTTCCCCCCCACCCCGCCTCCTTGACTTCAACTTCTCTTCTTTTGCTAGAACTAGTTTGGGCTCACTAAAGGGGAGAGATGTTTTCTGCTTAGTTCTTGGGATTCTTATCTAGTTCCATTCACTCACTAGTGATCTCATGTAACCTCAAGGATAGAAATACTATCTACATCTGAGTCTGAAAAATATATCATTAGCCCCAAGAATCCTTCTTCAGCTTTAAATTCACATGATAAATTCCTACTTGACACGATCCACTTCTTCTGGTCTTCCTAGTTCAGCAAATAGCACTGTAATACCTCTAGCTGCTCAGGCCATACTTTCAGTTTTTTCTTGGCTTCTCCTTCCTTCATGTCTCTTAATAACCCATTACTAAGACCTGGCAATTCTACTTTTGGAAGGTTTCATACAAAAGTTTCATCTTTCATCTGCAAGAGTTTTCTGATATGCCAGCTTTTACATGTTTCCCTACTATCTGTTACTTATTATCTGTTCTCCACCTCATCGTCTGAGAATTTAAGTATTCTAGTTCAGATTTTATCATTATTCTCTTTTTACGTTTCCAAAGATTACCCATGATATTTACAATAAAATTGAAGCTCTTTCACATGACCCACGGGAGCCTAAATGGTATCACATAGTCTATTCTTTGGTTTCAATTCCCATCACTCTTCCTACCATATTACTTATACCATTCCAGGTACACAGGAGTGTTTTTGGTTCCCCGAACTATCCCAATGCTCTCCAACCTAAAGACCTTGTTAATACCTGCTACTTCCCTTGCTTTCTCACCCCTTCATGTTTTACACGATTTTTCTGACATCTCACTCTTTAGAAAATCTTCTCTGATTGTCTAGTATAAAATATATGGGATTGTTTTTATATACCGTTTTTCTCATGGCTTGTGTCACTGTTGTTTGTTCTCTTATTTAGATTTTCTCCCATTAAAATATATTTACTCTAAGGGCACCTGGGTGGGTCAGTCGGTTAATTGCCCAACTTTGGCTCAGGTCATGATCTCAGTTTATGAGTTCTAGCTCCTCGTCAGGCTTTGTGCTGACAGCTCAGCCTGGATCCTGCTTCAGTTTCTGGGTCTCCCTCTCTCTCTGTCCCTCGCTGCTGTCTCTCTTTCAAAAATAGATATATAATTGGAGCACCTGTGTTGCTCAGTCGGTTGAGCATCCAGCTTTGGCTCAGTTCATGATCTCTCAGTTTGTGGGTTCGAGCCTCACCTCGGGCTCTGTGCTGACAGCTAGCTCAGAGCCTGGAGCCTGCTTCAGACTCTGTGTCTCCCTCTCTCTCTGACCCTCCTCTGCTCACACTGTCTCTCTCTCTCAAAAAAATAAAATAAAAAAACATTTAAAAAACAAAAATAGATATGTAATTAAAAAAATAAAATATATTTAAGATCAGTCTGCCCTGTTTTTCACTGTAGAATCCACACCTTAGTTACAGACACATGGTCAATGCTAAGTATTTTAAATAAATGATAAATATGAATAAAGTAAAATGATATAGTTGAAATGCTAAAAAATTTTCTAAGTTCAAATTTTATGTTGAAGTGGCAATGAAAATGATTTTGAATCTTCCCCCCCATTTCTTGATCTCAAAGTCCTCTAGTCCAGCTTGACTTTTGTACTTCATTGTCAAAATATTAGGTATTTCTCAGAGTTTACAAATTGGCTTGTGGCTGAGAAAAGTCCTTTTTTCATTGAATAGAAAGCTGTTTTTTTTTTCTTTTTTAGAAAGAGAAAGTGCAAGTGGGATATATGGACAGAGAATCTCAAGCAAGCTCCATTCTCAGCACAGAGCCCAATGTGGGGCTAGATCCCATGACCCTGGGATCATGACCTGAGCCAAAATCAAGAGTTCGGATGCTGCCCCAATGGCAAGGTTTTAAAAAGATATGTACATTCTGACACTGTCTTTTGATTGAAACATTTAGTCCATTTACATTCAAAGTAATTATTGATATATATTTCCATTTTATTACTTGTTTTGTCACTGTTTCCGGAGATTTCTCTAATCCTTTCTTATATTTGTCACCTTGTCTCTCCTTTGAAGTTAAAGAATCTCCTTTAATGTTTTTTGCAGGGCTGGTTTAGTGGTCATAGACTCCCTTATTTTTCTTTGTCTGGGAAACTCTCTTCTTTTCTGAATGATAGCATTAGTGGATAGAATATTCTTGGCTGCACATGTTCCCCCTTCACCACGTTGAGTCTATCATGCTACTCTCTTCTGTCTTGCTAAGTTTCTGTTGAGAGATCTGCAGCTAACCTTATGGATTTCCCTTTATAAGTTAAAGACATCTTTTGTCTTGCTGCTTTCTCATCACTACATTTTTCAAATTTAATTACATAGGTCTTCGTGTTGGCCTGCTTTTGTTTATTTTGATGGGAGTTCTCTTTGCCTCATTGATCCAGATGTCTTTTTTCGTCCACAGATAAGGGATTTTTTCAGCTATTATTTCTTGAAATAAACTTTCTGCCTCCCTTTTGCTCTTCTTCTTCTGGGACTCCTATGATACAAATGTTATTACATTTGATGGAGTCACTGAGTGCCCTACGTGATGGAGTCACTGAGTGCCCTACGTCTATTCTCATGTTCCACAATTCTTTTGTTCAGCTTCATTATTTTCCTTTATTATATCTTCTAGGTCACTAATTCATTCCTCTGCTTCTTCCAGCCTGTCAATTGCACTAAGTGTGTTTCCAATCCTGTTTATTGTACTCTTCATCTGATTCTTTTTTAATTCTTTCATCTCTGTGGTAAGGATCTCCCTAGTGTCTTATCTTTTCTTAAACCCAGTGAGTATTGTTTTCATTGTTACTTTCAGTTCTCCATCCATCATTTTACTTATGTCTATTACATCACGTCTCTGGCTGTGGCCTTTTCTTGTTTCATTTGGGGTGAATTCCTTTGTCCTGGCATTTTTTCTAAGTCTCTGCCTTATTCTCTGTGTTAGAAAAGGCAGTTATGTCCTCTGCTCCTAAAAGTAATAGTTTTATGAAGGGGTCATGTATTCCCTATGGCCTGGTAATTCAGAGTGTCTCTGTTACATGCTCCGTGTGTTCTGCTATTGTGTTGTGGCTGCTCTATCTTTAGGATAAGTTGTCTGCAGAGCCTCTCCTTGACTCAAGTGGGCAGTGTTTGCTCCCTGGCTTGCATGTGGCTAGTTTTAACTATGTGTGCTTGGTCTCCTTGTGAAATAAGACTGGACACCAACTCCACCAGAACTGAGGCCCTGGAAAACTCTTTGGGAGATGTGGTGTGGGCATGTATTTGTACTGGTCTGTTGGGGAAGGGGCCCACCACACTGGGACTGAGGAACACTTGACTGAGGAGTTTATTACTGCCAGAGCACAGAGGGGTAGGGCTTGGGGTAACCAAGTCAGGCAGCCAGTGTCTGTGCTGAGCTACTTCCATCAGGTGGCTCTGTGTTCAGGCTGATTAGTAACAAATTATATATGCACCCAGATACTTATCACCAAGATTTTTAAAACCAAATTTCTATTGGCTTATAACTTTAAACTTATTAATTTAACTTAGGACCAAATATGTAACATTTTAACTTCAAAGTGTTGACATTTATTTAACAATATTAACGGAGGGCCTACTATGTGCTAGTTATTTCTGTAGTTATTGAGTACATCATGTCTACCTGACAGATAACATCTTTTCCTGTGGTTTCTCAGCTTACTGTGGCTGGCAGACAATTATTAATCATTATAAGTGCTAATTTCAGATCTTAGTGCTATGAAAAGGACTAATTTTGATTATAAAATTAGGAATTCTTTAACTTGTATTATCAATGTTTAGACTCTTCAGTTCAATTTTTTATGTATTGACATTTCCATAATGTGGAAAAGACAATCACTTTTATCCAATGGTGTTCTAGAACTAGCTAGTACTAACTTCCAAGAGACAACTGTTCATGTTTATGTGCAACGGTAGCAGAATCCTGAAGGTACCAGTCGTACATGTATTTATAGCATGTAAACTACAAAAATACAACAAATCAGGGCTTGGCGCCCCTGGGTGGCTCAGTCAGTTGAGTTACTCTTGATTTAGGCTTAAGTCATGATCCCAGGGGCATGACTGAGCCCTGTGCAGGCCTCCATGTTGAGCATCCAGCTTACTTGGGATTCTGTTCCTCTGCTTTTCCACTGCCCCCCCAGCCCCTCTGACACACGGTCTCATTCATACCCTTAAATAAAAATAACAAAACAGAAACAAAACCACACATCCGTGCTTTTCTTACAGTGTTGGTACACACACACCACTGATATATCTGTATTCTTGCAGAAATATATTCCGTAACATTGAAAAGTAACTATCTTTATAAATTTCCTGAAAGTGTATTTATTTTCAGAGAGAACAAGCACACACGAATGGAGAAAACGCAGAGCAAGAAGAGAGGGAATCCCAAGTACCCTCGTGCTCACAGCTGTGGAGCCCAACTTGGTGCTCGATCTCATGAACTGTGATATCACGACCTTAGCTGAAATTGAGTCAGTCATGAAAACCAACAATTTAAAAGAACGGAAACTAATTATGTTTTCACAAAGTAAAATCAACCTTAAGAACTTTCCTGCAGAAGGATATTATTGGAATTAATAGCTTTGCCAGATTTGCAAATCCATTATGTAGATAATAAAGTTAGAGTTGCCAGGCTGTAATATCCAAATACTTAACTTGACATGATTAAGAATATTCTCATCATCTACATAAACTATATAAAGGTAAAAATTATTAGATACAACATTTTTGACTGAAAATTAACCCGTGTTCTGAAGAAACCATACCACATGGCTAAATCATTATTATTTAACTCTCAAGAACTTCAAGTTTTCTTAATATGTTTCTTCTGCTTTGCTATTAAATAATAGAAGCTGCTGGCCTCAATAGATATAGGCTCATTATAAATTATTTTTGCATTTAAATTTCTTACTGTTGGCTTTGCGTGCATTTTTTTCCCACCCTGTAAACATTTTAAGGAGATTTAAGGTTTTAGAAGCTGCATTATTATCTTATAGACAACATTGGAATAGTAACCACTAAGTTAATTCTGTTTCATGGACATTCTATTTTTAATTTTTTGAGAAATTCAAAGTTATTGGTAAGTAAATGGTTGCCATGTTTTAATAGGTCTCACTGCTCCCCCTCTTTGACAAGCGGAATTGTCTTTATTGGTTTATTCAGGTTCAACTTGTACAAAAATCTTGAAGAAACTAAACAACTTTCCTGGACAGCACATCCACAAGGCAAAATTTTCACTCTTTCAGAGAAAGATAATATACAGTGTAAGTTGCCTACAAATCAGAGGCAAGGTTTTTGAGTTGATCAACAAAAGATAGGTTAATATTTAAGTAAGGGACACTGCTCCTGGATGGGGGGCGGGGGGAACATGACATAGTCATTAGTGTCATTTATTTGGTAGTATCAGTTTATCTGTAATTGTAGTGAAGCCATTCAACAATTAACCCCCTGATTTTTTTATCTTCTAAAGTTATTCATTTTATTTTTAAAAATTTAAATCCAAGTTAGCATAAAGTGAAATAAAAATTTTAAGAATAGAATTTAGTGATTCATCATTTACATATAACACCCAGTGCTCATCCCAACAAGAGCCCTCCTGAATGCCCACTGCTCATTTAACTCATCTCCCCACCTAACACCCCACCAGCAACCCTCAGTTTGTTCAGTGTATTTAAGAGTCTCTTATAGTTTGTATCCCTACCTGTTTTTGTATTATTTTTGCTTCCCCTCCCTTATGTTCATCTGTTTTGTTTCTTAAATTTCTCATATGAATGAAGACTTATATTTCTTTGTGACTAATTTTGCTTAGCATAATACTCTCTAGTTCTACCCATGTTGCTGTAAATGGCAAGATTTCATTCTTTTCAATTGCCTAGTAATAATCCATTGTTTATTTTTGTGTGTGTGCGCGCACACACACACACACACACAATCACATCTGCTTTATCTACTCATCAGTTGGTGGACTTTTGGGCTCTTTCCATAATTTGGCTATTGTTGATAGCACTGCTTTAAACATTGGGATGCATGTGCCCCTTTGACAGCACACCTATCTCCATGGGGTAAATACCTAGTAGTGCAACTGCTGGGTCATAAGGTAGTTCCCTTTTTACTTTTCTGAGGAACCTCCACACTGTTGTCCAGAGTGGCCTCACCAGTTTGGATGCCCACCAGCAGTGGAAAAGAGATACATTTTCTCTGCATCCTCGCCAACATCTATCATTGCATGAACTGTTAATTTTAGCCATTCTGACCGGTATGTGGTTGTGTCTCATTGTGGTTTTGGTTTGTATTTCCCTGGCAATGATTAATGTTAAGCCTTTTTTCATGTGTGTGTTAGCCATCTGGATGTCTTTGGAAAACTATCTATTCCCGTCTTTTGCCCATTTCTTCACTTGATTGTTTTTTTGGTGTTGGGTTTGAGAAGTTTATCAATTGTGGATACTAACCCTTTATCTGAAATGTCCTTTGCAAATATCTTCTCCCATTCTGTCAGTTGTCTTTTAGTTTTGCTGATTGTTTCCTTAGCTATGCAGAAGCTTTTATCTTAATGAAGTCCCAATGGTTCATTTTTGCTTTTGTTTCCCTCGCCTCTGGCAACATGGCAAGAAGTTGCATTCAAGGTCAAAGAGGTTGTTGCCTATTTTCTCCTCTAGGAATTTGATGGCTTCCTGTCTTACTTTTAGGTATTTCATCCACTTTGAGTGTATTTTTGTGTATGGTGTAAGAAAGTGGTCCAGGTACTTTCTTCTACATGTTGCACTCCAGTTTTCCCAACACCATTTGCTGGAAAGACTATTTTTTCCCAGTGGATATTCTTTCCTGCTTTGTCAAAAATTAGTTTAGCCCACTAATTTCTTATGGTTTTCTCCACTAAGAGAAGCAGTTGCTAAATGTTTCAGACCTTAGGAAGTGTTAAGGTGTTCAATCTTTGGAAATTAGAAAAAGTAGGTAGCCCAGTGGAAACACTGATAGCTATAGAACAAACTCAAATATCAGAACCACTTAAAAAAATAAAAAGTCAAGTGAGTTCATACAGAAGGTGATACTCCACTGTGAGTTACAAGAACTTTCACAGATGGAAACATATGCAATTAATGTTAACTATTATATCACAATGTTCTTCCAAATACTCAATGTACATAACAATCCCAGACAGGATACCTATGTGGTTTACATCTGAAATGTTATAAACCATACCTGTAGACTCCCTCACGCTAAGGAGTGTTTCTCCTTCATTTCCTAAGGGACCAGGAACCCAGAACAAGCAAGGGATTCTAGGAGAGGATTTTGTATATATGTGTATGTGCATGTATGTATATCCAAAAATAGACATATGCACACACATGTGTGTCTATGTGTATATTTATGAATATAATGTATATTATTTTTCTATAGATTAGTATTTCTTAAATCTAGGTCCATCAATTTAAGTTCATTTATTACACTTTCTCCACAAAGCTGTAAGTTAACTATGTTGGTACATCTTCTAATCAATTGTGCTTTAAAAATAAATATGTTCAATCTTCTCTTTAATAGCAGTCAGCCATTCAACCCTTATTTCAGTGACATAGCATAATTGTGATTTCTTTTTTTGTATTTACCTTTCAAGCATATTAACATTACTTTATATTCTAATATACCCATTTCTTTAAGAATGTTTTAAAAAAAGATTTCCTTCTTTGACTAATGGAAACACATCTAGAAAAATAGTTTGATTTTCTTAAGTTTGAAACAGACTTGCAGTAAGTCAGGTTAAACCTTTAAGAAATCATCTCAACCCTTACTAAATTTATTCTTGTTTTTAGACATTCCTTTTTGCAGAGTGATTTCCCTAATTATGTTGAAAAGCTAATTTTGCCTGTAACAATCATAGGTAAAATGGGACAAAAATTTCAAAGCTGTGCATTTGTATCTTTACCTATCAAATCATTCACACAGATTCCCTTCTATGACCCTAACGTTAATAATGAGGAGGATAGTTACATAACTGAGTACTAAAACATAACCAGATGAGTAAATAAATTTCTACACTTTTCTCATATTTTGGGGGCCAAAAGGAAAGCTGTTCATCCTGTAATATAACCCCCCAAAAGTGCTTTTAGATCATAAGCTGCCATACTTTAAGCACTGAAAACCTTTACAATTAAGTTTAGAACTACTTTTCAAGTAACTGATCAAATAAGAACATGCTTTAAAATAATTACTTTCAATACACAGCCTGAAAAAGTACTTCTATAACACCAGGACATATAATTTTTCAAGAATTTTTTATGTCTTTATTTTATTTTGAGAGAGAGACAGAGTACCAGCAGGGAGATGGGGCGGATAGAAAGGGGGACACAGAATCTGAAGCAGGCTCCAGGCTCTACGCTGTCAGCACAGAGCCTGTCATGGGGCTCCAACTCACAGACTGTGAGATCACAGACCTGAGATTAAGGCCAATGTTGAACCCACTGAGCTACCTGGGCACCCCGGACAAACGAGTTTTCTAATCCTTTGTGAAATGACAAGATAGAAGATGCTCAAGGTTTTTAAACACATAAATGGTATTTTATGTAGTCCATAAGATTAAATCACAAAAAAGAAACAGGTTGTAAAAGACTATCTGAAAGACTGAATTACCTGGAGTATATTTACCCAGTATTATGGGCATGCAGTTCAAGGAATAGAGAGATGAAGGGAACTTTCTTTCAAAATACTTAGTTAACAATGTTGCACTTTGTCTACATTCAAATGCCCGTTGGCTCTTCATAGCATTGTTTTTCACAGGATCGTCCTCACATATTACAAAGACCAAAAAAATGTCTACACTACTCTAAGGGCTAAGTACTTTCTTTTGATTCATTTCTGTTTTTAGTTTATGTGTCAATATTTAGAAAGTAGAATAAAGCTGACCTACTAAATCATCTTCCATTAATGTATTTCCAACAGAAAACTCCCACCCTGTAATACCTGCACCTTTATTCTGTGAAACCAGAACTTTAAGAAATTGCCACCACCCTTTTCAAGGAAACTCCGTACTGTTTTCAAAAGGGGCTGCATCAGTTTTCATTCCCACCAGCAGTGTGAAATGGTTCCTCTTTGTCTACATCCCACTAACTAAATGTGGGAAATCCTCCTGAATGTACATAGCTATTACACCAAAATTTCAGCTCTATGCATTGAATTAAATACTAAGAGTGATACATCTATTACGCCAGAAGAGCTCTTATTAGATTACATGGCTATAACATCTTCAATGAGAAGAAACATCAATGACTTTATTAAATACTGAGGAACCTTACGATATTTGCAGGGGAAAAAAGGCAAGAATGAAAGATAAAGGTAAAAATGGGTGGCATAGGTGATCTCTTGGCAGATAAAAATCTGAAAGTACAAGACAACAATGAATTTGTGTATCTGCAATTGTACAACCCTGGGCTTAAATGTGATTATTATGTAAAACACATAGTACAGTGCGTAGAAGACTGTAGGCATCACAGCCTCTGTGAATCCGAATGCTTGTGGTTGAACCTTGAGAAAAGCATGTTAAAATCGGATGTCAAGTGATAGAAAAAGGCTAGCTTCCCATCATGAGCCCACTTCATCTACTACAATAACAATCATTAGAGTCATTCATTGTCTTCAAGTGGAAGAGACGTCAGAATTCAAATATGCCAACTAGGACAAACAAGAAGGCAAAGATTACTCATGATGGCACACTTCACCAGTTAGGACATCTGCTGAGTTGAAGCCTGAGGAAATGAGAGAGAAGGCTGATTGGAGACTTACTATCAGACAACTGTGAGAAGCGATTCCCGCATAAAGGCTTTCTATGAACCCAATGCCTTTATAAAATCCAATGGCCCTTTATATGCCAACACCCTCCGGCTTTTCATTTTCATTTAGTTTTCCTCAAACCATACTTCTCTTTGACCATGGAAGTCATTCTTGTATGGTAGGGAGACATTAGCTTGCACGGCAATGATGGGAAATATAAGTGGCTGACAAGTTAACAATTCCAAAAGCATATATACAGGACCAAGTTAGCTCACAAGACCACAAATTGGGTATGGGTATATACTAAAGATGAAAATTGATGTATTTGTAGTTTTTTTTTCTCTTCCTCCTCCTCCTTCTGTTTTCTTGTTCTGGAAGCTTCCTTCACATTACACAATAGTATATTATGACTCCTGTTCAATAGACTCAACGTTCAATAGTTCAAATGCAAAACCTCTCTTCCCTGAAACCAATACCTTCACGGTTCACTCTAATAACAGCTAACCAAGTTTTCCAGCATTTTCTTTTCTTCTTTTGGTTCATTTTGTTGGGATACCTAGGTTTTGTAATATTATTGTAACAGTTTTGAAGATGTGATTGTTTGGAGGTACAACAAGGACTTTGAGATTTTTTATCTGCTATATGGAATCAAAATTATATTTATCTAGTAACCACAGAGAAGTCTGGATAAAATGCAATGAAAAATAATTTTGCTATGCCTTTTATTTCCCCATTATAAAACTAGTAGTATACCTCAGGGCTTCATTTATAATTTCCAAAGAATAACGAATTATAATTACCAACAATTTTAGTGTTTATTCTCATATGTGTATTTTCGTATAATATGCACATTTGTGTTTAGTATTTGTATTTACTTCTTTTGGTCATGCACCTTCAAACTTCCTTCTTCTATTTAATCCACGAAGGTTATGTTGAGTATTTCTTATTAAACCCTCGAGGTAGGTTATTCAGTCTTTTACACACATATGGAACTCAAGGGTTGGCACAACAAATAATGGCAAATTTTACCTCCAATATTCTCTATCAAAAGGAACTTTTTAATCCAATAATCGAGTAAGGGATACTTTTTAGGAATACAAATTCTGCCTTTAATGTTAAATCCACAGTGAGAGAAGTTGAGAAGCTACTTAAAGTCATTTGTTTCAAAATTTAGCTATCAGGTAAAACTTGTTTTGAACATCAACATTACTTTTTAATACATTGCCAACAGTACTTATAATGCTTTGTATAGCACATTATAGATGTCTCTCATAGTGCATCATCTACCGCACAAAATTGATCGATGAGAGTGGTTTCACTGCTTTAAATATCAATAAAAGTTGACTTTGGTTTAGACATTGCAGAACTGTGAACTTTGATGCAATTTTATTTTTTTTGGTTCAATTAAACCATTTGCTTATATTCCCTCATGTGATATTAACCACTGTTGTGCATCATTCCAAGTGCATTTTCTTATGGCTATCATTCTAGTTAATTTATCTTATCCCCTAGACAAGAATTAAATATTTATCCACTTAATATTTCTGTTAACTTGCATTCTCAGAAAGGATATGCAAGGTTATAGCAATGCCTACCTGTTTCTCAGAAATCGCTCAAACTCTTCCCAGTATTATGCAACAAGTCAGAATACATGACCATGTTCTTTTGTCCATGTAATGTGGATAATATTCTGTCATTTGACCCATTTCTCAAAAGGTTTCTGAATGATGCCGTAGTTTATGATAGTGATTATAGTTTAGTATATTGATCTATTTTATTACTGCTGGTACTAGAGTACCTTTGTTTGAATACATTCTCATTGTGTTATTCGAGTTACCTAAATATTAGAAGATTTTATGTAATTAAATATACCTTTTAAGATGGAATTAATCATGTGTGCATTGAAATGGAATTACTGCCCATATTTGCCCATCTTAAGAAATGGTAACTATCACTTGTCTTATTAAAAACTTAAGTTTAATCAAACAAGACTGCTGTGAATTTCACTGCCTTATGGTCAGATACTTGGCTTGAGTTCATCAAGTATAATGATTGATCAATTTATGGAGTACTATATTCAGAGTCAAGGTCATAGCCTGAAGATGTGACCTTGGTATTTTGGGAATCCCACTTTGAGAGTAGAAGTCAACTTTTCTTTGAAATTCAAACAAATCTGCTTATTTATTGAGGGCATGTATTAAATCCAGTTTGAAAGTCTTTCTCTAAAGAATTAGCTTTTTAATATTGCTAATTACCATTTCTGAGGATCAACATTCATCATTGGTAAGGAAGAATAATTCTCAACATTGCAAAGCATTTACTATTTAGGTTTTACCACAGTTCATCTTCTACTGATATGTAGTTGAGTTCTAATACAGTGGCCTCTAATAAACCATGAGAAAAAATTAATGAGCTCCTCCATTACAATTTAAGTAAGGCTAACTTTCTCAAACTGGTCATAAGTGCTCACAAGATTATGTGTGTGCACTTGGTGGTACTGAAGAAGTACAGAAGACACATAATACAAGTTTCTGGAGTAAATAAGTTTTTACCTGAAGTACTTGAAAACATTAGTTTTCTATTATGGAAACTATAATGGAAACATTGTTCCATTATGGAAGAGAATACACATATGCAAAGATTTTAAAAGTACAACAGAAGTCTAAAGAAATCTTAAGCATGTTACTTGCCTCTGCTTCCAGGGATAGGTTTATAAAAAATTTTGAAGAACAACAGTCAAGATTAAGAATATCAAACCATGAACTATGCCGCCCAAAGGAAGCAAAGCATATACTGCTTACTGAGTTCTAATGTAAATTCATTATGAGAGTAAGTAGCTGGACACAAGGAAAAAGCAGACAACATTCCTTGTGGCTACAGTGATATGAATCTGTGGCTTTTCCAGCTATACTGTGAACCTAAAGGATTCTTTATGTTGAAAATCTGAGTACATGAAAAGCCAAGTGATATCCTGTCGGTTCCTGGAGGTCTAGTTTATGAACATACACAAAAAATACCTAGAAATCCATGGCTGGAAATTGAGGCACTAAGTTTAAGAGCTAAATAATATAACCGTTAATGGCATCATGGCCCTTTATTTCCTGTAAAGTTTAGGTGGCCCAGAGCAATATTGGTGTCACTGATAATTGCAGTGAGCACTTCAAAACTGCAGACGCAGTTCCAAGCTTTGAGCTAATATGGTTATGAAGCAATTCTAACAAGATGTACAGATTGTATCTTTTATCACAAAGCAAGTGCAAATGTTATATAAAAAGCATTACTTTTCATTACCAATTCTTCAAAAATGAGTATCTTTTATTGAGTTCCCCATTCATTCATTGTATTTGACTCCCGTGTTGGCCACTCATCACGTGCCTGGGGCTGTAGGAAGTTCTGAGGACAGTGGCAAAATGCAGACACAGGTAAGCACACACAGATATGCGTGGACAAACGAGAAACACTAGCCATTAAATTCAACAAGTTTACACCAGGGATGCAGATAAGCCATCCAGAGAAAAATACAATTGTTTCAGAAGGGTATGTGAGTAACTAGGTCTAGAAGCATCCTTCAATTTCACATCTTTCCAGCTGGCTGCAATGACTGAAACATCTCCTAGAAGGGCCCAAAAATAGCTCTTTGAGGACATAAGCAACCACACGTGCAGGAGGAGGGTGTGTAGTTGATGGGGAAATACTGTGGGCACCCCAGGGCCAGGACTTGCTCAGGAGGCTCTGCCACCACCTCAAATGCTGAGCTGTCCCAACATCTCATGAGGTACTTGCCAGCTATTCTGTCACTGACACTGAAAATTCAAGACCACTGCCTATAAACCAACCTGGTTAAAATGTAATGTAGATGTTGAAAGATTTGGATTTTACATTCAGTTTGATGTCCCGATGTTTTGGGCTATTTGCCAACTATTTTTAACGTTTTTGGATCCCAGTTTTCCCAATTTTGCATGATTAGGCAATTCTTAGTAACAATTAAGATGACATTCCATAGCTAATTTAAGAAAGTTTCCCTAAGAATTATATGCCTAGTTTTTAAGAAGATCCAGTGAATAGTAATGAAAAAGCAATCTACCTGGTAAGAGCATCTTAACTATACTCACACTAAATATATTTTAGTGTTAAAGAAGCCTAGAGTTAAGAGGGGTTCATTTTGTCCAAATTACAATCATAATGAAAGTAACTTGCATTTATTAAGAGAAGTGGTTCTCAAACTTTAACAGGCATAAGAATCACCTACAAGTTTAAACATAGATTGCTGAAGTCCGGCCTTGGAACTTGGGGGTTCACTAGTTTGGGGTGGAGACAGACTGGGAACAAACAAGATCTCAGAGGATACTCATCATAATGGTGCAGGCACCACACTTGGAGAACTACTGGCCAAGAGTATGACTGCTAGATATTGAACTTCTTCTACACAATTAGAAAAAAAATATATACTTAGGTATTTTTTCAGACATATACCTAATATCTAAACAATGTTTATTTATATATCTAGATTTGTGTTTTTCAAGTCATAGTTTAGTTTCCTTTTTTACCACACTGGGTCCAATTCTTTAAATGGCATACACTCAATTAACTTTAACAACAGTTTATAAATCGAAGTGTGATAAGGCATACTTGCCTTAGGACTCTTCCCATGATACTGTCATGATACATTACTCTATGCAACCATCAGTTCTTTGTCATGCTTACATTACACTCCAAACATAAGTGATCATCTGAAAATATCAACTGGAAGATGAAAAAAATTAAGTATTATTTATATCTTTGGCTTTTAAAGTGTTTCATAAATATAACAATCTCTAAGCCATTCTCAACTGCCTAGCTTAAAAAAATTAATGTTTATTTTTGAGAGAGAGAGAGAAAGAGAGAGAATGAATGAATGAATGAATGTGGGGAAGGGGCAGAGAGATAGAGGGAAACAGAATGTGAAGCAGACTCCAGGCTCTGAGCTCTCAGCACAGATCCCTACGTGGTTGATCTCACGAATGTTGAGATCATGACCTGAGCCAAAATCCCACATTTAACTGACTGCACCACCCAGGTGCCCCTAAACTGCTTAACTTTTAAATTAACATTGAAATAAGTCATTTGTCAAGTGAATTATGGGTTCCTGTAATGACTTATTTAGTATCTCCTAATTTTTTATACACATTTTTTCTTGGAGGCACTCATATTGGATTATAGGAATATCTAAAAGTTTAAGAAACTTACACATTTATAGTGTTATATGCCCAATGTTCAGTTTTGTAATTTTTCCTGAATACTGGTTACAAAAAACTCCTACAATGTAGATCTGAGTTTGTCTATGTATCTCATATATGAAGTGGATATACTCATGCATTTACATAATTACACAAATAAATGAAAATAGAAAAACCTTTTTAAAAATCTTTCCAAGAAGTCGGTTTATACTACAATATCAAACAATATATCAGAAGTACCTCCTCCCTTCATAATTTCTTATGTTTGTATGTTTGTCTTATTTTTCGTATCAGCAGCTCTGATTTATCCATTTAAAATTTTTATGTTATTTCGTTTTTTGTTGCTTGTTTATTATCAGCATGTATTTTTGGAAATTTCCTTTGTTTTTTTTTTTTAATTGATGAGATTTCATCCCAGTTTGTTAAAGAGAACCAGCTGTTTTCTTGCAAGATAATTTTCTGAAGCTGTTGTGTGCCATAATTACACTGCAATTACACAGCAATATCCATAAAAGCAGATGAGGATTCTATGTGTCCTTTTACCTCATTAGAAGTTGTGAAAATGATAGATTCAGTCTATCTTAGTTTGACTATTGCCCTCTATTGGTAGATACAAGTTCTGGTATCATCGAAAAGACAGAAGCAATAAAAACAGGCATAGAGTATGTTTTTGTTTTTAAAAAAAATAGCAACATCTTGGGTCACAAGGTAACACCATCCAAAGCTTAAAAAACTCTTTTGACACTTAGAATTTAAAGCAGTACCTTTAAAACTTAGCTCTTAAAAAAAAAAAAAAAAATCACTTAAGCTAGTCATGTGTAAACTGGGGCTTTTTTCCAGAACCTAATTGCAGATCATTTAGCTTTTCTCCCTCCCTCAAAATCTACTTGAATCATCCCCCTATTTGCAGAGAAAACCAGGGAGATCTTTCCTTGTCCCCAGAATGTATCCTCTTCTTTAAGGCTGTCCTCTTTAAGAAAAATGGACATTTTTACATCTCTTACTATTTCCAAAATCAGCGATCAACCTTACCTTCAGTATCATTGTACTTAAAGAACAAAAAAACAAACACTGGAATCTTTAGTCACAGGCAGAAGAAAAATCCATTTCTAATAAATTGCTAATAAATTTTCGTTTCATGGTAGTCCTAGTATTTTATGTATTATGAGTGAGAAGGATGATGTGCAAAAATCAGGTTTAAAAAACTTAGCTGAAACTTTCTCAAGTGCCTTGACATTTAACTTGAGGTCTGTGGTGGGAAAGGTGCTCATGGACAAATAAACCCTATCTTTCATGTATCCTTGGTTCTGAGTGGCTGGGGAATATAGTATTTTAATCATTTTTATTTTGGCAGAACCAACAGGAAACAATCTGGTTTTGTAGCCAGCTAGGCAACTGGAGAAAACAAACTAGGACTCCTTTTAGGACTTTCTAGGACCGGAACTTTTAATAGATTTTAACATTTTTAGAAAGTAAAAATGAACTTTTTCTTCTAAATTTCAGTTTTACCATTTACACCAGGTAGTCTGCTATCTTCTCATCTAACATTCTTAATGTAATTGTTGGCTGTGCAGCGAACTTCACCACATTTAGCTGCAAAGTTTCTGGACTGATGTCAGATTTAGGAGTTGAGAATTAAGGTTAGTTCCTTTCTTTGCCAACACTAACACAAATCTTGGAGCACACTTCCTTGGATGCACTAAAATGGTGACAGCTTAGATAACCACTGGGGAAGCTTTCTGTATGAGAACTCAAATTAATTTAACAACTTTGGCTTAGCATGATCCTACCTCGGTTGCCTCTTCCTTTGTTTAATTAATAACACCATTGCCTTTTTGAGAACATTTCTCTCTCAAAACAATTTTCAAGCAGAACCCATAGTTGTACAGAAAAGGAAAAATTACTTGCCTCTAATGGCTCATTTTGTTTCTTTTTTCAACTCTTTTGCCAAGTGCAAAAACCTATATAGCTTTTTTGAAGCAAAAACTAAATGCATAATTGACAGGCTCTTTTCCTTTCTAGCAAGTTGAGTCACTGCCTGTGAATTAGTGTTGATTAGCCTTTAGCAGTTGACAAAACTATGCAGGTTGCATATTCAGAGAAAAACCTTCCCAGTTGTCATGTCAAGCACCTGGTAATGGACAGAATTGGACTTTAACTTATTCAACCTGTTGATAGGAAAAATAAAAATCCTGTTCTTCTGGTTTTTATTTCTTTATTGGCTTACTTTCTGAATGCTAGTATTTCTCAGCCATATTTCAAACATTTTACTGATCATCGATTATTTCTCTTCATATATTGATATTCTGGCTAACCAAAAACTATCTTGCAAAATATATAGTAATTATTTATTCATTCATTTATAAAATAAATAGGTATTTAGTATTTACTGTTGGTCAGACAAAATTACGCATGCTAGAGATATAGCCATGAATAAAACAAACACAACTCCCTCCCACCATGGATCTAATCTTCCACTTGAGGGAGTCAGAAAATAAACCATTAAGCACTGACCATGTCAACTAGCTAGTGACATGCTAGCTAGTGGTGCTAGCTCTCACAAGGAAACATAAAGCAGAGTATAATTTTCAAGGTTCAAACAGGGAGGCAGAACCGTTATGAATGATGTGGACTCAAGGGACTTACAGGAACATAAAATAACTGATCTTACTCCACTGTGAAAGTTGCTTAGGTATCTATGCAAGTCCATTACCTTTACATCTGGTGGTGAGCCTCAATTTCCATTTGTCTTCAGGGCAGGAGTTGGACAGAAAATCCGGCCGTGAAGCAGAGGAGAGCAAGAGCGAACTGGGATCTACTAATATGCAATGGATCTCCTGAGAACATATTGGGTTCCAAGTTTGCTTCTCAGTACATTAAACCTTGATTATATGCAGAAGGAGGGGACACTCTTCCCCACTAACTGCAGGCCTGCCTGGCTCAGGACTAAGAGAAGCTACAGGTAGAGATAATTGGGTAGAGAGGAGGGAGCTAAATACTGTGGGCCGCCTTCGGCACCTAAGATCAGGCATGGTCATGGGCACCAGATTCAGTGGCATTGTCACCAGACAACGGCTGTCCAAGTATAAAGGCTACTGATTGATTCCAACTTTCAACTATTAGAACAATTTCCCTTGGAGCCAACCCTAATCTGGAATCATACAGGTAAGGGAATTCTGAGAGGCATAGGATTAGTTTAGCTGAATGCCACCACATAAACCACCAATTTCAAGTGTGCAGTTGGATTCATAGGTGTGGATTTTAGCAGAATTGTCTGTCTAGACATGTACATATGATAACCCTTAGTGGAGAGGTGGTATGTAAAGCTTTAAAACTGAATGAGGACATCTAAAGTAAAACAGAGAAAAAGAAAAGAATCCTGAATGACATTTCAAGGTTTAGAGGTCATGGAACTGGTAAGGAAACCCAAAACGGTAACTAATGGTTAAGCGAAGAACCAAACCTTTTCCAGAAAGAAGAGAGGAGTAAGTTTCAAGAAAGAGAAGGATCACCTCTTTCAAAGGCTGATGATAGATAGGCTCAACAAAATTAAGTGGCTAACTATAGCCAGCTTGGATGACATGGAGGTCATTGGTAAGCTTTCAGGAGCTCTTTCCTCAAGGGGATGGTGAATCTGACGAATTGCATTTACAACAGAATAGAAGGAATAGTAACGGCAACAGTGTATAAACTCGGCTATTTTGAGGAATTTTATTCTGAAACACAACAGAGAACTGGAAGAGTAGAGAGAAATGGGACCACATTTTTGTCTATAGGTCTATTTTTAGACTGGTTGAGTCACACTGTATGATAGCATATTTCAATGCTGATGAGATGTATCAGTAGAAAGACATTGATTAAGTGGGAGAAATAAAGACGATCTTAAGGGTAGAACTGTGTATTTTCAAAGGACTTTTTTTCCTGTCACATCTATAAAATTAAAAAAAAAAAACCCCTTTATGTAGAACAAAATCAATTTAGTCTAGGTCAGTATTATGTGCAGTTTTGGGCTTGCCAGAGAGATTAGGAGAGACAGACAGAGTGCGTGGGAAGAGACATACAGACAAAAAGTTTAAACAGTGAGGGCTGGCAAATTCCATCAGAGAAGCATTTAGGGGAACAAGGCTCTATTACTGAGGAAGCATCAACTGGGAAAAGAGAAGCCTGATAGAAAGCATGAATACATGAGGACTGTTACATGGCAAGAGGTCTGTGCCCATGTTTACACAAAGCACGAGGCCATGAGGAGCAGTCTGGAAGAGGACTGTGTAACAACTGGTGATCAGTACTGGCACTGCTGGAAGGTACCTCCACTTAGTGAGCTACCATTCAGGAACACGTATGTCAAGGGAGAAGCTGAGTGACAGACTGCATCCCAGCCCACATGATCTCTGGTTTATATTTTCCTTTTCAGACAAAGCTCAGGCTTTCCTGTACCTTTCCCCTGGACTATTATGGGGCAAACATCCTAAACCACTTTCCCTGGTCTCCCTCCACTGCTCACTTAATTCCCCAACTTTTCTTTTTGAAGCACAGTTGTTATTTTCCCATCATTCTGCTATCTGCTAAAAGCAAACAAGCAAGCAACCAGAAACAACAAAAACAACACAAAAAGCTTTTCAGAAATTCTTTAACTACAACCAAGTCAACAAACTTCTTACAAATCCAGACAAAGTTGTAGGCTTGGGAGCCATACAGTCTGTCACTGATATTCAACGTTCATGCCATTCCACAAGGGCAGCGGAGAGACTCTACTTCAAAGAAAGGGGTGTCTATGTTTCAATAAAAGTGCTATTATAAAAACAGGAGGCCAACTGACAAACCACAGTTTGCCAACCCTAACCTACAAAATACAAATTCACGTGACATGTTTTCTTATTAAGGCATTATCCTTGGTATCCAGTTTAACTTTTTAGCCTTACCTTTTTAGCCTCGATGCAGTCTATCGCAAATTCATAACCGGGTCAGAAAATGAGTTTACTGCTGCATAAAAAATACTAGCATACACTTTATCCCCAGAATTATACGACTATGTGATATCAATAGTCAATATGAAAGTCAATCATATACTCTAAGTTTATTAATAACCTTAAACTCAAATATAATACTACTGATGAGAAATAGACTTTTACATTGACACATGTATACCTGATACACTGAATTCATAGTCGAGAGTAATCATGCTCCCATCAGTTGTATGTATGCATATGCATATTTGCAGTTAGGAAACGGCCTAACTTACTGGAGAAAATGAGGATTTTGTACCTACAGAGACTCAAAATCAAAGGTCTGTCATTACCAGTATTTATGATATTGGATAAGTTATGAATCATTATTTAATTTTGGTATTTTTCTTGATGAAATGGGGTGGTTCTGAAAACTATATCAAGTAATTCATGTCCTATTTATTTACATATGTATTTTGTTAGTTACATACAATCAATGTTTAATCTCAAGAAAAATCCTAAAATTTAACAATTTACCTCAATGCCCTTATTGATGCTATGATTACACTGGGTATGATGACTAATGTTGCAATCCTCAACTATTCATTTGGATATTCAATGACTAATGTCTTCTCTCTCTCTGTAACCTTTAGATCAACTGGTCCCTTTGCTATGTCTGTTAATCAGTGTAATTAACACAAACTGCCAAAACATACCAATGTCGTGTCAATGGCATTAAACACCAGTGAGATTCCTGCAAAGCTTTCCCCCCCCATCAATCTCTAGGAATCCAGGATGCCCCATTGGCAACCTTGTTGTTTCAAGATCCCTCACTTTAAAGTACACGAGAAGAGCACACTGGCAATGTTGGCACCTGATAAAACTCATCATTTCCCCTCACCTTCCTCAAGACCCATCATACAACACCAACATTATTGCTAGAGAGGCTGGGAAATACAGTCTTCCTTTGTGCCCATGAAGAGGAAAGAAAGCCAAGAACATTTACAATTTTCTTTTCAAAATTTTACCTAAGCTGAGAACAAGATTTATAAAAGCAAGGAAAAATCCATTACAATAGTTGGAAATGTAAAGATATATTAATTATGTGAAATTGGGAACATTTTGTAATCTTGAAATGATTTAATTTCCATGGACAAAAGGTTTGTCAAATATTTCAGTTCAGAAAAAGGAATCAGGTAAAGATTTCCTACTTAAAACTTCCAACATGGAACTAGCACAAATACCTAGAAATGATTCTGCTTTGTTAGGTCAGTTGGGAAGGATTCCTATGAATAGCCTGATAGGTCACTTACAGGTCTTTCTGTCTCTATCCTCCTTTCATTTCAATAGGCTTTAAACATTATTTGTCTCAACTGTCTTTGATAGATTTCTACTACTTATGAACTGCCTGTGTCCAATACCATAGTGTATGGGGTTAATAAACTCTTAGTCCATGAGAGAGTCCATGTTGCAAGCTAGTTGTATGGTCTTCATTCTACC
The DNA here is from genome assembly GCA_028646485.1 of Cryptoprocta ferox. NCBI lineage: Eukaryota > Metazoa > Chordata > Mammalia > Carnivora > Eupleridae > Cryptoprocta > Cryptoprocta ferox. The sequence continues at coordinate 13,871,586 of CM053559.1, forward strand.
CTCAAAATAGGACTTTGGTTTAACCTCCCTTGCAACGATGACCCAAGGAACCTCTAGTAGTATACAGAATCCAGGCTAAAGGCTACATACCAACACAAAATTTGTTCCTCACTGTGAAGGTCAGGTTTATTTAATAATCTCCACCTGATGCATATAAGCTCCCCCCCCCCCTTAAAGGGAAATGATTAGCAAGGTGTAAAAGCTGAAAAGGATTCTGAGCCATGTGTCCCTGAGCTGAGGCGATCCACAAGAATTGAAAATCATCTCTACTGATCCTTCACATCCCATATAGGGCATGATAGGACATTTGAAAATTGAGCCTAAGAGTCGAAGAGACCTTATCTATGTGGTTACTGGGATTAATCTCTTCTACATTTTCTCCCCACACATTTAAATAAGCCAGGCGCTGGGTAAAGTCTACTGTGTCTTGTAAGTTTGAACACACCATCACTACGCCTGGTGAGCAGAGCAAGTAATAAACATGTCGGGTGGGCATAAACATAATAAACAAATGGTATGTTAGTACCATGTGCTAAAAAGAACACGCAAATGTGGGGAAGGGGATAGGGAGAGTCACAGCAGAGCACTGAATATAGAGTAAATGGGAAAGCCTCACTAACAAGTGGAAGACCTGGAAACAATGAGGACTGGAGCCACGTGAGAGTAGGGGAAAACTGCCCTCTGGAAAAACACAAGTAAGGGGCAAGGCCTTCAGGAGAGAGCATGCTTCTGCACATCTGCTTTTGCTCTTCGTGCTGCGTTTCCCTGTTCCGGATGACTCAGCAGATAATTCCTCCAACTGCTTAAAGATTTTCTTTCCTTTTCTAGTTTAGGGAACATCAGCAGAATTCAGGAAAAACCTGTCACTTTAACTCTTCGTAGCTTTCTAATTTGACCCCTGTCCACACGTCTTTGATAACTCATTTTTGAAGATGTAAGACACAGTTATGCTTAAATACTGAAAGCTTTTACATTACTTCCCAATATTGTTAATAATGTTCACAAGCCATTCCTCTATAAAACAATTCTTTCCTCTTCAAAAGTAGCATCATACTAATCCATATTAACCAGTAACATTTTTAAGCCTCTTAACCGACCTGTTCATCAACAAAAAATGTGATGGTATTAGGAAAAGTATGGCCTCTAAAAACCTTGTATCCAGGAGATCAATGACAATTGAGTTATATCTCTGTGATTTGTAGGACCCAGATATTTGGATCATATAAGCAAGTCCCCAGAGTACCCTCTCCCCTTTGCTCCCATTCACATCAGTTGATTAAATAATAGCACGTTTCATTGAGGATAACTAAATTTCATTCATCCTCGACCAGCTTACTTTAGGTCTTTTAGAATATTTTTCTATTAGACATTATATTAGCATCCTATTGTTCTGTGGCAAACTGCCACAAAGGTAACATTTTAGAAAAACACAAAAATGTTGGCTTACTGTGCTGAAGATCAGATGTCTAAAATGGGTTTTGCTGGGCTAACATCCATGTGTTTCCAGGGTTGCGGTGCTTTCTGGAAGCTCTCAGAGAGACCCTATTTTCTTGCCTTTCCCCCTCTCTTTTTTTAGAGGCTACCTGTAATCCTTTGCTCATTACCCTATTTCTCTAGTCTCAAAGCTTGGAAGATCCAACCAAGTCCGTCTCGAGCCACTGCTTCCAGGGCTCTCCCCTTTCAGCTTTTTATAAAGAAGCTTGTGATTACATTGAACCCATCTGTGTAATGAACCACACTCTCCATCTTGAGGTTAGTTAATTCACAACCCAATTCCAGCTGTGATCTTAGTTCCCCTTTGCCTTGTAAACTAAATAGTTCCAGATTCCAAGACTCACAATGTGGACATCTCTTGGGAATCATTCTCCCGCCTACCCTAGATACCTTCATTCAAGTAGTACTTAATAAAATAAAACAAAAGGGTTGGGTCTTTAACCTGATAGATATGTCACACTTTGCTGTGGAAGACTAAGGTTTCTTTTATTAAGATTTTTCTAGTCAATACACTTGGTGTTGCTTAATGTTTTCCTTCCTCCAAAGGCAGTATTATAACTTTCATGGAGGCACTTGGCAAAAGCATATTTATTTCAGTACATTTCTTTCCTTCAAAGAGACTGCACACTTTTCAAAAACAAAAGAGCTACTAGGATGTGGGCTCTAATTAAATTGCTTGCTCATGACACCTGGGTGCTGAGCCCAGGGCTTTGGCTCCCAAATAATCAACACATCAAATCTTAACATGTATGCTGTGACATGGTCACGCTAAAAGTTTTATAAAGAAATTTTAAGAACTAATTTCTCTAACTCACCATATCCTTTATTATTTTTCTTGGAATGCTTGGAAATTATGTCTATTTTCATTGGTCCTCGCAATACTCCCACCAAAAATGACACTTAAAAGAACAAACAAAAATTTGAGCAGACCTAAGCAAGCATAAGATATTAAATTTATAGGCTTCTTAGAAGGATAAATACAACTAAGCTATAGATGAATCTGGAGTTTGAAGTTTCATTATCTGTACAGCAAAAGATACATTATAGAAAACTATGGTTACTTGGAAGATTCTCTTTGCTTATCTTAAACATAGTCGTTTTATTTGTCTCATCCTTGTGCTGACCTAATGCCTATCACACTTGACTGAAAATAGAGTAGCATTTATAGGGCAAAGCCAGAAGATAGAAATCAATATCTGTCTTAAATGTAAATCATCAAAGAGATTCCATACAAATGATAAGAAAGGAGAAGGTGAAGGACTTAGTTATTTTTAATCAAGCCTGTTTTAAATAAACAGTGATTTGTGTTACAACATGAATCTGATTTTCAATATTTTGAGAAGAGATCAGATGACAGCATGACATATGGGCAAATGCTACTGATTTTTCAACTGAATATTTTTCAACTGAAAAAAGTTATTTTGCCTAACATAATTATTCTTATAAAATATTTTTCAAAATTATTTCAAATTACTCACCAGATATTACCCTGCATGAATTTCTCAAAAAATTCCATCAATGGCTTTTGGCTACATAATGAAACAAAAATGTATAATTTTATAATGTTCTTGTTTGTCAAACATAGTATTTATATTAATACTTTCTTATGATTTTCACTTCAGAGGCTTTATGAAAGTTATTAAATATTTATAGATGAGAAATTTAAAACACCTGAAAAGGGACCTAAAGGTACAGAAGGAAGCAAGTCAGTTGACAACAACGATGTTTTCTCTGGATTCTGAAAAATATCTAGAATTCTGCTCTGAGAGATGAGATCTCATTTTAAACTGCCATGCCCGGAGAAGGACAGATACCATATGTTCGCACTCATAGGTCTAACAGGAGAAACCCAATAGAGGACAATGGGGAGGGGAAGGAGGAAAAAGAGTTAGGGAGAGGGAGGGAGACAAAGCAGGAGAGACTCTTGAATACCGAAAACAAACTGAGGGGGGAAGGGGAAGGGGAAAAGGTAAAGCGGGGTGATGGTCTTGGTGGAGGTCACTTGTGGGGAAGAGCACTGGGTGTTATATGGAAACTAACCTGACAATAAACTATAAAGTTAAAAAAATAAAATAAAAAAATAAAAAAAAAATTAAAAAAAAAAAAACTGCCATGCCATCAGTGATTCATTCAACATGTACTTAGGCCATTCCCTATGGAGGTACTCAGAAAAACAAGAGAGTTCCCACTTTTTTTAAAAGCTTATTTATTTGAGAGAGAGAGAGAGTCAGAAACAGAGACAGAGAAACAGAGCATGAGTGGGAGAGGGACAGAGAGAGAGGGACACACAGAATCCTAAGCAGGCTCCAGGCTCTCAGCTGTCAGCACAGAGCCAGACAAGGGACTGGAACTCAGGAGCTGGGAGATGATGACCTGAGCGGAAGTCAGACGCTTAACCAACTGAGCCACATAGGCACCCAAGAGTTCCCACTTTTGGGTTCAGAGTTCAGTGGAGAAAGACAGAAATGTAAATAATTAGGTAAGAATCTTGCAAATAATATAATGAAAAGGAAAGCAAGCACCTGTATGAGACAACTCAGAGGAGATAATGGTAACATTTTAGATCTACATAGCTCAAGCTAAAATGCGTAAGTTACTATGGGATTTTTTCATCCTACTGCTCAAAAAAAAATAGCTATACCATATGATTCTAGGAGAAAACACTTGTTTGTATCCATAATTTAAGCCACACCAGCAACATGTGATCTAAAGGTACTAATTGTGAATAATTTTTTTCTTTCTTTTTTTTTTTTTTAGAGAGAGAACACAAGCAGGGGGGAGGGGCAGAAGGAGAGAGAGACAGAGACAGAGAGAGAGAGAGAGAGAGAGACAGAGAAGGAGAGAGAATCTTAAACAGGCTCCATGCTCAACGCAGAACCAAACACGCGACTCGATCCCACAACCCTGGGATGATGACATGAGTCAAAATCAAGTCAGACACTCAACCAACTGAGCCACCCAGGCACCCGGTGAACACTTTCTAAATCCGTGTAAATTTGATCACATAAATTCCAGCCTATCACACTGAATCTTATACTTGCATGAAATATAAAATAATTCTATATTAATTTTTATAGAATAATATGGTCAAAGCTCTCAACAACCAAATTGATTATATTTTTAAAAGTGTAATAAAGTGTAATTTTGCATGGGTAAACTGCCCATGGGAATTGAATTAGGATGAGCCTTGGGCCCAAAACAAAAAGAGGTCATCAAGGAAAGCAATTAATAACATTAGTCTTCTTTTACCAGATTCTAGGGAATGGGCATTTGTTAAAAAAAAAAAATCACTTGGCACCAAGGAACAAATAAAGCTTTGTATTATTAGTGTAATAGTAATATGGAGCTCAAAGGAAGAAGAGACTAGCTGTTACGAATAACTCTAAAAGCTGAAAATGACAATTTTGAGAAAGTAGTTTTTTCCTTTGTCCTTTAGACTCCTACATCTGAGGAGACCATAGGGTTAAACATGGCCTTTGGGAGAATATTATGCACTCTTTAAAATTCTTTTAATTTTGCTCCAAAGCCATTGTGTACAGATGTGCAAGTTGTGCACTGCACAACCCTCGGGGCCTCATTCGCATGGTGTGAATCACATCACAAAATAGTTTCCAGAAGATAACAGTCCAGTTTCATAGTCCAGTATATCACTGTATTTCAACAAATGGAAAGAGTGTCTTGAGGAAGAGATGCCTCTTTCTGTTTTGCACATAAACCCTCGGGTTACTCTTCAAAGGAATCTCATAGTGTTCAATTAAATGCTTGAGGAAATTTTTCCTTTCATTATTTTTGCTTTGATGTCAAGTAAATGAAAACTTGAAAAGTAGACTGGAAAATAAAGTGGCCAGTCCAGCCTTGACAAGCACACATATCAGAAGACTTTGTCTTATCACCAGTGGAAACGTAGATATTGAAGTTCCTCCAAACTTTGATGTGGCATACATGTAAAAATAATCTGGGGATTTTTTAATGAAGAAATAGTTATATGTAGTGATGTACAGGAGGCTCAATCAGTTAAGTGTCTGACTCTCGGTTTCTGCTCAGGTCATGATCTCCCAGTTCATGAATTCGAGCCCCAGGTCAGGCTCTCTGCTGACAACTGCAGAACCTGCTTGGGATTCTCTATCTCCCTCTCTCTCTGCCCCTCCCTCATTTGCTTTCTCTCTCTCTCTAAAAATAAATAAACACTTAAAAAAGATTTATATGTATTGGATAAAAGTGTTGCATAACCCTTCTATAACTATAAAAGTCCAATCTAGGGTTTACTTAAGTCCCATAAAATTTTATTGCTGAAAATGCTCAAAATTAAAAATATAAATATATATAGAGAGATTATATTTAAATACCATGGCTTATGCATATATATGTATATGTTATATACATATATGTATATATAATATATATGTATATAACATATATACGTATTATATATATTATATTATATATATATAATAGAAATTTTAGGCTTGATAAAGTTCTGGCAACAAAGAAATCTCTAATAAATCCAGTATTTCTGATATTATCTTGCTTTATAGCATGTTTTTCCTTCTAAGATCCATCTATTCTCATCCTGTATAGAAGATGTGTGTTGAATTTATGTTGAAAAGCACTATTTTCATGATATCCTAGTAGATTAAGAGGTATTATCTTTTTTTCCCCATTATATCGGGCACATTTTTTAAAAAAGGTTAAGACTACAAAATGTAAAGGATATAATTAGGGAGAAGAAATTTGACTTAAGAGATGAAGTCTGCATTTTATTTTAACATCCTAGACCCTGAGCCATCTTTGCTTTGCCTTTAGAGGCTGAGTTAAAGAACTTCCACTTAATTAACTGACACTGCTGATCTGAATTAATGACAAGATCCCTAGCACTTGTTTCCAGCTTTCTCCAGGGAGCCAGCTGAATGGAAAAGGCAGATTGAGAGAGTCTCCATGGGACAACTGAATCCAGGAGATAGCATAGAGGCTAATTTCTATTGTGAGACCTTCATTAGTCATCTGTTGAACATAGTTACTGAGTTGGGAATATTGCTTTAGCAAGAGGTGAAAATACCTTCTTTTAAATAAATCTACTCAAATGTGCAACGTTTGAGATTCCCTTTGACAAGGACACTTAACATTTCATATACTTCAGTCTTGTCAAGTAGCAATGTAATAAACGTGAAGGCCAGAGGATTTCGAGCCCAAAAATTTCATTGTGCAAAAATTAACTAAGAGGAAATCAGTATTGCTTAACACTTATTCCCAGACTATTAATATGACAGAGCCCAAACTCTGACATTGCTTTTCTTTTTTATCTATTATAAATAAGTCCATGGTAATCAGGGACACACACCCTCCATTCACAGGTGTTTAATTATTTCATAGCAGAAGATTCTTTACTCAGCAGAACTGAAAATAACTGAAGACCAAAAATAAAATGTCAGTTGTTTTCTGTAATTAAAAAAAAAGTCTGGACTATATCTCAATTTCAAAGGAGAAATAATGAGAGGGACAGAAATGGCTTGTCTTTAGGAATTTCCACAGTAAGAGTTCATTGCCTTTATTTCCATACACTTGGCAACTTTTTTTTTCCTGAAAAGTACTGCTTATTGGCATATGTAGAGCTGCTAGTGAAAAAGAGGTAATCAGGAGTGAACACTTTAGAAGCACTATAGGTTTTTCTGTTTAATGACCACTTGCCTTTGCTAATGCATGATTTTTAAAATCTTCACAACTGTTAATTGCCATGGAGAATGCTTCCCATTTATAATCCCGTTGAAGAGAAAACACAGTGTTAAGAAGTTAATAATATACTAAGGAACATGTAAACTTTAAAAGGATAAAATTAAAAAAGGATAAAATAATTTAGAGCAAGATACTCAAGTCCTTATTTCAAGATTGCAATATTCAGATAAATTTTTACCAAAATGGTAATTTACTTTTGGCCACTGGCAGTATGGTGGATGAGATATTACAGCACACCATTCCACACCAAAATAACCACTATCTACATGTAATTTAGTTTGCATTGTGTTGCTGGGTTGCTTATAAATGGCAAGAGTAATTTAAAAGAGCCTTTTCTCTCTCCCCAAGAGACAGTCAGGAGCTGCAAATAGGACAATGAAAGCAGGGGCTTCTGTGATGTCAATTTCTCCTGAGGGTCTGTACAGTACCAATTTGCAGACTGATTACTTAGGCGAAACTAGAAATTCCAAGGTTAATTTGTGGACCTGAGAGGGACCAAGGAAATCTCACTTTAATGGTACTCCATGGTCCCCAGCAGAAGGAAATGTAAATATGCTCTGTGAGACAGGATCTCCAAGGTGGGCTCTCAGGACTCCCACTGATGAAAAATAATCAGAGAGGGGCACCTGGGTGGCTCAGTTGGTTAAGCCTGACTTCAGCTCAGGTCATGATCTCACAGTTCATGGGTTCGAGCCCCGCATCAGGCTCTGTGCTGAGAGCTAGCTCAGAGCTTGGAGCTTGTCTTCGGATTCTGTGCCTCCCTCTCTCTCTGACCCTCCCCTGCTCACACTGTCCTCTCTCTCTCAAAAATAAATAAAAATATTAAAACATTAAAAAAAAGAAAAATAGTGAAACATCAAAATTAGTGAGACTAAGCAAAACTAAAAAATATTAAACCTTCACTGTCTCAAAATGAACACTGGAAATGTCAGATATAGAATATAAAATAATTACAGATGAAATACTTAAGGAAAAAAGTAAAAACGAGAGTAAGTGGTATGATTGCAAGTATAAGACAAATTAAAAAAAAACAACCAAATGAAAATACCGGAGATGAAATATATGATTTAGGGGTAAAGTTGTCAATGAATGGATTAAACAGCAGATTAGACTCAGCTGACGAGAAAATGAATCATCAGGAAGGTAGAGCAGCAGTGACCCAGCAAGCAGTAAGAAGAAACGTAGGCAGAAGCCAAGAAAACTTTAAAGAGATACAGTGGCCCAGTGTCCATCTGATCAGGGCACCTAAAATAGAGCATAGTGAAAATAAAGGACAGGGAAATTTGCAGGCAAAATAGCAGACAATATGTTAGAACTTGTGAAAGATAAGAAGACATTGAAGAATTCTTACATATTGAAGGTAGCAGCATAAAAACACAAAGTCCACACTAGACAAAATTCGGTAAATGTACAAAATGTCAAGGAAAAGAGAACATTATAGAAAGTTTAGAGATAAAAGTCACATTTATTTCAATGGAACCATGCACAAAGCAGCAGACTTTTAAAGCGTGTCTGAGAGTTAGTAGAATAATGGAGTAAGAGTTTCATTTTGAGAAAAATCACTGTGTATCCAACAAAACTAATTTTCAAAAAAGAGGATAAAGTAAATAAAAGTTTAGGTAAATGCAAGCCTAAGAGCTTGACAATAACAATGGGTTTAAGCAATTTCTAAAGGATGTTCTTTAGGCAGATATGAAGAGTTTTTAAAAAACGATGTGAGGGACACCGGGGTGACTCAGTCGGTTGAGCGTCTGACTCCTGATTTCAGCTCAGCTCATAACCTCACAATGTGAGACAGAGCCCTGAGTTGTGCACCACGCTGACAGCATGGAGCCAGCCTTGCAATCCTCTCCCTCTCTCCCTGCCCCTCCAGGTCTTGTGTGTGTGCATGCAATCATTTCTTTCTCTCTCAAAATAAATAAATAAACTTAGAAAAAAGGATGTGAGATTCAAGATGAAATGGTGAGAAAAGAAATGAATAAGTCTGTGAAACTAAACATACAATGACTGCATAAAATAATAATATTGGTTCCTGAATGCTGTTTTATAACAATAGAAAACACATACAAAATGTTAGACAAGCACAGCACTGAAATTGAGAGATAAGGTGATGCCATTAAAGTGGTCGGAGGCACTTGAATTGTTCTGGAGGGGGTTTATGATGATAATGTTAGACTTTTTTGAGTTTAGTACAGTTTATAAGGTTTAAGGTTAACTAAATATTAAAATAATAGGAAACGGGTATATAAATCCAAACAAGACTATATGTGTATGGAGCAGTTAAAATGAAAAACAATTAACTCAAAAGAGGCAATAAAATAGAGAAAAGAAAATAGAGAAGAGTCAGAGAAAAATAGCAAAATAGAAATAAAAATATGGTGACAAAGATAAGTATAAATACCCTATGAATTACAATTATTGTAATTTTGCTAGAGAATTCTATTACAGGGTAATTAAATAACCCCAGCTAGAGACAGGAAATTCTGATTTACAGAAGATTATGCTAAAAGTAATAGAAGTATGAAAGGGAATAGGACTTTACTACAGTGCAAAAGTGATGCCATAAAACCACAGAGATCATTTCCTGATCGCAAGGAAAACACAAAACAGAGCTTTTCACAGAGATTAGTCTGTCACTACCCCAACCAGTGGGTACCTAATGTTGGTACACAAACATTATATGTCTCCTGATATGACGTAATTCAAAATTTAAAATATTAGCTATGATAAATTTCTGCCCAAACTGTTTAAGTCTAGTCCAGACATAAATTCTAGCCTGTAGGTCACAGGGCAGCCTGCTGGAGATGGGCAAGAAGTGACATTATGGTCTGGGGTCTGAGATCTGCAGGGCAGTCTAGCAGGCTGGAATTCAGGTAGGATTTCTAAGCCCAAGTCTTGAGGCGGAATTTCTTCTTATTCAGGAAAACTCAGGATTTGTTCTTGAGTTCAATCAACTGAAAGAGTGAGGCACACACACCTTATGCAGGATAATCTGCTTTACTTAAAGTCAATTGTTGATGTCAATCACATCCAAAAAATTCCTACACATCACCTCTTGTGTTTTACCAAGCAACTGGACACCCTAATGTATCCAAGTTATAAAAGTCACCATCACATGTGTGATCATGTATTTTTTAAATCTGTGTACAAAAATGCTGTTTAGAAACCTAAATTAAATAATTTAGTGATGGGACACCTGGATGGCTCAGTCGGCTAAGTGTCCAATTCTTGATTTCACCTCAGGTCACATCTCAGGGTGGTGAAATCGAGCACCGCCTTCCCACCCTTCCCCCTTGCGCCAGCTCTGAGCTGAATGTGGAGCCTGCTTAAGATTCTCTCTCTCTATCCGCTCTCTCTCACACAAAACAAAATAATAATTTAGTGATAGAATATGCTGTTTCCAGTATTCTTTGAGGCACTTTAGAAAACCTGAGTGATTTTAAATAGACTAGATTTTCATATTGGATTCTTATCAATCGAGCTATATGCTATTTATAAAAGATACACCTTAAAAATAGGACATGCAGGGGCGCCTGGGTGGCTCAGTTGGTAAGCGTCCAACTTCGGCTCAGGTCATGATCTCACGGTCCTGGGTACAAGCCCTCCGTCGGGGTCTGTGCTGAGAGCTCGGAGCCTGGAGCCTACCTCAGATTCTGCATCTCCCTCTCTCCCTCTGCCCCTCCTCCTCCTCTCTTTCTCTCTCTCTCAAAAGTAAATAAACATTTAAAAATGTTAAAAAAAAATAGAACATGTAAAGGTTTGAAGTAAAGGATTTACAACATGTACAGGTAAATACTAATATAAAGCAAACTGTGTTAACGATATTAATGTGAGAAACACAGACTAACTTAGAAAGCACTACTGCATACAGAAAGGGTCACTACCTGTAAAGGGAGTGATGTACTAAGGTGATAACAAGTCTACGCTTGAAACTACCCAATGGAAATAGCTTCTAAATATATAAAACAAAAAGGAAAAAACTGCAAAATGCAATTGACGAACTTACTATCAAAGAAGAAGATTTCGGCACATTTCTTATAATTCACAGATGAACCAGAGAAAAAATTGATAAAGATAAGGATGAGACAAGCAGCCAACTTATAGGCTTGATTTATTAGATATAAAATTCTCACTGTAAGAAATTTTCTTCCCACTATTCTCCTCAGTTTGGAGTTTCTATTAGTAGATGGATCATACATTTGCTATTTGAGAATAGTTTTGAATCTGACATCTTGTTTAGATATAGTAGGATTAGAAATGTAGCTGTGCTCTTAAAGTTCCAATAATTGTTTCAGGATAAAATTGCTATTCCTGGTTATCTCCTAGGAGATAAGTTCAAAATGAAGTTCAGTATATGAAATGGTGTCATATAATCAGTATATGAAATGGTGTCATATAATCTACTACTACTAGAACTTTCGTAGTAGGTTATATTAAACTTTACAACTTTACCTAAAATATTTTTTCTCACGCTACATTTTAAAAGGTGTCTTTAATTTCAAAATTGTCATTTCTTCTCTCTTCTGTAGAAAAAGATATTAGTTGTTATATTATCCTAAGATAAGTGAGCATTCAAACCTTAGTGTGAATCTCCAAATATCGTATTTGAGGCACAAAACACCAGCGAGGTAAGAGTCTTTACAGAACATATTTGAGCGCTCAGCATCTTTGTAAGAATCTGAAGGAGTCAATAAGACACAGGGCTCTATTAATCCTGAGGAACTTAAAAATTACTAGATGCTTTGGGTTTTATATGATTTCTGCATACATAGTTTATATCTAATTTTTGGTAATATTTTACTAATTCACCTAGTAAGGATCAAACAGAGTCTTACAGTGGGAATTCCAATTATTTCTAACTCCTTTACAAGCTTTAATATATTGTTTTCCATGAAATAAAATGTCCTAATGTACTTGGTGTATTTTCCTACAGGACAAACATTACTAGTGGATTGCCTGCTTATTTAACTTGAGTCTGGGAGTCACTCTATCCTTTAGAACTGTACTGGAAAAACAAAAACAAACAAACAAACAAACACTAAAGTTGCATGAAGATGCTATGTATGTATGTGTGTATATGTGAGAATATGTGTGTGTTTAACATTTTGACTATGAATAAAAAGTCACTTTATGTTTTCTTTGATTTATTAAAAAATGTAGACTTCTTACATTACGATTCTAACAAAAGATGTGTTGTATTCCCTCTATAGCAATGTAGATTCTTGGGAGAGTGAATGGGTTGTCAAAATATGTTGATTATTTTCCATATACCTTTTTTGTCAAAAGCTTTGTGTTTTCTCTGGCTTCTAAATACATATAAGTCCAAGGGGGTAAAAATCAAAATTGTACTCATTGATTTCTACTTCAACTCTGGGTATTGCACAAGAACTTAGAAAAAGGCTTGATATACTTTTGCAAGTCTCTCAAAGAATATAAAGTTACATTAGGCAACCACATCAGATTATCTTTTATTTTATTCTATTTTTTTAATGTCTATTTATTTTTGAGAGACAGACACTAACGTGATCAGGGGAGGGGCAGAGAGAGAGGGAGACACAGAATCCAAAGCAGGCTCCAAGCTCTGAGCTGTCAGCACAGAGCCTGACAAGAGCCTCAAATCATGAACTGCAAGATCATGACCTGAGCTGAAGTTGGATGCTTAACCGACTGAGCCACCCAGATGGCCCAGATTGTATTTTAATTCAACTAAGATCTCTCATTTTTTTCATACAAGTGGAACATGCCACAAAAGAGGAAAAATTCAGCAAAGCACACTGGTTTTCAAGGATGTCTAGAGGAGACAGACGTACACAAATCCATGAGGAGTCTAATAACAGAGTAATGAGTAAGTTACTCAGTGAGTACACAAAAACTAAAAATTAATTTGATATAGAGAATCAGAAAATATTATGGAGAAAGAGGTTCCATTAACATTTTGGATATAAAGCATAACTACCTTCCATTTTACATATACACATGAGAAATAGAGGAGATGAATAATTTGGGATTTTGTAGTGAATAGAACTACACATTTTTTAAGTTGAATGTGCTTATTTCTGCCCTTTAAACAGCATCTGACTTTTCTCAGCTTCACTCATGAATTCATTCCAAAGTAAATGCTTTATGTAGTCACACCTCAAACAGAGTAGTTTCTCCTGACACTCTGCTCTTTCCTTTAGACTCAGCTAATGATAAGATGCTACAGCCAGAGATGTATCCTAAAATTTGTTAGCATAGTTGGAAATGGTAAGCTGTCAATATTCCACAGCCGTAAGACTCATTAAATTTTAACAGCCCAAAAACAGGAGATAGACATTTTCTCTTTCTAAATAAGAGAGCTATAGCCTGGTTTATTATAGTTCATATGGCTGTTATACGTTCCAAATCTTGTGGAAATAGAATATAACTTTTTCCTACTTGAAATAGCTATCTATTTATCTTTTAAAAAATTGAATATTATAGTAGAATAAAAGTGGGGCCAAATGAATCATTGAAATAGAAACCATACATCTATGTTTTCCAAATTAAAGGGAGGAGAGGTTTGCAGTGATTTTCAAGTCAAGGCAAGCTACTTTATAATTAACACATAAAAATAAAAAACACAATAAAATTAGATTATTCAGAATGTAGTTAATAACCTTTAAGCTCATGAGTTTATCTCGTAAAAGTCCAAGTTTATTATTGCACACCTCTGGGGATGTTACTGGATGTTCTTTTAAAAAAATAAACCTTAAATTTTTCGCAACAGAGTGGACTGAGCTAAGTCATATGGGCATCTTTTCACCTCCCCTTCATAAAAACATCATAGACTATAGAGAAATTTTTAAGGGCTATGTGAGTTTACAGGAAAAGAAACTCTGCGATTAAAGAATTGAAGGGAATAATGAAAGCAATCATGGCAAGCTTGAATTGATACTTTGGAAGACTCTAGGAATTTTAGACCTAGGTATATATAGTCTTGATATGGACTAGAACCTGAAAACATGCAAGAGATGTGGTCTTGTGGGGAATATAATGAACTAGGAGACTCTAATAGCTGGCCCTTCAGGACATTCATGGAGCTGCACTTTCTGTGACAGAATCAGAACCACCCTTCTTACGTTCTTACTTACCGAAGAAAAAATCATCTGTCTGGGGCTTGGATGAAAGAAAATGTGTGGTAGAAGATGACATATTAACCTAACACTAGGTCAAGATTACTGAAACTCAAATGTTTCCTAATGCACCAATACACATTCTCTTAAAATTTTTTTTAATCTTTATTTATTTCTGAGGGAGAGAGAGAGAGACAGAATCTGAAGAAGGCTCCAGTCTCCGAGCTGTCAGCACAGCACCTGATACAGGGCTCGAACTCACAAACTGTAAGATCATGACTTGACCTGAAGTTGGATGCCTAACCAAATAACCCACCCAGGCACCCCCAAATTCTCTTTATAGAGACATTCATAAGTCTTTCACAGGAATTTAGAAATTAAAAATCTCTGCTGAAGAGGAGTTCACAGTAATACATGACTATGTCATAAATTCTATCACCATGAGGGAAATTCAGAAAACCCAACAAAAGAGAATATATTCTTAAAAGTATTAAAGGTACATTGAAGAGAATAGAAATAATAATAAATAGGAAGTTTGAAGAAAGAACAGGTAAATTTGAAAAAGAGCAAAGTAGAATGCTAAAAATTAAAAATCTGGTCACAGTTATTTTTAAAAACCAATTAGATAAATAAACTATTATATAGAGTTGAAGAAAAAAATTTGCAAACTGGAATATAAATGTGAGCAAATATATAAAATCCAGAACAGAAAGGAGATGAAATTTAATCAGATGAAATATACGAAAACCTGTTTTAGACATGGTAGATAACATAAGTTTTGATGCATTTTTAATAGGAGTGTCAGAAAGCAATAGGACAGAGATGCAATTCTGCATCAGAAAAGTGGTTGAAAGTCTTTAGGAATTAACAAAAGACATAATTGTTCTGACTAAAATATCACATATTATACTTTTAAAAAGAATAAGTTCTGACTTAGACATATTGTGAAAAAAGTCCCAAAAAATATTTCATGCGTGTTTTATTTACTTTGATTTAAAAAAGTTCACTAACAATATGGAAAGACAAGAAGCTTTAATGCATCTGATAACATTTTGAAATATATAAATAAACATCTGATATATTAATGAAGAAAAATAATAAAAACTCAATGAGTATCTTTCTCATCCTTCTTTCAGCAACGGACGAAGATAAAAATTGCCAAAAAAAAAAAAAAAAAAAAAGAGGGGAAGGCCCCTGGGTGGCTAAGTCAGTTAAGTGTCTGACTCCTGATTTTGGCTCAGGTCATGATTTCACAGTTTGTGAGATGGAGCCCTGCGTCAGACTCTGTGCTGACAGCACAGAGCCTGCTTCAGATTGTCTCTCTCTTTCTCTCTCTGTCCCTTCCCTGCTTGTGCTCTCTCTCTCTCTCTCTCTCAAAATAAATAAGTAAACATGTTAAAAATTGCCAAATAAAAGAATGTTGAAAATGAATATTACGTTTGATAAGCTCGATATATGTACTCCACTCGTGTGGTTGTTTACATATTGGGGACATATGTGTATGTTTACATAGAAATAATTACAGGAAGAAAAGAAAAAGATAGAATGAAAAAGAAACTACTATAGTAAGTATACAATTGATCAAATATAAATGGAATACTCATTAAAACTGTGCATTATAAAACAAATAGTTTAACAGATTAAAAAATCAGAAAATAATAAATCACATTACTTGGTAAATTCAATTCAGTAAAATCTATTTATTTATTTATTTATTTATTTATTTATGAGAGAGAGGAGAGGATCAGAGGGGGAGGGGCAGAGGGAGAGAAAGAGAAATCTTAAGCAGGCTCCACGCCCACAGTGGAGTCCAACACGGGGCTCCTTCTCAGGACTGTGAGATCATGACCTGAACCCAAATCAAGAGTACCATGCTCAATCGACCAAGCCACCTAGGTTCCCCAGTAAAAATTATTTTTCAAGATTACAAAAGAAAAATAACTAAAACTGTACACTTGAAAAATCTGAAAAAACTTCTATAAAACTCAGATTTAAGATAATATTAAAATTGAAATGATAAGTATTTTAGAAAAGTTAAGAGTATACTGTACTTGAAAATCTTGAGAGATAAACAGATCTGTACTCAGATTAAAATTTATATTTCACAATACAATTTTTACAATGAATAAGGTAGAAAATTAAGCTAAGCATATAATAGATGAAAAATAATAAAATAAGTCCATGGAAAGTTAAAAAAATGAAATATGAGCTAAAGCACACACTTGTAAGATAACTAAATTCATATATCTATTAAATTTTAAACAAGGAATGCAGGGCAGAGATAAATAGGTAAAAATATATGATTATAGATAAAGATTTTAAGTTACTGTCAGAAAGTTCTATATATAATTTTACTTATAATATATTTAAGAATCTAAATAAGATAATTATGTTGCAAATGCTAATTACCAAAACTGTCTTAGAAAAAGTAAAAATATCACAATGTATTAGTATACTAATTAGTTGAAGAAATAAAAAATAAAATAAAGAAAAAAGTCTCAGATTATTTCTAGTGATATTTTGAGGAATTAATAAAACTTTTATGTATACCTAGAAGATAGAATAAGATGACATGTTTACCCTTTTAACACAGTACTTATTAAAAAAAAAAATACACAGGGTGCCACGGTGGCTTAGAGGATTAAGCCTCCAGCTTCAGCTCAGGTCATGATCTCTCAGTTTGAGCCCTGCATTGGGCTCTGTGCTGACAGCTCGGAACCAGGGGCTTGCCTCGGATTCTGTATCTCCCTCTCTCTCTGCCTCTCCCCCACTCCCACTCTGCCTCTCTTTCTCTCTCAAAAATAAATAAACATTGAAAAAAGATTAAATATATATGTATATATATATATTTTAGTTCTAGCTAATCTTCTACCTAAAGATAAAGGCAAAATTCTAAATAAAATATCACCAAATGGAAATCAGTGGCATACAAACATAGTAGTATGGCTTGCATTGTTAGAATAACACCAATGTTATTTATTTAATTTAATAACTAAAAGTCAGGATACTTAATGGTCAATTAATTGTTTTTAAAATTTAAATTTAAATTAAATTTAAATTTAAGGAGAAATATAATATGATTATTTTAATTAATAAATAATGATTAATTCAGCATTATTGATAAAATAAAATGTGAGACTTCAGAAAGCTAGAAATAGGAAATTCCTACCTAGATAAAGAATATCTATCAGCACATAGATTAGGTACCACACTAACTGATAAAGCACGAAAACCATTCCTATTTCATACAGTACATTTAAGAGCACTATTAGTTACTGTTTTACATATAAGAGGTCTTTACCACGGCTAATGAAACATAAAAATATCCTGGAAAGGGCACAAATATTATCACTTACAAGCAACCTAATTCTCTCTTGGGGCGATCAACTCTAAACATTTTTAAACTACGAGATGACTCAATAGTTTGGCTCTCCACAAAATAATGTCTTAAAACCAAGAGTTGTTTTTAATATACCACTGATATTCGTAATAGCGATAAAAACCATGCAATATCTAGAGATAAACCTAATAAACATACAAAAGCCAATAAAACAAGTAGGAAAGATTTTATTAGAAATTTAAAAGTTAATTCTAAATTTGATCGATGGAGAAAGTATATAGTAATGTAACAATATAGATTGTACATGAAAAAAATACATATATCCTACTGGATATCAAACATACTACATTAAAAAAAACAATTAAAATGTGTTCTTTAGATACAGGTAAAAATGTTGGGTCAAGGATCAACAAAATATATAGGAACCAAATTCTTTGCGTATAGGATAATTTTATTTATGATAACTTTGCAATTCAGAGTGGACAAATGGAATACCTAATAAAGAGCTTAAGGGATTTTGACAGCTATGTGAACAGACAACCTCATGTCATACACAAAGATCTATTACACATATCTCAAATATGTTTAAACCATTTAAAAATAATCTTTCAAATATTAGCAGAAAATGTAGAAGTTTTCTTTTTCTTTTGCAGTGAGAAAATTATTTCAAAAGTTAAAAAAAAACTACCCTTAAAAATATGTAAGTTAATTAAAGTGTTGGGATAAAAGAACAAAGCAGTAATAAACAAAATACTTAAAGGACTCTTAAAAACATTTTTAAAAAGATAAGTGTATAGGAAAAATAGGCAAAAGGTATAAAGACAGATTGAGAAAAAAATTCCAGAAACCATGTAAAATTATGGTCAACACATAAAGTTATGCTCAATCTTAGTTGTGATAAAGAAATGCAGATTTAAAGCAGTCAAATATTTTTCACATAGGAGATTGTCTAAACCTTTAAGAAAATTATGCTATCAGTGTTAGCAAGAATTTGGGGAAATGAGAATTCTTTATATACCAGGGAACTAAAAAGAAGCAAAATGTTTTAGGAAAGTTTGGGAAGAATTTTCTAATGTTTAAGTATGAATTCATTTGATCAATAAATTCTACTTTTAGAGTTGTCTCTTAAAAACAGGTATATTAGTACACTTATCATGATGAGCACTAATGTATAAAATTATTGAATCATTTATATTGTACACCTGTAACTAACATAACACTTAAACTTACATTATACTTCAACTTTAAAAAAATAGATTAGAATAGAATAAGTGAAATAGAGAATAGGAATACAACAAAAAAGATTAACACCAAACTAAAAATTTTCTGAACAGCAAAAGAAAAATCAACTATAGAATCAATACAAATTTAAAGAAAATATTTGCAAACCATATGGTAAATACAGGTTTGAGAGCTAAATGTATATGAAACTCATTAAACTCAAAACAAAACAAAAGCACAACCAAGAGACCCCCAGATAGTTATATTAAAAATAGGCAAAGGTCATTTGCAACTATGTGGATGGAACTAGAGGGTATTATGCTAAGCGAAATTAGTCAGAGAAAGACAAATATCATATGACTTCACTCACATGAGGACTATAAGATACTAAATAGATGAACATACAGGAAGGGAAGCAAATATAATATAAAAACAGGGAGGAAGACAAAAACATAAGAGACTTATCGAGAACAAACAGAGGGTTACTGGATGGGTTGTGGGAGGGGGATGGGCTAACAGGGTAAAGGGCATTAAGGAATCTACTCCTGAAGTCATTGTTGGACTATATGCTAAATAACTTGGATGTAAAAAAAAAAAAAAAAAAATAGGCAAAGGACCTGAACTGACCTTTTTTCCAAGGAGACACACTGACAGCGAAGAGGTTCATGAAAAGATACTCAACATCAGTAATCATCAGGGAAATTCAAACAAAACTACAATGAGGTATCATCTCATACCTGTCAGAATGCCACCATCAAAAAGATAAGAGGTTACAAATGCTCAGGAGACTGGAGAAAAGGAAACCCTTGCACACCGTTGATGGGAATGTATACTGGAACAGTCACTAAGGAAAACAGTATGGAGTTTTCTCAAAAAAATAAAAAATAGAACTATCATATGACCCAGCAACTCCAATTCTGTGTATGTATCCCCAAGTAATCAAACCAGGACAAGGAAGATATTTGTGCACCTCCATGTTCATTGTAGCATTATTTAAAATAACAAAAGACATGGAAACAACCTAAGTTTAATGTTTAGTGACAGGTGAATGGATAAAGAAAGTGTAATGTTCCTATATGTAATACTATTTATAATATAAATACATAATATATTTATATGATGGGAGCATATATTTGTAATACACAGGCCTATTTATTATATAGGAAAACAGAAAGATACACTGCCATGTATATGAAACTCATTAGTGCCATTAGTGACGACATGGATGAACATTGAGGGCATTATATTACATGGAATAAATCAGACGGAAAAATTAATACTCTTTGATTTCACTTGTAGGTAGAATCTAAAGAAACCCACAACTGACTCTTACAAACAGATAGCATTCAGTGGTTGCCAGAGTTGGAGGAAGGGGTTAGATAAATGGATAAATGTGATCAAAGGATACAAATTTCCAGTTACAAGATGAATAAGTTCTGTGTTTCTCCTATACAGAATGATGACTGCAGTTAGCAGTAGTGTATGGTATATGGGACAGGTGCTATATGAGCATATCTTAAAAGTTCTTAACGCCTCAAGAAAAATAAATATATGAGGTGATAGATTTCTTAACTTAACCTTCCTATAGTAATCCTTGTCCAATAGATGCATATATCAGATCATCATGTCATACACCTTAAACTACACAATTTGTTTTAAATTACACCTTGATAAATCTGGAAAAAAACAATTAGTTCACTGGTGCAAAATTACTTTTAATTAGAAAAACTGAAATCAATATAAATGGCCATCAACATGAGAGTAATATACATTATTATATGCGTATATCATAGAAATCTATGCCTCAGTAAAAATGATAAAAAGATCGCATATATAATGTTATGAATTATTTCCTAGACATAATGTTAAATGAAAAGAAAAAGATCATAAAACATCATCTTATCTTTTGAAAAAAATATCTATGGTTTACAAAAGGATGGTTGAAAAAATGTCCTTCAAAGTACTGAGTGTGGTTGTTTCTTGAGTGAGGACAAAACTATTCAAAGGAAAAATAATTGTATGCTTTATACACAGTTTTATTCTCTACATCTTAAGAAAAACAAAGTGTTCATTGATATGTGTGCTGTAAAAAAGAAACAACAAAGGTAAGTAGGTGTGACATCCATTTAAATCATTGCTTGTAAGCACAACATAAACTAATCCTTCTTTTGACTGATTTCCCATTCTACAAACCTGAAAATACCTTTAAAAAGTAAAAACAAGATTTCTTTAGATACCAAAGAAATGTAGAATCAAAATTAACAAGAGAAAATTAAACAGCATTTGATCAATAAATTCAGAGTCTCTAGTAATTAGTGTGGACAAATATGGAGGTCCTTTAGAAATAGAATAAAGGCTTTGGGTTGGAGAGAAAACTACTACTAGGAGAAAAAAAATCTAATAATATCTTACATAAAAACATCAGTTGTGATTTTATGTGTTATATACTTTGAAGAAAACACTATGTATAAATAGTTAAAAGAACATGAATATTATTTTTATAAAATGTATCTCACTAACTGTAAACAAATCTGAATGTATTACTTTAGTGATTGTAATCTTGGGGGTCCTACATTTAAACAGATTCTTTAGAACTTCTATGCAAGCTTTTTCTGTCATATGGAAATTCAGCTCTGTCTGATGTGACAGTCATGGGAAATGTCAAACTACTACTAAATGCCTTAAGAAGACTAGAAAGGGACAAGTGAAGAAATAAGACAAACAAACACAAATCCAATTTTTAAAACAGAGGAAAAGACTCAATCAAAAACTCTCAGCCAGTTGTTTTAAACCATAGTTCACAGACTTCTTACAGGGGGTCCATGGATAAAACTAAACATAGTAACCTAAAATAATCATAATCATTTACAGTAGGAAATTCTACACAACTAGACCTCTTAAGATATGTGGCATTGTATATGTTTGCAAATATTCATTCTCTCAGCTGTCTATCAAATTGAACATCCTCAGGTAATCACGTCATGAAATTTGAACATTTTCAGATAGTAACCACATTCATTGAACATTCGCTGTGCCCCTTTAGGTGAATAAAGTGTCTTCCCCATTGGTGGTAGATCAAACAAGTCAATATGGTAGGTAACACATTAAAAACAATGTTTTATTTGCTAGAACACCTTATTTAAAATGTTTTAATGACTAAGGATGTCATTGAAATGGTCTTACTATAAAAAAGTGACACCGAAGGTCAAAATCTGAGAACTACATAAAAAACTAATTGTCAACCATGAGTCTAGGCAAAAAATGAGACATGTTGTGGATAAAGAGAAAAGTTAGTTTCTATATTGAGTTTATTCTCCCCATGAAAGGAACCAAAGAACTTATAAGTATGCTTATATTTGAGTAATATGTCATGGTAATAAAGTGCTTTCATATATTTAATCTTGTTTGATCTGAACAACATTTTGAGGAAGGGAGGGTTTATTGGCTCAGAGTAGCAAAAACAAAACCAGATCAGAAATGTCAACAATCTGTTCACAGTCAGTACCAGGAAGAAGTAAAATCATAGTAGCACTCAAACCTCCTGACACTTAATTTGGTGTTTCCCAGCTTCCCAGCTACTTATGTTGTGAGGCTTGATGAAGAAAGTCCAATGGGCACCGAGAAGGGCCTGCCATGAAGGCAAAGTGTGGAATAGTCACAGTGAGAGGAAACTCACATTTACTTCTCTCTTTTGTTCATATATTAAAATTGAGGGTCTACTAGGTATCATAGAATATTAAAGTAGTATTTTAATCATAAAATATCATAAAAATTATATGCCAACGAATTGGACAACCTAGAACAAATGGATAAATTCCTAGAAATGTGTAAGTTATCGAAACTTAAGAAGAAAGAAATAGAAAATATGAACAGACTCATTAGCAGCAATGAAATTGAATCAGTAATCAAAGATCTTCCAACAAACAAGACCAGGATCAGATGGCTTCACAATGAATTTTATTAAACATTTAAATAGAGGGGCACCTGGCTGGCTCAGTCAGTTAAGCGTCCGACTTCGGCTCAGGTCATGATCTCATGGTTCATGGGTTCGAGCCCCAAGTTGGGTTCTGTGCTGACAGGTTAGAGCCTGGAGCCTGCCTCAGATTCTGTGTCTCCCCCCCTCTCTCTCTGCACCTTCCCTGATCACACTGTCTCTCTCTGTCTCTCAAAAATAAATGTTAAAAAAAAAATTAAAAACATTTAAATAGAGTTAATACCTATTCTTCTCAAACTGTTCGGAAACGTAGAAAAGGGGGGAAAACTTCCAGATTCATTCTATGAGGCCACCATTACCCTGATACAAAAATCAGATAAGACATCATAAGAAAAGAGAACTACAGGCCAATATCTCCAATGAACATGGATGCAAAATCCTCAACAAAATTTTGGCAAACTGAAACCAACAAAGTTTAATGGTTTAATGACTATGGATGGGATTAAAATGATCTTATTATTTCAAAAAAGTAATAGTGAAGGTCAAAATCTGAGAACTGCATAAAGACCTAAATGCCAACCATGAGTCTAGGCAAAAAAAAAAAAAAGAGACATAATCATACTATGGGTAAAGAGAAGAGTAAAGATCTTCATATTACAAAAAAAATCATTCACCACAACCAAGTTAGATTTATTCCCTGGATGCATGGGTGGTTTAATATTTGCAAATCAATCAATGTGAAACATCACATTAATAAAAGAAAGGGTGAAAAGCATATAATCATTTTAATAGATGCAGAAAAGGCATTTGGCAAAGTATAATCTCCACTCATGATAAAAACCCTCAATAAAGTTGGTTTAGAAGAAACATACCTTAACATAATAAAGGCCTTATATGTCAGCATGGCTAAAATAAAAAAAAAAACATGAGACACAAGTGTTGGGAAAGATGTGGACAAAAAGAAATCCTCATGCATTGTTGGTAGGAATGCAAACGGGTGCAGTCACTGTTGAAGACAGTATGGAGGTTTTCAGAACCTTAAAAATAGAACTACCCTATGATTCAGCAGTTTCCCTACTGGGTATTTATGTGAAGAATCAAAAACATTCATTTGAAGGGATATATGCACCCATATGTTTATTGTAGTATTATTTACAATAAACTATGGAAGCATCCCAACTGTCCATTGATAGATGAATGGATAAAGAAGTTATATATATATACACACACCCATATATATATACACACACGCATTTATATGTATGTATATATATAACTATATGTGTATATATATGTATATATATAACTATATATATATGAATTTTATTCAGGCATAAAAAAGAATAAAATCTCACCATTTTCAATGACAGGGATGGAGCTAGAGTATAATATTAAGCAAAATATGCCAGGTAGAGGAAGACAAATACCATACGATTTCACTCATATGTGGAATTTAAGAAACAAATCAGTGAAGAAAAAAAAACAGACAATCCAAAAAACAGGCTCTTAACTATAGAGAGCAGATGGTTACCAAAGGGGAGGTGGATAGGGGGATGCAGAGATAGATGAAGGAGATTAAGAGTATGCTTATCTTGATGAGCATTGAGTAACACAAGGAAGTTTTGAATCAAGATATTGTATACCTAAAACTAATAGAACATAGTATTTCAACTACACCAGAATTAAAATGAACACAATTGAATAGAATAGAAATGAATAGAGTAGAGTAGAGTGGAGTGGAATGGAATAGAATATAATAGAATAGAATAGAATAGAATAGAATAGAATAGAAATAAAACTCAGTTCTGTTTTTGTTGATTCCAAGAAAATAGGCACCAACTACTTCACTGCAAAGCAAGGTGCTAAATAACCATGTGGTAATGACGAAACAAGTATTCAAAAACCAGTTTTATGTTCTCTAATAAGACAATCTCATAAAGGATTTAAAGAGGGGAAGTAAAAGAGGCCAGGAGGTTTACTGGATGCTAGTCGGCCTTCTAGAAGATTGTATTTAACAGAATCCATGGGTGGTGCTGTAACAGCTTCTCTCTGGTCTTAAATATCTCAGAAGACACAACCAGTCTGGGTGGAGAGGAATGCATGATGGGAAGAGAGTGGCAATCATATGTTCATTCTCCCACTCACAGACTGACTTTGGGGAACAAGAAATTAAAAGTTTGAAGGAAGTTTAGGGTTTTGATTATTATCCTGTAGTGTGGGGTGTGTGTGTGTGTGTGTGTGTGAAATAATCAGAGGATTTGTTTGTAAATCTGAGAATGAGTAGCAAAATCTTAAAATTCTCTCACTAGTTTTTACTAATTCATGAGTAAAAGGAAACCGTTGAAGTGTGTTTGAACAGACAATTGTTTGCTGGAAGTGGTTGCGGGGAAATCTTATGAACCTTTATGTTATGCAGTGGTTATGACTACTGACCATGTCCAAAGCACAGTGGTCGAAACTGCCTTCCGCATTCCCACATATTTTTCTCCTTTAGCCTCTCTCATTATTACTGATCCAATTTCTCAGGTCCTAAACTTAACTGTACACCTTTACTCCTTATTTTAAATACTCTCTACAACCAAACCATCAGAAAATAAGGTGGTCTCAATCTTCAACATATATAATTGGAATCATTATGTCTGTCATTCTATTTCTCATCACTACCCAACTACTGAAAAAGCCTCCTCACTGGGATCCTATTCAATTCTTGTCCTGTCAGTGTCTGTTTTATATAGATCAGCCAAAGGTACAAAACACATCACAACATTCCTTTACTTAATTTTCTCTGCCAGGTTTCTATGTTTCTTAAGTAAAGTGTAACTTCTTTCCATTGCTTACAACCTCTTACATGATCTCTGTCCCTCCCTCCGGTCTCATTTCTTGTCTGTCCCTTCACAGCCACCCTGTAGTCACACTGGCTTCTTTGCTGTTCTGATAGATCAAGCCCATTCCTTCCTAAGAGGCTTTCCATTTGCTATTTTTCTCTGGAATTGTTTTTGCAGATATTCTAATTGTTGGCTACTATTCATTATTCATTCACGTCTCTGCTCAAATCTTTAATTTTAAAGGGAGCTGTCTTGACCTTTACCTTAATTACTCTTTATGCACATAAACACTGTTCTCTTCATAGCACTTGTCACTCTTTCAAACATGTTTGTTTTTTAATGTAATTTATTGTCAAGTAAGCTAACATACATTGTATACAGTATGCTCTTGTTTTTAGGGGTAGATTCCCATGATTCATCACTTACATACAACATCCAGTGCTCATCCCAACAAGTGCCCTCCTCAATGCCTCAGTGCTCATCATCCATTTTCCCCTCTACCCTGCTTCCCCCATCAACCCTCAGTTTGTTCTCGGTATTTAAGAGTTTTCCTCCCTCCCTGTTTCAAACTATTTTTCCCCTTCCCTTCCCCCCCTCCCTGTAAGCATGTTTGTTTGTTTGTTTGCTTGTCTAATATATACACTTATATGTAATCTCTTTCCACACTAGAAGGGATGTCTGTGAAGGCAGGAACTTATTCACATATGTGTCCTCAGTATCTAGAGCAATTTGTGCCTTAGAGAAAATAGTCAAAAAAGTTTTTCTTAAAGGGATGTCTAATGATATCTAGTGATTTCTGAAATTATATATTAGATCAAATTAGAGTTTTAACATACCTTTGGAAATCTTAACATGATACTGAATTATAATTACAGAAAGTAACATAAATTAATTTCCATGTAGTGCATGCTTCCTACAAAAAGTTTACAGCTAAATTATTTTAGTTAATCAACAGAGGAAGGAATAGTTAGCCTTCCACTTAGGTATAAAATGTCACAAAGTTCTCAATAAATTTATTCTCTACCTAAGGCAAGAGAGAGACTCATTGATAATTATAAGCCTGCATTTCTAAAGTGTCATTTAGATTTGCCAGATATTTGAAATTAAAGCCTCGTATCCCTGTGCAAAACAAAGATATTGAGACAGAGGCCCACTGTTTCCCTTAAACTCGTGTCCTTGAAAATCAGAAAAACAGTTGGCACACCTGTCATAAAGGTGCCCTAGAACACCTTGACAATGAAGCCACTCAATGCTGGGAATACAGTGAAAGCTGCCTGATTCAGACTGACACAACTCTTCCAGGAAAAAACAGGCATGACCACAGTGAGAATCCCTATAAATTTGCTGAAGAGGATACATTTTTGGTCTTGGATGTCTCCATCATCTATTAGCTCACAGAAGCAAGACAAAGAGGTAAGAAATCAAATATCTAGATAACGGATAAAGGTTTAGTTACATTTGGAAAGCCTGTAGAGATGTTGGGAAGTGAGTTCCTGTTTTTAGATACAGACAGTAAACACGTTATCTGATCAAGGGAAAAATTTCAAGTTCTGGCACACCAAAGATACCTTTGTAAAGTATAAACTCTCCATGTTATAATCCCAGAAATATACAATATATTTACTAGAGAAACTGGCTCCATTATTATGTGGCCAAAACTTAGGCTAGCTTTAGTTGCATATGCTAATTTCAGTTCACCATATATCTATTGGTTATTCTAGGCCTTTGGGACACAAGGGTAAATAATGTCATGTCTTTGCCCTGGAAGGGTGTTTCAGATGAATTATTAAACTACAGTGTGTTAAGTATTGAAATGA
This sequence comes from Cryptoprocta ferox, assembly GCA_028646485.1. Classification (NCBI taxonomy): domain Eukaryota; kingdom Metazoa; phylum Chordata; class Mammalia; order Carnivora; family Eupleridae; genus Cryptoprocta; species Cryptoprocta ferox. The sequence goes on from CM053559.1 coordinate 13,899,041, forward strand.
AGTCTTTGGGTCCTTCTAGGGACAACTTAACTGTAATGGAAGCCTCATGAAAGACACCCTGGAAGAGTGGACACAAAGGAAAATGTACAAGGCCTGAGTTATACTTAATATCCCTGAACTAAACATTAGTCTTGAGGCATAAATCAACAAAGAGAGAAGGCATTTTACATAAGGTGAAGATGGAATAATTAGATGCCCTGATGTGTCAAATTTGTGATGCCAGGGAATTAAAAGCCTCCATGTTGCTGGAGTGTAGAGTTCTAAACAGAGTTTAGTTAAAGATAAGCCCTAGACTGTTAACATCAGGTCAAAAAGCTCATTACACATTAGTTGTGACTAATGAGAGAATCAGAGTGATTGCAAATTTCCATTTTGGAAATCTGGTTTCCATCTATTTATACTACTGTGTCCTAACTAGCTGTTGTCATAGACAGAGAGGATCCCAATCTTGGAGCAAAGGGGATAGAAAGAACACCCAGTTGTGATTGGCAAAACAGGAGACAGGATGGGAGGAACCAAGATGCAAAAGTATTAACGGCCTACCACTATTCTGTTGGCTACTAGGAAGTTGAATTCCCCACCAATGAAGTCCACAGGCAGCTCAGGTTTTCTGAGACAGTATTCCTGGAAAACTCAATATTGGCAAACTCAATATTGGCAAAATATTCTATTTTTCTTCTCTCAACTGCAGGTGGAGGCTGTAGATATTTTGACCACTGTCACAAAACCAAAAATTGTAACAATCTAGCATATTATAGGTGCTCAGAAATTAGTTATTGAATGATTGAGCAAATTAAAGACTTTAAAAATTAAATTGGTTTGAAGTTGAAGGATAAAGAGGATATAGTGGGCTCTATGGTAAGAAATAAACCATGGATAAATTCCTGGAGGTAACAGAGACAAACACTTATTGAAGAAATTAGGAGATCAGTATGGTTGTAGTGGCCTTGAGCAGTTTAGGACAAGAAAATAGGTTTAAGACAGACTTTCTTCTCTAAGAAGAAAGAAGAGAGGTGTGGGAGAGAACTGAGAAGGGTTGAGGCTGCTGTGCTAGTGTGGAGGGCCCTGAAGATAATGAATATGGGGATGGACTAACCTCCATAGATTACACACATATACACATACTTCCAGAGATGTATGACCTTTTCTCTACAACACGAAGAAGCCCAGATACGGAAGTGAGATTTACTATTACAAATAGTTTAAGCTTGTTCTAATAATGTTTACATTTTTAAATTCTAAACAGTGATTATAAGAAGCACTTATGTTTGAAAATATAATTTTAATATTATGTGTCTTAGATTGATTAAATTATAAAATAACTATGGGCAAAGTAAAATGCTTCTTTATATAGGATTTATTTAAAATAAATTTTTAGGGGTGGGAAGCTTTTACTAAAGAACTTAGAGATTTTCTTACACTCTTCATTTTATTTATTTCTTTTTATCTATGGCTTTATTCCTTAGAATAAAAATATTTATTTCCTTGAAAAAAAATTGGAAGTACTGTTGTAGATAATAGATATACTAAATACTCTCTTGGATATAATTATTCAGGTGTAACATTTTATGTTTTAAAGATACATTTATTTTATATGCTGTGAAAATAGACATAACAGTAGGAAAGATGTGTATGATGCTGTTATATTTTTTTATGCAACTGTACTTTGATAGTTGTAAAAAAGTTGTCCTGTGGCTTACTCATATCATAAGATTTAATAGTGTATTAATCATTTGTACACCAGGGTAAGATGGCTTGATCAATATTAGAAATAAACTCTCTACCAGGGCAATGTTTTGATAAGTACACTTTGAATAAACCTCTTTTATGAACTGAGTCATATTTCTTAGAACATTAAACCAATAAGCATTAGATTTGGTTTGGAATAAGAGTGATCTCAGAAGCACATCTGACCAGCCTAACCCAAAATGTGCCCATCTATACGTCCATATCTATGCAATAAGCCCATCTAATACATTATTAACACAGGCTGAAAATAATAATGGACAAAGAATTAATTTTTTATGTGCAATATGAATCCTTGATCCTGTATCTCCCAAGAAGCAAATGAATTTACCTAAGCCAGCTGAATTTACAGGCAAAACTAACGATTGAAGAAAATCTAATTTCAAATAATTTGCGGGTAAAGTCAAATTACTGAAATGGCTCATAACAGTGACTTTAAAAAAATATATAACAAACGATACAATAAGCAAAAAGAATTATCCCGTGAACACTGGTTTGCTTCTTGAGTAGTTGACTACTCCGTGCTTTACTGAATCACATCTTTCCAATATAATGTGTTTCCCAAATTTCTTAACGAAGCAGATAAAGATGTTGGATGGAAGCTCAGATATTTATACCTCAACTAGGTAGTTATTTGCTATTTAAAAATGGCATTCTGACTAAAACTAATTGTTAGTGCATTGCAGTGTTTTGCAAACTCCTGCCTCTATTCTTCAGCCAAAAGGAGAGTGTGTGGCATATCCGAAATCACTACTGGAGGAGGGTCCTTCAGTCAATTCCCTTTGTATATGGAACTGAGGACTATCTCCACTTTACAAACAAGAAAAATACACATATATATGAATATGCATGGAAAATAAAATCCACATATATATATACACATACATTATTAACACAGGCTGAAAACATATATGTGTATATATATGTGCATATATATGTGCATGTATATGTATTGTATATATGTGTGTGTATATATATGCTAAGTGTTTTTTATATACATACATATACACATATATGCTACCTGAAAACATATGTGTGTATATATGTGCATATATATGTGCATGTATATGTATTGTGTGTATGTGTGTATATATATATATATGCTAAGTGTTTGTGTATATACATACATATATACATATATGCTACCTGTGTAAACTTAGGCAAGCAACCATTTAACCTTTTACAGCCTCAGTTTATTCATTTGTAAAAGGTAGAGACTAATTATTAGCATTTCATTTTCTTCAACTGTTGTGAGGATGAGGTAATACATGCCATGGATTTTGCACCATTTTTCATAAAAGTTAGCTATTATTTTTCAGTTTTACTACAAGTTTGCTTTTATTTTTTTCCTGTGGTGGTTTTTTTTTCTGATGATTCAGGAGATGAGTTTTCATGAAACCAGGCGATAAGGTTATATTAATTAAAACATGATACATATTCTTTACTCTAATAGGATTTCTGTGATTATTAGTGAAAATATTTTCACATACTTATTTGTATGTGTTTATATGTGTATGTATTTTCAAATTCTTATTTCCTTTCTATGAACTTCTTTTTCAATAATAAATGTATATGATTTACAATATTTAGACATTAATGATATTGAAAAGCTGTCAGCTTTATGTTGTTAAGTGTAGGTTCCCATTCTCTGTGCTTTTAAATGCATTCTAAAAAAATTTAAGTATAGGTTCATGAAAATATTTTATATCACCAAATCTGATTCTGTTTTCTTACAGTATGACTACCATATTGTCATACTTGGAAAGACACTATTTAATTCCAACTAAGATATTTAAGTACTCAATATTTTTTTCTAGTGACTTACTTATTTGTTTTTTAAATATTTAAGTTATTATCCTCCAAAACTTTTTAACATCATACAAATATGATAAACAAATCATACTTTGGTATATATATGATTCTTGTTTGTTTCAATATCAGCCATTGTTTTGAGACCATATTAAAAATCATATTTCACATGAACTTGAAAGACCACATTTTCATGTAATAAAATCTCTAAACTGACCTTCATCTGACTTTGTATTTCTATAATTTTTCTTTTGCTCTATTTAGGCCTATGCCAGGTATATACTATTTTCATTCTTGTAGCTGTTAGAATATGTCCCTTCTGAATTCTCTTTTTCAAGATTTATTTAATGTTCTTTGCACATCTGAAGTAAATTTTAAAGTTATTCTACATTTTTGTAAAAAACTGATTATTTTAATTGAAGCTATAATATATTCATAGATTAACTTGAGATAAATTGATATTTTTATAATGTGTCTTCTTAGTGGAGAGAATTGATTATGCTTCTCTGTAAGCATATTTTATAAGCAGGGTATTGATTCTTGATTATTAAAACACTTTGTAATACTTTCTTTTAAAGAAAGATGTATTTTTGGCCCATGTATACTATTGAATATGTTTATCGTAATAATAATAGGATTTAGTAAATTATATTGCAATGCAGAAATATGTCACAAAGTAAAAGGTTTCAAAAATGCCTGGGTGGTTCAATTGGTTGAGTGACCAACACCTGGTTTTGGCTTAGGTCATGATCCTAGGGTTTGTGAAATCAAGCCCTGTGTCCAGCTATGTGCTGACAGCAAGGAGCCTGCTTGGGATTCTCTCCCCCTCTCTCTGCCCTCCCCCACTCCTGTGCACATGTTCTCTCACCTCTAAATAAATAAATATTAAAAAAATGAAGTAAAATTTTTTACTATTTATTGAAGAATATAACAGTTTCTACATCTTTAATAAAACTAAAGTTAAAATAATCAAATAAATTTTAAAAATTTAAAAAGTTACTGTTAAGAAAAGAGTGAATCAACTTACAAATAATGTTTAATATGCCTCTCATGAGGTTTTTTCCCTTATATTTAACATCAAATATTAAAAATTTTGAATTCTTAGTTTAGGAAAACATTTGCTAAGAGATAGAAATATGTGCTCTTTGAGATGTTTGCTCCAGATTACTTTCTGACTATTGGTTTAAGAATGATTCTAGGTCTAGTTTTGTTAGTCTTTCTAGTCAACAATACTTGTATTAATACAAACTTCCCATTATTTGGTAATCATGAGACTAAGCAGACAAAGGATGAGCATTCAAGCAAAGGAAAGTCAAAATACAAATAATTCACCAATGACTTTACCATTGAACATTTAACCACAGTCTTTCATCTACGAATCCCATCTTTACAATACAGAAACATAAAAATAGGTGTGGCTTGTCCTGTATGTAGAGATTGCAACTTCTGAACTATGCATATTTTTCTGATTATGATAATAAATAACAAACTGATATTTCCAAAAGAAGTAAATTGTTACACCCATGAAAACTATCTGCTCTTCATAAATTGTTTTGAAATGTTTGGTCATTGCATTTTCCAGACACAGTTTTGCTTTCTTCTTTATTCTCATTGAAGGTACTTCTTAAAAGAATTGATATTAAATAAAAACAAAGTTTGGGGATCTGTATATCATTCTGCTACAGAATGCTTTTTAAAAACCTGTCCTTGGAGATGAATTCACCAGCAGCTACAATCGACTGCATCAGAAGTGCTTTAACCAATTCCAAGTTTCTTGCTTTATAGCTGTTTTAAAAGGTTATAGGAAGCCGTTTGGTTGCTATAGATTTTGAATTCACAAACCACTAAGTTCCACTGTAGTGAACACATATTATCACTTCATAAAACTCATTCAGCTTCATCATTCCAGTAAAGATATGACAAGGCTGTTTATCAGTAGGTAATAAGACAGATAATTTAACTGTACAAGCTCTAATTGGTCTAATTCACTAACTGACCTCTCACCACTTGATTCACTAGTACAATTGAGCTCTGATAAAGCCTTTAATTGTAAATTGCACACAGCTGTGAGCCGCTTCTCACGCTGGCACAAAAACACTATCATCGACTGTTTCATCTCTGCGACCTGCTAATTTGGAGCATATGTAACTGTTTTTAATGCTGAAGGCTTGACATACCACAAACAGCAGATGTTGCAGCTGCCCCTGAGACGCTTTATTTAATTCAATTACGTCTTTTGGAGATATGTAAAAAAGCTAGGCAAGATGAGAGAGGGCAGGAGAATGTTAAAAATGGAGCCCCTGGTTGAGGCCCAGGTGGCTCGATAGGCAAATGATTGGGTGAATGTCTAAATGATCTTTTTAATTGAGTAGACTGACGGCTAATCAGGGTCATGAAGTGTTATCACACTGATGAGCTGAGTGGAGCCCTGGGCTGCTCTGCAATTAATGCCGCTTTTGTGAAAGGGGAAAAAAGAAAGATAATGTATACCATCTGGCAATTGTTTATGATAAAAGCAGCAGTTTGCTGCAAATTCAAGTTAAATGCTATTCATAACATTATTTTTGCTGCTGCTGAGGGCAAGGACACGAAGCCCAGGCCTTTGTCTGATTTCTCATTCTCCTTCTCAACCAAAACATTCATTTTCTTCCACGTGTGTTATTATTAATTACTTGGCTGCTTGCTAATGTATGGCCTGAATGATTCCCTGTTTGATATGCCAATGAAAAGCCCAGCATATACTTCTTGGAATCTACTTCAACTTTCATGCCAATGTATCCGATTAAAATAAAACAAAGCAATGGTGAAAGTCGCAGCCAAAAACCAGAGAAAACAAGTCAGTTTTTCTTTTGTCCTAAAAAGCTTGTCTCTGGCATCTCTGGGATTAAAAAGGAGGGTGGAGTTCTGAACAACAGAGACAAAATGTCTGTGTGAAGTGACTGTTTTTCTTTTCTGCCTCAAGGAGATCAGCATTTGCAAACTTGAAGTAGGTAGAGATGATTAAAAAGTGCCCAATATTTTCACTCTTTATCACTTAAAATATATGAGAATATCATCAACATTGATATAAGGGTAAATGTAAAACGTCAATTCGATTGTTAACCAGAGGGGTGTCGCAGTTTTGTCAGACACGACACAAAAAATAGGTGTGCTTTTCATCTTGAGTCATTGATGAGACCAGAAAACAAAGAAGCAAAAAGAGAGAATTCTAGTAACAGCTTTAAAAAGGCTCAGCTGTGATTTAGGAAAGGAAGAAAAGTATCATTGCTCTCAAGCACAGAGAGAAGAGAGTTTTGTGTCACTCACTTCAAGTGATCAAAGCTTCAGGGACATACATATTCAGGAGTACAAAGCGACAAAAAAGAAAACACAGCCTCAAATCAAGGAATTAACTTCAGGGTGGTGAAGTGGACTTAGAATGCAAAGACATAACTGTAGTTTATGCAGCCAGATTTCATCATTTGGAACTTGGTAGCTTTCTTTAGAAGCAGTGAAGGTGAATGTTGGCCTCAACTGCTTACTTCCTTGTATAAAGTTGCTGGCCCAGAATGTACTTTCACAAAGACAAAGGTGTCACCTAGTGTTAACTTAACAGGCATTTTTGGAACCTAACTACACCATTCTAGGCACTGGGAACGCAGTAATCATAAGGACACAGAAACTCCCCTTAACTTGAAAGTCTGGTGAAGAAGACAGATCCATAAGTAGTCAAGAGACAGATACAGTGCTGACTCAGGTGAAAATCCAAACCAGACCTTAAAAAAGGTGCCAGTGGCTGATAAAGAAACCTTTCTAGAGAATGTAATATCAAGTTGAATGATAACATGTTAGATTCTAGAGGAGGCTTTCCTTTTCTTCAGAAGAAGTGAGAATTTGGAAAAAAAAGTTGTCATAAAAAATGGTGTTATAAAATAAACATAATGTGTTAAAAAGAAAATCACAGGCCTCCAATGGTGTCACTTAGGTAAGGCCCCAAGTCAGTAAACCAAGATTTAATAACTAATTCTCACTGTAGTTTCAGCCCTGCCCCCTCCTCCCCCCCAGAATCGTGACCTTTAACCAGTCAACACGGAATTTCCTGGTCAGCCCTCAGACGTTTGCTGATAAACTCTTTCAATTACCCTTAGGAGTGCGAACTTGTCTCAAACAATGAATTCTTGGCTAATAATTTTCTTTGTTGAGCTTCACCTCTACTTTTAAAAACCTTTCTTTTCCTGTAGCCCTTTGGAGCTTACTTGCTAGACAGTACACTGCCCAATTTATGAATCGATGAATAAAGTCAACTAGATCTTTAAAATTTACTCAATTGAATTATTGTTATTGAACACATATGATAGAGCACAAAAGTCCTCCTGAGACAAGCCCTAGAAAGCCTTGATAAATATTTGCCGAATAAACACATGAATACATTTATATAAATGTAACAGGTACATGACTTATCAGAGAAGTATTTCTACCCACAGTCCAAATCTGGGGGGTATGGAGACACAGTATTAGTGAACATAATTACTCTACAACACAGAATTATTACAGACATGGAGTGAATTAAGTATCTGTGTCAATGTCACTTCAAGTAAATTGTGACCTCTTTGAAAGCAAGAATATTTCCATTTCTTCCATTTTTTTAATTGCTTCTAAGATGACTTCCATAATATTCAGTGTGTAAACATGTGGTGAGTACTTGCACCATGTTCACAGAGAACTTAGTTGATGGGAGAAGACGACTGAGCGTCTGTTTGCTTCAAAGGACGGGTATTTATTTTGTAATACTCAATGAGCGAGAAAGAAAAGGACATGAAGAAAGAAATCATATATGGCCACAAAGTTAATTAAGACAATATCAGATTTATCACTGTAATAGAATATGTTTAGAAGGACAATATCTATCCAGCTGAAATTAAAGAACAACAACTACAGCACCAAAATACACACGCACACGCGCACACACACACACACATACGGAACACTCAGGAAACAAACAAGGGATTTTGGTTCGAAGGAAGCATTCAAGCTACCATCTTGTAGAGACGAATGAAGGCTAATTACGGTTTCCTTCTTGGAAAAGCATGCTGAACAGGTCCTGACTATCAAGAATAAAGTCTGCTCCCAGATCTTAAATACTTCCCAGGCAATAGAGCTAGAAAGAAAAGGAAGTAAAATAAAGGGTGTGAGGATCAGAAGTCAACCTCCAGTGTCTGACCTGACAAAAGGTTAGTTTATTTTGAATTTTCTGAAAGAACATAATATGAATTCTAAAAACAACGATCAATTACCTTATTAGTTCCCAGGGATTGTGCTATAGGCTTTATATACATTAGCTGATTTGGTCTTTCCAGCAGCCTGCCAGATGGATGTTATTAGTCCTATACTTCTAATGCAGAAACAGGGACACAGGAAAGTCCTAACTCAGGCAAATTTAGGGTTAATAAAGAAAGGAGGCAAGACTGAAGCCAATGTCTTACTCCAAAAACCCATGTTCTTCTGTAATATTCTTTACCTCTTGCCTTGGAGAGAAGTGAGGGACATGAGAATTATTCTTGAGTAAAAAGCTGTTTTTTCCCATTATATTGGTCTAAATTAGTATTTTGTAATTATTTTAATGGAACATTATGGAATGTTTTTTAATGATAACTTTGGTAATACTTCTAGGGTAACTGTAAAATATTTCTTTACTTATTTATTTATGGTAGAAAATGGCTTTTCTCTGGCTCCAAAATTTCCAACACAAGGAAATTCAAATATTGTCTGATCCAAGAATCCAACCCCACCAAGGGTTTAGAAAAGATAAAGGGTTTGTTTTTCTGTTTTGTTTTTCGTTTAAAATATTCTATCCAGCTAATGGAAAGTCTAATTGTTCTTAGACTTACATAATGAAATAATATTTATATTTATTCTATATTTTTTCATAGCATTTTAAAAATATCAATTATGTAGTAAGTATGAAATCCGGAGAAATAAAGTGTGTTTTTTATTATTATTTTCAAGAAACTTGTGGTCTACTTTAGGAAACAGATAGCTGAAATAATAACAATAATTACAAAACTAGCCAAAGTCTCCTACCTAAGCTCATTTGAAAATCTAAGGGACATATGATTTTAACATGAGCTGATCTTGCCCCTCCAGCCAAATTTCCAAGCACTGCTTGAGGAAATGTCAGAACTGTGCTCAAAGTGACTACCTCGCAAGGAAAGGGACATGCAGAAAGAGGGGAAAGCTGGGGAAGAGTCCCAGAACAGCATCCAAAAACAATGAAAAGACCAGCCTAAGGAAGCCTGTATGAGACAAAACATGAAAATAGCTTTCATAAACCTCAAGGTCAAACAGGTGATAAAAAAAAAAGAGAGAGAGAAAGAGAGAGAGAGAGAGAGAGAGAGAAAGGACAAGGAAAGACATAATTTACACAACATTTTAATGTTCTAGTTCACTGCAGAGCATTGGCAGGAGAGTACAATCCTGAACATGACAATGATATGTCACAATAACAATGGAAACCCTATGAGAAAACCATCTAAATTGGGACCTACTGACAGGAAGATGCTTGCTATCCTTATATTACCTTTTTGGTAATATTGGGATATTATTAGTAATTATTAGTAATATTACTAGTTATATTACTAGTAATATTACTAGGATATTATTAGTAATATTACTTCGTGAGAAAAGTACTTGACCAACAGTGCTGAAATACTGAGAGCAAATAGGTACCTTATGCTCAAACATTTCAGGGTTTCTCTCCCTCTCTCTCTCTTTGTTAACCTTTACACAAATTTGAGGTGATTCCTAAAGACTTACATATTTGCTCACAATAAGTTCTATGGGAATACAGAGGCCCTCGACACTGAGAAAGAAGAGGAATAACTAAAGTTGAAAGGAAAGGTGGGCTTTGGATTGATCTTCGGAGACTAGGAGCACAGTGGGCAAGAGTAAAGGATTTCAAAATATCCTTGCTTAAGAACTTAGGGTCTACTACGTACATGCTCAGTAACCTTGGACTCGTCATCAAACCTCTTTTGTCTCAACTTCCTGGTCAGTAAAGCAGAAAAACAAAATAACCTATAAAGTTGTTGCAAGGATTAAAGACGCTGAGGCCTTACGGCTGTTAGCATAGTACTGGCAAATGGTAAAGATTCGTCAAGATTAGCAACTGATTTTATCATTATAATGATCAACACCAGAAAAAAAGGTTAGTGGAAGTATCACAAACTATATGAGTAAAATTGTAAGTGCAAAATGAGAATATGGTCTCTGAAGTGCAGAAAGGAAACTACATAGCCTAGTAGAGGAACGAATATTGAGCTTCGTGAGAAAAGTAAGCACACTGGGACTATAGCTGACAGTTATTTTAAAGTCATAAAAGTGTCAGTAAATAGTAGGGAGTCATTATCAGCTTGCGAGTGTGATAGCAACACGGAGAGAAATAGAGCTCATTCATTCTTGGAACATGCGTTGAGTACTTACTGTGTATTAAGAATTTGAAGCCCAGTAGAAGCCAGTTGGGCAGGTAGGGAAGTCAGGAGGTTGGAGACCAGAACAATTGGCTAAGTGAGAATTGATCTTAAACCTTTAAAACTCTTAAATATCTCCTGTGTTTTTCTTAAGTGCATTTTTCCTAAGTGTGTTTCTTCCAAAGAAGCAGCAATTCAAGAAATTCCCCTAGGGATCCACAAATCCAGAGTGTGATGTTGTGTTATATGATGTCAATAATTACAAAAACCAGAATATATGTTAGGGAAATAAAAGATAAAGGATAAAAGAATAAGGATTAACCTAGAGTACACTTAACTGGGGGATGCAGACAGCAGGAGAAATCAAATGAGTATAGGTCAGAAAGGAGGAAAAAAAAAAACAGAGCACATACTTTTACAGAAAAAAAAAAGAATAAGACACTATTTTTAAGATGGAAGAAAAGATTAGTCATGAAATGCAACAAAGAAATAAGAGAATAGGAATTAAAAGATCACTAAATTTAAAAAAATGGACAGAACTTATCTTCTCTGGGAACGGTTTCAGTAAGCAGAGGAAGCCATTGAAAACTGCTAACAAAAAGTAATCATACTGGGGGTGCCTGGGTGGCTGGGTCTGTTAAGTGTCCGGCTTCGGCTCAGGTCATGATTTCATGGTTCGTAGGTTCGAGCCCTGCCTTGGGCTCTGTGCTGACAGCTAGCTCAGAGCCTGGAGCCTGCTTCGGATTCTGTGTCTCCCGCTCTCTCTGACCCTTCCCTGCTCACGTTGTCTCTCTCTGTCTCTCAAAAATAAATAAAAAACATTAAAAAAGGTAATCATACTAATTTGCAACGTTGTTTGAAGACGACCTCTTTCAATAACTCCCTTTTCCTGGTACTGTTCAGAGCGAGACCTTGGTGTCTGTCTGTCTTATTTTTGTCCCAATCTGTCCATTTATTCTCCCACTTATGGTCAAGAAGCTAGACAGTAAGATCCCAAGACCAGAGGCTGTTTTTACTCATTGCATTTTGTGCATATACTAGACACGTAACCTGTTTACTACATTGACCAAAAGGAAATCTTAACTTGAAAAAATACTTTCATGATCTTTGATATTCTCCTTATCACTGTACAGTTTACTATTCATTGTAATATGGAAACCCTCCCAAACTCTATCTGCCATGTATAGTCCATACACCTACTATAATTGTATGGAAAATAAATGTGGGTAGGAGGTTTTCCAGGTGTTGGAAAACTAAAGGCAGTGTTCCTGTCCAAGGGCACTTGAGTCTGCTCTTCTTCCTACTCCTTTATCATGACTCCCTATGGGTATGACTGCACTAATGGAATTTTTTTTTCATGAAACTGGGAGGGCCCAACATTTTTCATCATTTCCTTAAATGGAAGCACATATATTATGTACCATATTTTTTTTTTTTTGGAAAGGGTAACATAACCCTAAGAAGAAAAAGGCAGTGGCTTAGCAAAAATTTAGTCTCCCAGATACAAGGAGATGCTATCTTACAATGGCAGCTTTGATCCATATTAGAAGATCTGAGGTCAGGAGAAACTGTAGTCAAATAGGTTGCATTTTCTCCTTCCATCTGTAGTCACTTTTCCTGATATCCATGTCCTTGGGAATATTATGGCTGGCCAGTCATGTGACTTATTTGGCCAGTGAGGTATCTGCTACTGTGATGTAAGTGGAGGCCTGCTCTGTCAAAACACTGTCAACTACGATATGAGGAAATCTGGCTAAGCTCCCTGAGATGAATGCCGGTTTACATTCATATGTAATGTGCATCATGAGATCATGTATTGGAGTCCAGCTGACTCACAGAACTTTGAGAAATAATACTTTTTGCTATTTAAAATTACTAACTTTGGGGAAGGCTTGAAGGCCAATAATAGACAACTAGTAGAAAAGTGGCTACTTTATTTTTGATATTTTTGCATCTCTAGCTATTTAAGCTGACAACTTTCAGAGGGCAAATGAATCTCATTTATTCCATAAACTCAAAAACCTCCATAAATTCTCCAGTAGCTATCCAATTTTGTTTTTCCTTTAAGAAGGGCTATGAGGAAATTCCACAAGATTTTGAGTATGCCTCAAACCTCCATTCATTTGAGATATTTTTAACAATCATCTGTTTCATGCTACATATTTTCTAGACATTGTGAATCCAAAAATAAATGAGACTTTATATTCTAGTAGGGCAGGCAAGACATTTTTAATAGTGAACAAAAATGTGAATAAGGAAATTTCAGATAGTGGTCCTTTTCATGAAGGAAATAAAAGTGATTGAAATAGGTGACTGGCCAAAGAGGGAGAGCTAGATAAGACAGCATGGTCAGGGGGGATGTTTTTGAAGAGTTTATCTTTGAATTTAGATCTGAATAATGAGAATGGGGCCAGTCATGGGATTATGTAGGGGGTGAACATTTCAAGAAGATGGAACAATAAGAGAAAAGGCCTGGAAGGGAGAATGAACTTAATGGGTGAGGAAATAGGAAATCAGTGTGGTGGCTGGAGAAAATGAGTGACTGGGAATATTGAATGAAATGAAGTAAAAATAAGGTGGCAGGGATCAGCTTACATGAAATTATATAATAACACATTATATCTAGTACCTGTATTCATATAAATATTATATTTATAAATTATACATCTCATATATAGGTTTTATATGTATAGATTTTACATATGTAGAGAGAGACAGAGAAGAAGAGAGAGATGGACACATACAAACATGCGTACACACAACACAAAGAGAATTTTAAGCATTTAAACTACTAGGATGAAAGAGAATATATAACAAATCCATTTACTGTCACCATCTGACAGTCAATCTACAAATACCTCATAAAAACTATTTAATGTATATATCACAAGGACACCATGAGAGAACAGTAGTATTCTCTTTTTACAGATGAGAATATTCAGTGTAAGCAAATTGTCTAAAGTCATGTGTTCAGCTCCAAATCCATTTCTCGGAATCAGGCTTATCTGACTCAACCCATATATGCAAATAGTAGCACATCCTTTCCCATTAGTTGCAAACATTATAATTTGCTTCCTTCTGGAAGAGTTCCCAAGTAGCATAAATGACCAAATGTTGATGTAGTTGTGCTATGACTTTAGGGAACAAAGTGGTATCACAGACATGTTTTATGTCAATTACAACAGAGGCGCAAACAACAACATATCAATCTCAGAACTGTAGTCACTGAGCACGTGGGCCAATTGATAGGCTGAATCTTGCCAGTTACCTAGCAGACTTAGCTGACCTGATGGAGTCATGATCCCCAAATATCTCTGACTTCTTCCATCAAGGAGGAAACAAAAAAGGCTTAAATTAAACCAATCTAGGTTGCTTTTTTTGGCCAAAAGACAAAAATTTTGTAGTGAATATATTTTGAGTTCTCTGAACAACAAATAGAAATAGATTTAAAAAGTCCTTGAGAAACTAGCTAGAATAGTAGGTCTCTCATTTTAGACTTGTAAACACAATGTAAATATCGTCATGAACCACTTAGGAAAGGGAATATTGTGTGCTGGAGATTAGGTATAGATTTTATAAAGATTATTCAGTTTAAGTTTCCCCACAAACTGTGAAGAGATTGTTATACATTACATAAATGCTTTATGCTTCGATGAGATTAGTTGATTAAAAGTCAAAGATTCTGTAGATGATAGCCAAGAAGGAATCTTACTTTCCTTGAATCCGAATCACATAGCTTTCTTTGTTTTCATCTTATTGAGTGAACTGAATTGAGTGATTGTAATTTAAAATGATATCAAGAAGACTGCACTAATTATCAATGATCAATCGATTGCCTCTCAGCTCCAAATTTACCCTGTTTATCAGCTCTGGGAAAATGGATTTGGGCCCTTTAAATGTTTTTTACATCGGCAGCTTGCATAACATTAAGCTCTGTCCATAGAGGGCGCTGGAGAGATAGTGCAGGGAGGAGGGTTTTTTTTTTTTTTTTTCCGGGTTGCCGGTGTGAGGGGGTTCATCAGTGGCAGACTCCATCAACTCAGCCAGGGCCAGCTCCAGCAGGGGATAGCAGCCAGCAACGCCCAGCTCTAAGTTTCCATGTCCCCTCCTTTAGGAAATCTCATTGTGGAGTGCTTCTTGTGAGACATCTCTCTGTGAATGCTTTGCCCGGTACCCTGGAGGGATCAATTCCTACATGTTCCAGAGGGCACATTTCCAGAACGTCCTACTGGAGTGGCACCACAGAAAATTCTCTGTCACTAGTGAGCCACAACTGTGCCCACTATGGCAAGGTCTTGATCTCAGCCATGGGGCTGGGTGGAGAAGACCTCCTTCTAGGGATACTCTCTGCTCCTTTTTTTTTTTCTTTCTTTATTTTTTTTTAACATTTATTTATTATTGAGAAACAGAGCAAGACAGAGCATGGGCGGGGTAGGGGCAGAGAGATGAAGACACAGAATCTACAGCAGGCTCCAGGCTCTGAGCTGTCAGCACAGAGCCCGGACGCAGGGCTCGAATCCGCAAACTGCAAGATCATGACCTGAGCTGAAGTCCGACGCTCAACCGACTGAGCCACCCAGGTGCCCCTACTGCTGCTCCTTGTAATCCACTCTTCCCATATTCTTTATATTTTTCCCTGCTTCTTTTTTAAAATTATTTATTTTTTATCATTTATTTTAGAGGGAGCGAGAGACCATGCATACAGGGGAGAGGGGAAGAGGGAGACAGAGAATCTCAAGCAGGTTCCAGGCTCACGCAGAGCCTGATGTGGGGTTCAATTTCATGACCACAAGATCATGACCTATGCTAAAATCAGGAGTCACCCACCCAATTGAATGAGCCACCCAGGCACCCCTTCCATACTTCTTAATCTCTCCTGACTCCAATTCTCTGTTATAGCCAATAATTCTATATAGTAAACTTTCCCTTTTCAAATTACTAGATGGTTTCTCTGTCCTGATTTGACTCATCCTAATAAAGAGATCAATATATCTTAAAAAAAAAAAAAACTGCATTGTCAATGTGGCTTTAAATTTCCTTCCTAAAGTGTGTAGATTGTTATTTAGTATTGTTCTATGTGTCATAGCCATTCTTTCATTTATTTCTCAAATATTTATGGTGCACATCGAAGTGATACAGGTCAAAGATAAGTACATCATACTCCAAAACTCAAAGGAAATAGGTTCATTCCCAAAAAACAATTATGTATTATTAGAAACATAATAGAAAAGGCCTGCAAATTGTTATAGAACTCAGGGGTGTAAGTTTTATAACTGTCTTATTTAAGCAATCACCTGTAGGATGTAGGAAGTGGTATGGAATAGCAGAAACGCCCTATAGTTGTGACATATTATCCGTGTTTTCTAGCTCCTTACTGTACGGACTTAAGTCTCATTCTCTCAGCTACCTATTAGTTAAGTGGGGGATAATACATTGAGAAAACTAAACTTAATGTGATATCATCCTACTAGAAATGATCCACCACAACGTCTGGCTGCATTTTCAACAAATGTTAGAAAACTGACAGTCCCCTGTTAAATTACCAATCTGTGATGATCAAATTAAAAACAATGATAATATATCTGAAAGCACTTGCGCCGTGCAAAGTACTATATGAAGGAAAAGCACAGTTTTTCCATATTTTGTATGAAATAAAATGCAGTTGGCCCATGCATGTGGGCAGGACAACTGCATGGGACAGATGTCAGCAAGATAACCTGGTAAGTGCTGCATGATGAGCTGAAGTGTCATGACAGAAAAGAGGTTAGAGAAAGAATTTGTTCGAAGGCGTTCTGAAGGATGACTTCAAAGACAGGACAGAGACGTGAATGGCTAAGAGAACTAGCAGCAGCAGACAGCTAAACCTGGCATTTGGCAGTCAGGGATGGGTGAATGTTTGAGAACAAGGGCTCTGAAAAGAACAGGAGGCAAAGGCATAAATAGTGCCAGGCTCCGCACATAACAGCTGCAGCTGTTGTGTGGAAAAGACCATACGTCACCCGCCAGGCTCGGAAATACACGTGCACTGGCTAGCGCTGTCCCTGGTTCTACCCAGTGTATGTTAAATACACGAAGGGAAGATTGGCAGACTTCTTCTTATGACCAATGACACTGTTTTCAAGATTTTAAAAAATGGTTTCATGTAATATTGAACACTTTGAATAAAACTGAGATAACGATGAAACTTCTGTTAATATTTTTGGGGACTCAAGAAACGTGTTGCTTGTTGAAATGAATCTGTGGTTTAACCCTGTTTCACTACTTTTGGAGAGGTCAAAAACATCAACTTGAAGATGAGCGAGTTATTGACATAGGTACATTGTGTTTATGTATTCACACTGTAGATATTTTTTGAGTATAATCAACAAATGCTCTTCATTTGTGTATTTGGGAGTGTGTTTATATAAAATAAAAAGATAACCTTGAAGGTAAAACATAAATATAAAGATAATAAATGATTTTCAAACTTGGCAAATCCCATTTCCATAAATAGAAATAGAAACTAGTATATATATAAAGATGGATGTATACATATACATGTCTACTATTTAAGGAAAAGAAATAGAATGAAGATTGTTTTCCTGAATACTATAAGGTAGGATATTTTTTAAAAGACACAAGCAATAATATATTCTTTAATAATGAATCAGTTCTTCCTTTCCTATCTAGCGCACTAACACAGCATTCTGAAAGGTCGCTGAAGAATTCCTAATCGTCATATTAAATGTCCTGTTGTCACTCATTCCTATAAAACTTACCACTGCATTTAACATTCTTGATGTCCACCATCCACTCTCCACCCTTTCTCTAACTCTTCTTGACCTACTATATTAGATGATACGTTTTCCTGGTTTCCTTACACACAGTGCCCGAAACAAAGCTGCCATCCTAATTACTGGTGGATACAACGCTAGAGCAAAGGAGGTAAGGCGAGGGGGGGATTACATAAGGTAGAGAAAGAATTAAATGAGGAAAGCAAAACCAGAAAGGGTCTTACCAAGCTGACCATAGCTTCACATGTTGACATAGATGTTTACTTAGCCATATTTGATATCTCTGTTCAGAACTCACAGGACCTCTTCATTTTGGAGCTATATATCTGCAAAGAGGAACAGACATATAGGTCATCTATCCTGTTTTGTATCTCTTTTTGGTAAAAATCTGTCCCATGTGAATATTACACTGCCCGCATTTCTGGTTTATGCTGCTACTGTGCTCTCCCTAGAAGAGGCTGAGAAAGGCAGACCCCTCATGTGATTCACCTGGGTCCAGAAGTGGTGGACGGAACTCAACAAGGCCAGTTAAGTTGAGCCTGTGCACTGGACCTGTTCCAGTTCCCTCCATGATGATTGGGATGAGACTGTATCACAGGTCAGCATTCACCTTGGGGAAGGCCATAAGAGCAAATTATATTGAGAAATGAAGCAATGATGGGGTGGCCAAGACCTCTCCACTGAGCAAGTGGCCAAGGGCCCAGAGTTAAGTGGATCTTTAAATTGGGACAAGGGAGTAGAATGTTATATATATTTGGTTCAATTCAGATGTCTACTCCACATATATTTTTTCTCTAAAAGGATACCATTAACTTCTAAGTTTTAAGCTATCATATCTATACAAAACAACAACAACTACCACTACTAGCATCAAATCTGTGTCTCTAATCTTAAATTTCTAACTACCTGAAACCTCTACAAGAGTATTTCACTAGTCTCTTAACTTCCATAAATGACTCAATATACCAGTCTATGGAATGGGTACAATAACACTCTAAGAAATGCTTTCAGTATTAAATGATTTTTATATCTAACAAAGTTGTAAATATTAAATGAGATCCTATACACAGAATAACAGTACAACATCAGGACACAGTATGTATTTAGTAAATGGTAATTTCCTGTGTTTTCATTTTCTCTCCTTGGGAATATGTTTTTAAATATATGGATGTTTTAGGGTGCCTGGGTGGCTCAGATACAGGTCTGGGTTGCTCAGTTACACAAACATCTCATAGTTTGTGGGTTCAAGCCCCACATCTGGCTCTGTGCTGACAGTTCGGAGCCTGGTGCCTGCTTCAGATTCTGTGTCTTCCTCTCTCTCTGCCCCTCACCCCCAACTTGTGCTCTGTCTCTCTCTGTTTCTCAAAAATGATTACAAAACATTAAAAAATTTTTAATACCACCTCCCCTGATGAGATCTAAAGGGGAACAGACATAGATGAGATCTAAAGAAACAGAAAGAGCTGTGTGAGAAGAGGAATACATCGAAGGCAACGGACACCATGCCAAGAGTGCACTCATGTTCCTGTTACCATAACGTGTTTTGTTAGCTTCTTAATGTGGATTTCACTTGTTCCCAATATTTCCACCTAACAAACAATATTAAAACATTCTCATCCATACTTCTTTGCACACATGTGCAAGCAGAATAAATTCCCAGATTTTATGCTGGGTCAAAATTTTTTTTTAAAAATATGGACATTTTCCAGGGTGCTTGGGTGGCTCAGTCAGTTAAACGTCCAACTCCTGATTTCAGCTCAACTCATGATTTCAGGGTTGTGAGATTGAGCCCCACATTGGGGCTGTCTGTGCTGACAGTGTGGTGCCTGCTTGGAATACTCTTCTTTCCCTCTTTCTCTGCCCCTTCCCTGCTCATGATCTCTCTCTCTCTCTCTCTCAAAGTAAATAAACTTTAAAAATATGGACATTTTTCTAGCTCATATAGATATATTTTTTATTTTCTATTTTAATCATATTTCTAACTGAATTACCAATATTAAAAATAATCTTTGACTTGGAATTTTAAACCATCTGACAAATGGCCATGTTCCTATAGTACCACAGGCAGAAGAAACAGAACACTTTGACTTTCAAAGTAACCCTTTTTAAAAAATGTTTATTTATTTTTGAAGGAGAGAGAGACAGAGCATGTGTGGAGAGGAGCAGAGAGAGAGGGAGACACAGAATGCAAAGCAGACTCCAGGCTCCAAGCTGTCAGCACAGAGCCCTACACAGGGCTTGAACTCACAAGCCTTGAGATCAAGACCTGAGATGAAGTTGGACACCCAACTGATTAAGCCACCCAGGCACCCCAAGGAGTAACCCATTTTCAGAAAATGTTTTTACTTGTAGATTTATCAGCAAACTCTGTATAGTTATTTAAATAGTCAGTATGTAAGGACCAAGGAAGAAACTGAAAAGAGGAAATCAAAAAGCTCCTGTGACATGTGCTCTGTTTTCTATTCAACCCTCAGAAGTAGAGCCTGTGAAAATATTCCCTTTTCAAAAATGCTGGGAGTGGCTGATTTGAACCAGATGTTGTTAACAAGTGTTATTTTCATTATGAAGATTAAATATGATTAAAAATTGAGAAATAGATCTCTGAAACATTTAATTCAACTTTAATTTAACTAATTAATTCCAGTTTTAAAGGATTTTACTTGTTATTTCCTTGATTGTTCTATTTTATTGGCTGTCCCTATAGCCTAGAAAAAATAGTTTGAATAAATGAATTAATTGTCTCATTTGAACATACATTTCAAACAACGAACCCTGAAACTATCAGTTTGATATCAAATTGGCCAGGGAGATTTGAAAAATAACCAGTTAAGCCTGCAAATAGTGACAACTATGACAAATTAAATTACAAACAGAAGGACAGCCATGCAGCATGTCAGGCATTGTTGAAGATTTCATTAGTAATCTGAAAGACAGACGTAAAAGAAATACTCAGAATGTAGCAAGAGAGGTAAAGAAATAGTGAATAGGAGAGGAAAGATTCTTTAAATAGTAGATGGATTTAAAAGGTCTAACATAGGTCTAACCATAATTCTGAAGGAGATTTAAAAAATGGAGGTAAGCAATAATTAAAGCGATTATGGTTGAAAATTATTCAGAATTGGCAAATGATACCAAATCATGAATTGAGAAGAACCTGTAAAACCCAAATACTGTTTAAAAACAAAGCTCATACTTAGACAAATGATAATTAAACTCCTAGAATCCAAAGACAAAGAGAAGATCTCAAAAGCAATTTGAGAACAAAGGTAGATTCCCAGCAGAGGAATGGAAAACAGATGGAGAAACATTTTGAATAACAACTATGCATGGTACAAGATTGGAGACTAAGAGAAAAATAACTGTCAGTGAAAAATTATAGAGCCTGTGAAGCGATCATCATTTTAAATGAATGATGTCAAAAAATCAGGATTTTTCAGAACAACAAAATTGAAAAGAATGTATTACCAACAGATCAACTAAACAGTTTTCTAAAGTTATATCTCAGGGGGATGCAACATTAACTCAAAGACTGTTTTGAGATGCAAAAAGGGATATTAACAAAAATACTCATAAACTTGACAGTAAATCTAAGTAAACATTGACTGTTTAAAACCAAAATGATAATATTTATTAAATTTCTTTTTTATGATGAAAAAATTAAGATCAAACTGAAATCCTATACACAAAGCATTAAATTTCTGAAGGAGATAAACAGAATCGAAGTGTTCTAATGTCTTAGGATTATATCACAAAGGTAGTCTATTGATTAATATTAACTTTAGATTAAATATTCATGTTAACATTTTCAGCAAAGCTGATGATAGAACAAAAATATATGATTAGAAAAAAATCATGAGGGCAAGGAATTAGGAAAATATTAAACTTAAAAGAGTTCACAAAAAAACAAAAATACTGTAAATATATTAGGACAAACAGCAGATATTAGAACGGCCCAAATTAACTCAAATATACAAGCATCATAATGAATATAAATTAATGAACTTCTACTTAAAATACAAAGAATATCAGTCAATACAAGGACATACAAAGGTTATGTGTATATTTCTCACCCATCTGACAGCATGCTAACTAACTTACCCTGCCTGGCCCACCTGTGTGTGACTGGAGGTGACAATATATGGTATCTAAGCCAAAGCTTTAAGAATAATCATGTTATAATACCACTGCATATCCCCCTCTATCATAAGAGTTACCATATTAGGTTGAAACTCAATATGAAACGACACACAGAGTAGTGCCTTTTAGTAGGACCCACAGTTGTGTGATAATCAATATGAATGTGAAGTATTTACTGTGGTCAGTTACTGAGATGTGAGGGTTGTTATTAAAATATAAACTGTAGATACCATGTAAGAATTGATATTTAAAAGTGGGATGTTGTTATAGACTGAATGGTCTTAACAAAATTCACATGTTGAAGCCCTAACCCCCAATGTGATGTTATGTGGAGGTGAAGCTTTTGGGAGGTAATTAGAGTTAAATGAGGTTAAAAGCACAAGGCCCTAATCCAATGCAGCCCTACTTTTTACACAAGGACTAGGAGACACTGGAGAGCACTGTCTCTTACCTTATGTGCACAGAGGAAAGGCCATGTAAGGACACAGTGAGAAGGCAGCCATATACAAACCAGCAAGAGAGGCATTGCCAGAAATTAGTACTTTTTTAACCAGAAACTAAAATGTTCAGGACCTAAATCATGGACTTCTAGACTCTAGTACTGTGAAGAAATTAATGTCTGTTGTTTAAGCAACTCAGTCTGTGATACTGTGTTATGGCAGCCAAAGCTAATACAGATGCTGTTATAATAAAAGTTAATTTATCACCCATAGATTTCAGGGCAGGTGGTAAGAGGTGAAGAAACAATTATTGGAACTGTGGGAAAAAATTTGTTAAAAGTGTATCTTGCAATAATGGAGACAGAAAATGGGTCATTTTATCTTTGCCATTATGGGAAGGATTGAGAAACAGAATACTAGAGGTACACTTTGGTTGCTAGTGCCTGCATCTCTGATCAGATACCAAGAGAGGGAGATTAACGCAGAAAATATGGGCTGATTTGAAAATATAAACGAAAGAAGAGAGAGAATCCAGAAGTTCTATTGGCAGGGTGGGGTGGGGTGGGGGATGTAACTATTTCTCATTCCCAACCTGAAAAATGCTTTAAGCATAAAAGTTGATTAAGACTCAGCTTGGTGAAGGGGTCAGGAGCCAGAGATCAATAGCAAAACTCTTATGTGGATGCTTGTATAGTTAATGCACCTTTAATCAAGTAAAAACAAACAAACACATGTCTTGAAAAGAGCAGGGAATCAAACAATGACACATGGAACTGACTGTAACCAAATAGATAAGAGGGTAAATAACTTTTTGAGGGAGTTGTACTGACAGGAGTCACTAAACTAGATCAGAAGTGCCTGAACGTTTAAAACTTAAAACAATCTTCAGGCACCTATCTTCTCATCCAAAGTGGTGGGGGCTCTTGACAACATTCTGTCCATAAGTGATAGATCATGCAATCACAATTTCAGTAAGAATACAAAACATTTTAAAACCACAATGACAAACCTTGATCTCATAATTTTACTTTTGAAAACTATACCACAAAATCAAGACAGATTGTTTTTGAGCTCACATGGGTCATTTATTAAAAACTCATCATGGGGTCGCCTGGGTGGCTCAGTCTGTTAAGCATCGGATTCTTGATTTCTGCTCAGGTCAATGATCCCACGGTTAGTGAGACCAAGCCTCGTGTCCTGAGTCGAGCTCTGAACTGACAGCGTGGGGCCTAGTTGGGTTTTTTTCTCTCTCTCTGTCCTTCCCCCATGCATCTCTCTCTCTCTCTTTCTCTTTTACACAGAATAAATAAACAAACATATAAGAACAGTAACATAAAAATAGAAACTTATCATGTTCTAAGCCAAAGAAGTCTCAAAATATTTTAAATAGTCTCATACAGCCCACTATCTCTAACTTTATGCAACAAATAGTAAAATAATAAATAGTTATAAATCTAATTTCAAAATTTGAAAACACATTTCTAAGTTAGCTTAATTATAACACAAAATCAAATCACAATAAGGATATTACATATAACTTGTCGGGTGGAGGAAAATTTATCTTTAAATATGAACACTAGAATAAAGAAAAGCTGAAAAATAAATGAGTTAAGCACACTCGGTATAAAGTTAAAACAGTAAGATAAATATAACTCATATGCATAGCACTCTTATTTATAAATCTGAATAAAGTAGATGGAAGAAAAAATAAAGAACAGAAATTCAAAAAGAAAAAATATAACTGAGAATCTGTAAACTAAAAGAAGATTCTTTGAAATAACTAATACCATTGACAATAGCCTGTAAAACATTGATCAAGAAAAATGAAAAACAAAAAAAGAGGTAGGGGCAGGGAAGGAGAGAACTTTGGGACGAACGTGTTACATATTACGATAGCAGGTGAAATTGAATATAAAGAGTATACTATTATTTAAAAGAAACAAAGACTGAGCTAAAGGAGAAAAATGGTAGAACACTACAAATAATCAAAAATGACTCATGAAGAAATATATCTGAAATTTCCTATGATCTGAAGAAATATTCAATCAGAAATTTAAAATCTACCCACAAATTACATATTAAGTCCTAATAAATTTAGGGACAAATTCTATGAAATATTGAAGGCACCAATAGTTAAATTAGTTAAATTTTATACACACTACTAAGAAACTATAAAAGAAAGAATATACCCTGATTTATTTTATGAACTGAATATAACTTTGATATTAAAATCATGAGGGCAGTATAAGACTAAAAATAATGTGACTTGTAAACCAATATGCAAAAAGTCCTAAATAAAATATTAGCAATCTGCAATATGAATCTTTTGATGAATCAAATATAAAATTAAATTTTTTGGGTTAAAGTTAATACAGAAATCAAAATTTAACACCATTAGGAAATCTAATAATGTAATTCTAACTAAAGGAGGAAAGATATATTATTTTGTCAATAAATGCAGAAAGTTATTCGGTATAATTGAACATTTATTAACCAAAATATTCTTAAAATATGAATAAAAAACACTTTTTAGTTTGAAAAAGGTAGTTAATTTAAAACATCATATGGTCAGCGGTAAAATCTTCAGAGCATTCCTTTTAAAAGCATACGTTTTTTAAGAATGCTTATTAAGGGTTCTCCTATTCAGCATTATACAGACCAGCCTGTCAAATAAAATAAAGAAGTAAAATAAAAATTTTTAGTATTTTCTTAGAAAGGAGAATACAAAACTATCATTTGTAGGAGAAATATCTGTCTAAAGAATCTATAGAAAATTAATTAATAGGAGAGTCTATAGGAAAGATTCAGTTTTAAAGGTCCAGATATAAAAGCAATATAAAAATTGCCTATCAACAACAAAAAAACTTTATAAATAGCAAAAATATGCAACATATAAATACTAAACATAAATATACATAAATGTAATGCTAATGAAAAAGTGAAAGGGCCTTACGAACAATTTTTTAATTGTTTTCTAAGACCTAGTAAATACAGATATAAGTCATTAGCTTGGTCAGCTGGGTCTGCCATAATGAAGAACTTCAGAGAAGGTAGCTTATAACAACAGATATCTATTTCTCACAGATTTGGTGGCTGGTAGTCTAAGACCAGAGTGCCAGCAGGTCAAGTTCTGGGGAGGTTCCTCTTTTGGGTTGCAGACTGCTTACTTGCTTTATTTCACAAGGCAGTAAGAAAGCTAGCTAGCATTCTGGCCTCTTCTTATAAAAGCACTAATCCCATTCCTGAAGTTTCCACCATCATGATCTAATACCTTCTAAAAGTCCTACCTCCAAATACCATCACATTGGGATTAGGGGTTCAGTATATGAGTTTGGAGGGATACAGACATTCAGTCCATTGTAGTCATGTTCATCAGATAGGAAAACTCAATGTCACAAAGATGCCAATTCTCAATTTTTTAGATTTGTGGCAGATTAAAAATGGCCACACATTCTTTGACAATCCTCCATGGAAAGGTGATGTCCCTTCACTTTAAATCTAGGCGGGTCTTATGACCATTTTGAAGTGGAAGAAACATAGGGGCAGCTTCTGAACCCAGGTTTTAAGAAACTAGTAGTTTCTACTATTCTTCTCTTGGAATACTCTGTCTGGGTGCCCTGATCTGCCATGTAAGAAGTTCAACCTGATCTGCCATGTAAGAAGTTCAACTACTCTGGAACTTCTTTTCTGCAGAAGACCCATAAAGGTACTTTTGTCAATGGTAGTAGGTGAGCACAGCCTTCCAGCCATCTCAATCCTGATGCTGGACATCTGAGTGAAGCCATCTTCGGCCTTCTGACAGCCCATCTGCAAGTAATCACCGAAGTCAATTCTGCTTAAATCTCTGACCCACAAATCGTGAGCTGCAATAAATGGCTCTTTTAAGTCCCTAAGTTTTAGAGTAAACCACAGACAATTGAATCAATATTCAATACGTAATTCAACCAAGATTCACTGCAATTGCATTAAAAATTTCAATAAGGTTTTTTAATGGAACTTGATATGTTGGTTACAAAATTTATATTCAGCAACAAAGGGCCAAGAATAAAAACCTGCATATCTAAAGAACCAAGCGGAGCTTATTTGCTATATGACTTATCAAGACTCACTACAAGTCTTCAGACTGTGTGGTACTCAGAGATAGACAAATAGATAACTGAAAGAGAATAAGGAGTCCAGGAAACACACACGCACTTACTCATACACACACACACACACACATAGACACACACATACAGACAGACACACACATCCAGATCTAAAACAAAGCTATCATTGTTAACAATATGTGGTGTGGGACAATTGGTTCTCTGAAAGAAAAAAAAAAGAAAAATACTACCAATTTTTAACACGCCATAAAATTAATTCAATATTGATTAGATATGTAATATGAATCTAGACTTTATAATTATTAGAAAAATATAATCTTAATGACCTCATTGATTGAAAGGAATATTTTAGTGAGAAAAAGTGATATTGAAAGTATTTTATTGTAAGACCTCATAAAAAAGGGTGAAAAGAAAAACCATAGGGTAGGAGAAGATATTTGCAATACATGTAGACAAACAAAGGTTTCATACATAGAACATATTAGTAACTCCTATGTAAGAATAAAAAAAGACAAATTGAAAAATGGGCAGAAGATATAAAAAGGCATTTAATTGAAAGAGGAAATCTTACTAACCCATAAACCTATAAAAAGACACTTAACTTCATTAGCCATTAGGAAAATGTCATTAAAACTACAATCTGAAAGTATTTTACATAAATTGTCAAAACACAAAATAATGATGATGATGATGATAAATTTAAAATATATAAAAATACCAAGGGTTGGGGAAGATAAGCGTTCTTCAAGTGGCAGTATTAACTGATTACTATGGAAAATTTTGTGAATTACCCAGAAATTTGGATATATGTGTATGCTTTGGTCAGCATTCCCCTCTCAGAGAAATCCTGCACAAGTGCACCAGGAATCATACACAAGAATATCCATAGTGGCTCTAGCAGAGACTTTTTAGCTGTTCCCAATATCCATTTTCACATGTTTTTAGTACTAAATCCCCTCGATATTAGTGGTGTCCACAGCCAACCAGCAGACCACAGCTAGGGGTGCAGAGATTTGGTTCCATTCAATTGAATCTGAGCAGAGGTGGTGAGTGCACCTTCTGGCCAGTATTCTTTAAAAATACGGTGTGTGCTCTCTTTCCTTTTCCTTCTTCCTTCTGTCTAGACTGCTACCATGATGGTTGAAACTAGACCAAGATATGTGAATAAGGAGGTGAAACTGGGACGTGAGGCTAAAACCCACGAACCATGAACACAAAGGGAATCTAGTTTCTTGAGAATGTGGAGCACAATACAGGCCCTGAAATACCTCCTGGAGCTTTTATGGGGAAGCAACATAAATTTCTATTTTGCTTATAGATACATTTACTTCACATCTGCTGTCACTTTCAGCAGAACTTAATCCTAATTATGATAGCAATCTTATTCAAATAAGAAGAATTAAAATAATACTATTTATAAATAGCAGAATAGAAATATGACAATGTTTTTATCAATGGAATGGTTTACAGTAGTAAAATATAAAAGCTACTGATACCAGATTTGACACGCATGAGGTTTACAGATATGCTATTAGGTAATAAACCCAAGAATATATGTAGAATGATTTTATTTATATAAAATAAAGCAAGAATATATGTAGCATGATTTTATTTATATAAAATAAAAACAAGAATAGCCAAACAACTTGTTGCATGTGTACATGTTATGCACTAAAATTAAAATCAACAGAATATTCAAAAATATATTTGGAAAACAGAAGAGGACGGTTTTATATATAGTGGGTTTCAAATATGCTAGTAATATTCTACTTCTTAAACTAAGCAATGGATATGTCGATGTTCATTTTATTTTGTTCTATAAACTGTATATTTATGCATTCTCTTTTGTATATATGCCTTATAATATATTTAAAAATAAATCTAACATAAAAACAAAGTCCTAGAAATGAACATAAAGATCATATTCATGAAATTTAACTCTAAGGATAAACGGAGAAATATAGGTGCTAACTACAGGAAATTAGGGAGTCAGAGGATGATATAACAGGATAAGTTGTATCACCTAGTAGAGAGGGGAAAGTGGATATGTCTGGGTTGCAAAGTGATACAAATAGTATTTGCAAGTTATTTATCTATGTTGTTAGAGGCCCAGAGAATCTAGGCTGGAAGAAGGGTGTGCCTTGATCCTGAAGAAGGAGCGAGGGGGTGCATATGTATTCTCTGAGACTAGGAAGTGCTGGAGACTGGCCAAAGGAAATTGGAAAACCATAAACTTCATGAATATTGATTCAGTCAGAGACTGAATGTGACCCGGCTGTCTACAGACCAATATCAGCCTACTAATCCATTTTGTTTGGGTTGGCTAAAATTTACCAGTACAGAAAAAATAAAAATTTACATATTTAGTCCTAAACAGTAAACTCCATCAAATCCAATAATCTCAATGGTTTACATGTAACTTTGCTATTCCTTTGATTTTTTTTTAATGTAAGATTATCATTCCTCTGATCTTTCATCTCTCTCCCAATACCTCTCAGAGACTCAGTCAGGAAGAGGGTTGGGGGGTGGCAGGGATGGAGTTAGAGTGAATGTGATCTTCTGGCACAGTGGGGAGAGGTTCTTGGATGAGCACAGTACAGTGTGGCTCCTCTCACTTTCATGACTACAGACAATGCAACCCCAGTTGCTCTGTGCTCTGTTGGCATTTGAAGATCAAGTCAGCCAAAAAGAATCAACAGTGAAGCAGGCTCTCTGGTGTTGAAGACCCACTTGGGGTCTGGCTGTGACTTCCACTTGCCTGGGCTAGTATGTCTATCCCTGCATGTGTGGCCACGCTAGAACAGCCTCTGCAATGTAGTGCTTTTTGGTTTTGTTTGTAATGTTGCCTTAACCAACTTTGAGGTCCTGGCGAAAGGCTGATCAGCCTCCTTTCTTGAGAAGCTAAATGTACATCGAAACCACTTCCTTATCAGGCACACACTCCTGGCCACCACGTGCTGCACTAATTGCCCCAGGGCCAGGAACCAGACAACTAAGGATAATCCCCATGCCCTAGAGTTTGTGAAATTATTCAAATTAGCTAAACTGCAGGGAGCCATGATGCTAAACTCACTCACTTGCTATACACAAACTACCCACTTCAGCTCCAGCTTGCTGTTATCCTGCCTTTGGGAAGCCTGTGTGGCCCTGAGGGGCAGCCTTGTCTGGTTTGGAGCTCCAACAAAGAGCTCTGCCTGTCACCCATCTCAGTGATATATTGTGTCCCACAAAATATACTCTAAATCTTATAAAACAATTGATGCTGTGAGCAGGATGGCAGGGCCATAGACATTGGCTCTTGAGTACCTTCATGGGGGCCTGCTCTTGGCTTTCTAATTGGTTTCAAACCACCAAGAGAGTAGCTTGGGACAAAACTGCCATCTATTATTTGAGCTGCACTTGAGCTGGTGTCTGCCTGTGGCTGCCACAGCCTTTCTTACCCTTACCCAAACTTCTTCTTTGTCGGAATATTCAACATGAATAGTGCTGAGTGGCTAAACTCCGGAAATGAGATGTTAGGCCAGGTGGGGGTCGACTTTATGGTACTAGGAGTGATAGGCTACTTGAGTCACACTTCCTGGGACCTGGTGTTCTTCTGTGCTTCTACTCACATTCTATGCTTGGCAGAGGCCAATTCCAGGGACCCTCACTTCATCAGCATGGCATTTCTTTATTATCCTTTGGTACAGAAGCCTGGTTTGCCCAAGTGCTTTGGGCAATCCTGTGGAGGAAGATGTTTGGACTCCCCCACAGTTAGAGAAATGGTACCTTGGTCTTTGCTTATATGGGGGTAGCAACCTACCTGTCTTCACTGCTGCTGCATACCTTGTTTCTGTCATCAACATACTTCATACTTCCCAGACCTGCAGGGTACCATGCGTCACACTATTTGAGACCAGTAGTCTGGTAGTTAATCCAAATGGGGGCTGTGAGGCAAAAGACTGAATATTTCATTCTTTCAATCTCCCTCACCCTCAAACATACTGAAGTTACCCAATTGCATAAATAATGCAAGACCCTCGGCCAGGATGTTCAGGCCTTATTAATTGCTGCCACATACCAACATATGAAGAGACTGTCACTTTGCACTAGGAACAAACTAGGTCCCAAGGATTGGCTGCTATAACTAAGTGCCAGCTCCAATCACTCAGAGGTACAATGGGAAGCCTTGGAATGAGAAATGGCTGCCCTGAGGCGGGCCACTGGGGCTCCTCCCCTCTTTCTCCATAATGCTTAGAAGGTTAATAGTATGATTCACTAAAGAGAGACAGAAATTGAAAACCAAGCTTTAGGAGGCTGGAAACCCAAAGCAGGAAATATAAAGGCAGAGGTGGGGAGGGGAGAGTAGAGGCAGAGCCATAGTATAGGGTAGTTCTAATTCCACAACCTCTGGGCGATGGGCCCAACATTCTTCCACTGTGTTGCCCTGCTACTTATGGCCCCATTGCAACAAAAGCCTAAATTTGCGGGGTTGTAAGGGAAATACCTGCAGTACCCTTGTGACATAGGGAAAGGCTAATTTAAATCTAACTTTCTTGGGGTCCTTAGACCATATGACCATTGCCACAGGGAAAGACCTTAACCCTGACAATACCAACTTAAAGTTCCCTAGAGGAAGAAATTTATAAATGAGATCGAGGTGCAGAGAAATTCCCCTGAAGTATGTATAGTGGAAGTGAGTGGAAAGAGGAAAAAAAGAAAGAAATCTGGATACAGAGGAGGAAACCAATAATAATAATAATAATAATAATAATAATCAACTCACACATTCAAGTTAAACTGTATTGAAACAAAGTTCCATAAGTCACTAAAAGAATTTATGTAACAAAAAGATACAAAGGGTAATGATTGTCCTTTGTGCCTTTACAATGCAAGTTCTAAATTAACAATAACGTTTGCCGAAATGCACTAATTGGCAAAACATTCTGAATGTAATCCATATTTGGTCTCAAATTACACTTCTACCCAAGATTCCCACTAAATTTAAACAAGGTGCCACCTATAATCTTAGAAAAACACCTAAATATAAAATAGAGGGAAAATGGCTATGTCTCACTTTATAGCCTTGCCTAAATCTCCCATAGCCATAGTACGTGTTGCCCTAAAATATGCCAGAGTAGGATATAGGTTTTGACACAATGAATAATGAAGTTAATTTAAAGGTTTGGCATTTACAAATTGGCTTGATAAAATGTGAACCCACAGACCCCCAATTAAAATAGTTGATACGATCCCGTGCAGGTTAAACAGGGTCTTTAAGGACTGCAACTTATTATATAAGACCTAATTAATGACTGGGTGATTATCCCCACTGCTTCTCAAATTGATAGCCCAATTTTGCTTGTTTTCACACCTGCAAAGGAAAAAAATGGTGCCTCATGACCAATTACTGCAATCTTAGCAATATGGCCCATGCATTATGGCCTCTATATCTAATACTCAATGTTATTAAAATTACTGGCTCCATCCAGTGAGCAACTAGAATGTTTTGCTATTATGTTTTTGCTATATGTTTTGCTATTCAATATTTGACTCATGTGATTTATTCAACACATTCTTAGCTTCATTTGCCTTCAAGTCCAAAGTGATACAATCCACCTTTACTAGGCTGCCCATGGGAACACCTCAACATCTTTGCCGTTGCCTAGTCCTTGCATACACGGTGGTAACTGTATTGCATTCATCTTTGTCAACGAGCACAGGCATAACATTACATTGATGACATTCTTCTCTGAGGAGATTTATTTGGTATACAAATGAAGGACATACAAGCCTGACATCTTTTAGTATTTTTGGATTCTAAAGACAATAATTCTTAATTTACAAATTTTACTTGATCTCACTGATGCTGCTACTTAGAAGTAGCTCACCTTATGGGGCACCTGGGTGGCTCAGTTGGTTGGGCATTCAACTTTGGCTCAGGTCATGATCTTGCTATTCCTGAGTTCGAGCCCCGCACTGGACTCTGTGATGACAGCTCAGAGCCTGGAGCTTGAGATTCTATGTCTCCCACTCTCTCTGCCCCTCCTCCCTCCATCCATCCCTCCCTCCCTCTCTCTCTCTCTCTCTCTCTCGGTCTCTCTCTCTCTCAAAAATAAATAAACATTTAAAAAATAAAAAAGGAAATATCTCACCTTAAATGGAGCTCACTGCAAACAAAGGCCCCTGAATTTGTACAAATTAAAATCAAGAGGCCCATGTCAAATACCCTCAGAGACTCCTTCACAGAGTAAGTTTTAGCAACCACCGTTTAGAGTCTCTGGACCACCTATGATGGTCATAAATTGACCATGGGTTTTGAGACAAGAAAATGACCTACTCAACCCTGTATTATATGCTATTATAAAAGCAATTACTGGCCACATGCTGGGGTCTCTTGGAAACAGAGGCTGTCCTAGACCATGACCACTGATTGTCCATATCCACTTGTCTGTTATGACTTTGGTCATAAAAGCAACACTCCCACAAGTGCAGCACAGCTTTGGAAGATAGTTTGATGGAGGATGGAACCAAACTTGGAGGATAACCAAACCAAATATGCCCTCTGGCATATTCCACCTAAAGGGGAGGGAATGTCTTCCTTTGTCTTCACTCTCTTGTCATATGCCAGGATGCTGGAGGAGACCAGTCTTCTCCCAGACACCTTAGTTACTTGAGGAGCCCCTTTCAATCAACTGAGTGAATAACATTAGAGCTCACAGACTGTGTGGATATATGGGTAGTGTTGCTACCTTCAAAGTGATGGAGTTCACTGGAATGTTATTGCTTTCCATTCTTTAATCTTTAAGCAGAATATCCCTGATTAAAAAAAAAAAAGTAGGACACAAAGGCCAACTGGTGAAACTTTTGACAATCATCTTAGCATCAGATGCCCTCGCCAATAAATGGTATCACATACACATTTATGAAAACTCTTGAGCCAATGCCTAAGAGTGGTCCTTTTTGGGGTAAAGAATTCTGGGAATCTCTAGATCTATGTATGCCCAAAATAAAAATCAAGATCACACATGATATACAAAGGCAAGAATATAAGGTCATATCAGAACACTCTTTATTTCTTCTGGAGATTGAGACACCAGTCAAATTATTAAAGATAGGCAAATATTTCACTTCTCAGAATGTATAATGCTGGGCTCTTGGAAAAGTCATTCAACAGAACTTTCCGCTCTCTCACTCTCTCAAAAATCCCAGGTAGCCAGTTTGGGAGCCTAATGAGTTCCTCAGCAAACTCCTATGTAAATTACAAATTGATAAATAGACTCCAAACTGGGTGTTTATCTTATCTGAGGCCTTAATCTCTCCTAATTTAAGTCTCCTTAACTGATTCACGCCACATACCAATTAAAAATTTTTTCTATATTTAAAGGAGGATAAGTCTCACCTCCATGTGTATGAAGACTCATATTATATGAGGTCCTTTAATAATGTCTTCCTCTTTCTTGATAGATCCTTGTTCCTTCCCCCCCATTCATAAGATCTAGAAGCCAGTCAAGGACATATACTCTCTTGGGACCCATTAACTGTAGATTTCCCATGGGTAGGCACCTACCCATCCATTATGGAACTACTACAACCCCAAAGGCCTTCTTCAATATTCAGGTTATGAGGAATGGGTAATTAATCCTGGTTCTTTTCTGATCTCCTCTAGGAAATTTAAATCAGTTGTCCAGGGCCATTCTCACAGTTTGGACTACAAAGAAGGGACATAAAAAATTTCACTTAGTAAATAAAAGTCACATTCAGAGACAATAATGAAATCACCACTATAGCCCATAATAAAAAAACCAAACAAATCCTCGTTGGTAACAATACATAAGCCGGAAGAAAATCAACATCACACAACAAAGGCCTGTCAAGTGCAGCTTCACACCTTCCTATTGACTTTTGGTCTCACTAATGATCTGGGTGCTTTCTGCAATCCAGAAGCCCAAAGCCTTGAAGTAAGCCGCTGTTTCAAGCAAACATGGCAAATGATGAGGTCCACATGCCATTGTTAGTCAAACACAATGGCATGTTAGTCATTAGTTAGACAGGCAAGTTCAGGAACTCGACCTCACTGGCTTGCCTGTCATCAACTAAACCAATAACTGAGACAAAGGGCCCATAATAATTAGCTAAATTGGAGGGCCTGCCTAAACACTAACGCTGGAGCTCTAACCTCAGTCATGAACATATCCAATGCCAGACAATCAGGTATCCTAGTAACAACATGCATCTAACTCAGGCCATATGATTTTAATCTATTTACAACAGAACCCCTCTCATGACCCATCTAGGCAAAACCTTAAACTATTGAGAAATTTTAGATTTGGCCACTTTTCCTTTAAAGTTTACTTATTTATTTTGAGAGAGACAGAGAGAGAGAGAAAAAGAGATAGAGAGAGAGAGAGAGAGAGAGAGAGAGAGAGAGAGAGAGAGAGATCAAGCACATGGGAGAAGCAGAGAGAGAGGGAGAGGGAGAATCCCAAGCAGGATCCACACTGTGAGCACAGAGCCCTGCGCTGGGCTCGAGCTCATGAATGTGAGATCATGGCCTAAGCCACAATCAAGAGTCAGACACATAACTGATGGAGCCACCAGGCAACACTAGATTTAGCCACCTTTAATGACTGTACCAGCTTAGTTCTGGTGTTTGATCCAATTATGGGAGTATCACTGATGTAGACATTGCTTTTGTCATCTTCGCATATACAAAGCCCCTGACTTAAAAGATAATTTTAAATCAAGCTCCCAGGAAAAAAGTTATCTTCAAATTCCACAAAGACTTTGCCTGATTATAATACCATAGAGTCACTAAAACATGACCCACACCAACTCAAGTGGGTATCCAGTCGGGAAGAATACCTTAGTCCCACATACCAGACAATATCATGCCAACTCAAGACTTGCTATGGAGATGACTTACCCTGACAATGAGACCAACACCCCAACAATGTCCACAGGCTCTCTTTGTAAGGTACTAAGAAATAGGACAGGGGGCATTTATTATTTTTCTTCCTTTGATATTAGGGATTCTATCATAATTCCTGGACTTTCCACTTTCTTAATCTATGCTCCTGGTATGCTCCTTGCTCTCTGCCAAAACATACACCTCTCCACATCCATTCCTAAAGGGAAAACTTGTAGAGTGTACTACTATCTCTAGCATATTAAAAGTTAATAGAAATTATCATTTTCCTCAGGAGGCAAATGCTTGAAATAATATCCCACTTCTTAATGCTTTTCCTACTCTCCTCATCCAATTTCTACCATACCACCTGCCTTGTGTCTCTGACCATGACCAATGCAACCATCCAGTCCCCTCATTTATAAGTAAAAACCACCAACATTTACATATGCTTTACTGAACTTTTAGTTCATCCCCTCCAACAATGTAACTGCTGGATCTGCCACCTTGACTCAAGGAATACACCAAGATATTCCCCTTAAAAAGATAACTCATACTTTTAACATACTCTATAATTCCACCATGATATTGTTAGAGATGCTGAAAAATTTCAAATTTGTTTTCTTGCCTAATGTCATATAAACTGGGAACTTGGTTATGGGCTAGCCTACAAGGACTCCCTACACTTGTTTTTTCCTCCTTTTTACTCTCATAATAAAATGTTTCCATTTGTCTTTT
This sequence comes from Cryptoprocta ferox, assembly GCA_028646485.1. Taxonomy (NCBI): domain Eukaryota; kingdom Metazoa; phylum Chordata; class Mammalia; order Carnivora; family Eupleridae; genus Cryptoprocta; species Cryptoprocta ferox. Next base: position 13,935,125 of record CM053559.1, read on the forward strand.
AGCACAATTTATGCTCTACTTTCTAAAAAAATCTTCTCAACTATTTAAGCTATGCAAATACTCCAAATAATAAAACCCAAAATGAATGCCCAAAATGACATCCAGGGGGTCAATTTTTTCGTTTGTTGTTTGTTTTGAATACTATCGTAACCCAGTTTTGAGGGCCTGGCTAGATATCAGTCAGTTCTCCATCCTGAGCAGTTGATTAAGTCCATATCCCAACCACTTCCCTTATCTGACTCTCACACTCTGGGCCACTATGTATCTTCCCAAATTGCCTCAGGGCCATTCACCACACAATTAGAAATAATCCCTAAAGTGCAAAGCCCCAAAACTAATTTAAATTAGCCAAGCTACAGGGATCCCATGAAACCTAGCTAACCTTACCGCTTTGCATATATAAGTTTCCCTGTATGGCTCTGGCTTGCTGTTCAATCCTGTCACCAGGTACAATTTGCTAGATGGCCCTAACTTTTCTCAGTTGGGAATATAAGTAAAAAAAAATTTCTGCCTTTCATCTATCTGTCAGAGTATTATGTCCTGCCATCAAAAGAATCCTTAAATATTATAAAAATACTTCCTTACCCATCTCCAAGCCCAACTCAGCTTCATTTAGGTCTATTCCAGACCCACAACTAAGAGTATCTCAGTAAAACCACACAAAAAGTCCTCCCTCTGCCACCTAGGCCACTTGCCAGGTTTTCTCAAAGGATGCTTTGGACCTAAAAGATAATCTCCTTCTAAAGCCTCAAATATAGGACAGCAAATTTCTTGGCTTGGGTATATCTTGATGGATCTACATCCTTCCTATTATGTGACACAATCTTCACTCCTGGTCTCTGCAGTAAAAAAGCAAAGAAATACCTGGCATCTGACTTTCTTCTTCCATGATGTCTCTGTTTCTCTGTTTCTCTCATCTGCTTTGCTATTCCTACCATCCCTACTCCCATTAAGTAGTAGACTTTTCTCCTTTAACTTAATTTTGGTATTGATTACAAAAATGTATATTTAGAAGTCACACAGATATGATATTGTAGCTACTTGAAAGAGAACTGTTTGAAGCTTGAACTGGTCAAAGAGAACCCACTTGAAATAGGCAATGTCAAACTTAATGGCAAACTTTCAGTGTGTCCACTTTTGAGCAGTCCCATGATCTTATAAGGACATCTCTTGCACTGAAGAATCATCCCAAAGGTATTGGAAGAGCAGCCCACATTCGTATTGATATTTTTTCTCTGGTAAAGAAAAGAAGCTAGCTAATTCTCAAGCTTTGATTTAAAAAGTATCTTTTTTTCTATCCTGAAGGCCATTTCCCTCAGCTGAACAGGTAGATTTTGAAGGAACTCACAAAAAATATTGAGGAAGGCAGCCAAGTCAGCCAGAAGAACAGAAATACCATTGGGCATGAAATTTCAGGCAGGTAATTTTCATATGAAATTTGAATGACTTGAAGTTCTCCTTTATTTTCTCTGGAGGACATGTTAAAACACAGTGAAAAAATTCAAACTATCTAGTAAATCCTCAATACAGATAAAATAAAATTTTAAAGAGTTGGAAGTTAACTGCTTTTTCTATTAAAAAATTGATAAATGTTAAATGTTAAAGTATTAGCAAATCATAACAAGTGCTAGATCCAAGTTCTCAAAGATCTCCATTCAAGAATTTGGAGTTTGGTGCTATAATTAATCTCTCATAGCCTTCATTCCATATACTAAACACATCATGAACTTAGTTTAAAACTTTAAAACATATCACAGGATAATTTTTAATAGATTCCTGGAAACAAGTTGGATTTGACCACTTATGTATATAAAATATGTCATCGTGAAAATAACCACCTAAGAAATAATGTTTATCTCTGAAATCTGTGGTTGCATCACAGGTTTACGTGACCACCTAAATCTCTTATAACTTATGTAAGATTATGCTGAAAGGCATTTCCAAGGAATATGTTAACATGACCACATGTTCCCTATAAGTTGGCAAAGAAAAACATTCATATGGCTTCCAATAAAGATTTATTTTGAAAGTTTAACTTTGAAATATTTCTGAGCTCTAAAGGAGAATGAAAACGAGTAGAGAATAAACTAAATTTATCTGCAGCATCTCAGTGAAAGAGTCTTTGCTTATAACTTGAATTCACTGGTCTTTTGTAAGTTGGATAGTGCTTATAAGGTCCTCCATGAACACCGAATTATTTCTAATCAAAGATTCTGCAAATATTTATAACCAGTATCTCTGATTGAAAAACAATGTTGTGGGTTTTAGAGTGCAATCTGTAAAATTCTGATTAAATTGAGGGGGAAAAAAATCTCATAATGCATATTATTTGTGGAACCTCTAGTTACTTCTTTTGGCTTGGATTCTTTTTAGCCTAACTGAATGTGGCTATAATTTCAAGAATGGAAAACTTAAATCCAATATAATATAATGTTTACTGTGAATACTATTCTTTAGAGAAATCTATAAGAAGGGAAGAATCTTCCCTTACTAAGAAACTATTTCTTGTAAGATTTATTTTTGTCCTTGAATATAGAATGATTTATTTTAAAAATGCCAGTGGTACTTTATAGCTGAGCTATATTGCATTTTCAGTATTAACAACATTTATGCTAATTTACTGCCTTTGATTTATAAAACCCTTTAACAAATGTTGTCTCAATTACTTTCAAGGCAGACATTGAGATAAGTCTAAGCAGTCCTGTTTATTGTCAATGTTATGGGAGAGTAAACTGAGATTAACATGAAATTAAGAACTTAGTCCCAAAATCACCGACTTGATCTGTGATGGAGCTAAAAATATACTTTAGGTTTTATAGACTCCAATTTCACCCCTCTTGTCTACTCTGCCATCTTGCCCTTTTTTTTTTTAAAGTTCATTTATTTTTGCGAGAGAGAGAGAGAGTGTGAGCGAGGGACGGTCAGAGAGAGAGGGAAACACAGAATCAGAAGCAGGCTCCAGGCTCCAAGCTGTCAGCACGGAGCCTGATGTGGGGCTTGAACCCACAAACTGGGAGATCATGACCTGAGCCGAAGTCAGCTGCTTAACCGACAGAGCCACCCAGGCGCCTCACTTCCATCTTGTCCTAAGACCCCTTCTGTAGCATCATGAATATCTGTATATTTCTATCTATGTTTCTGCCTCTTTGTATGTTTATATATACACATAGAGACTGACATATACAAACACACACACACACACACACACACACACACACAGAAATGTTAGTAAATATTGCTCCATATATATATACATACATACATATATGTGTATATATATATATATGTGAGACAAAGGTAAGAAAATAGTTAATCTCTCATTTGTTTTCTAGGGCTGAATTATGAAAAGGTAATTCTCTGCAGAGGTAGTCATTGGGGTTCCACAGCTGTAGCAACATCACCACTGGAGGCATGACTTCTTCATTCCCACTTTGTGCCTTTATATTATTGTTGCTTTCAAATATCACTAGAAACTGCTGTTAGCTTTATTCTTTTTCTCTAAATCTCTTAGTGTTTATGACCTTTCAAACTGTTAGCCAGAATTAGTGTATGTTTTATATATAATCATGTTGAAAAAGACAGACCACACGAAACATCTCCATTTCACTGTAAAATATGGTGGCCCAGCATGTAGGTGTCAGCTGCAGAGTGAACCATAGTCCTCTTGGAAACGAATTCAAGGCTACTGAGTTATTATAACATGATTTTTGAAGTAAATTCTGTGAGTATATTATTGTTATAATTACACTGTATATATAATGATCAACTCCCAAATCTATAGGGCTTATTAATTGTCATTAATATTTGTGTCAGCTGGGGCTAACTGATGTGGGCTGATCTCAACTGGGCAGCTGTTCTTTTCACTGCTGATTAATGGGCATAAGCAAGTGGCTCTGTTCCAGGTGCTTCTCATTGCTTTTGTACCAGCTGTCTAGCTGAGGGGTATTCTGCTTAGGACAGTGGCAGAGGTGAGAGAGAACAAGTCTAACTGCACAAACATATTTCAAGCCTCCACTGGCTTCACATCTCTTAAATCCATTGGATAAAGAAGTCACATGGCTGGGCCCAAAGTCAAGAGACTGGGATGGATATTCTGCCAACAATGGTAGGTCCCTTCCCAGTTACACAGCAAAATGAATGGATGTATCCATTCTACCATATCCATGAAGGAGATCTAAATTCAGGTATGAATCACTGAGTGTTGATCACTGAATTTTTTTTCCATATTTTGAGAGCTATTTTCCTCCTAAGTAAAAGAAAAATCAAGTTTTTGATGGTATCTTTTAACTCTTACACAAACTGAACTCAGATTAACAACTCTCAGATTCTTGATGTCAGTAGTGCTCCTGAATTTGCCCGGTCTTGTCAGAGAGTACTGGTCATATATCGAAAAACGGTAATCTCACAATATTTTCTTTCTGGCAAAATTTGATTTTAGCCACATTAATTTTGTAGTCGGCATCTGAAAACCTGAAGGAAATTTATGTATAAATGTCCACTACACTGCTCCATTTTAGTCTCTTTACTGGGCAGAATACTCCCTGTGGCACTTGTAAAAAAAAAAAAAATTGCACAGGACAATTAGTTAAACAGGCAAGATTCAAGATTGTTGCAAGAGGGGACAGAAACTGAATTCAACACCTCCAGTAATGACATTTCGAAAGAATAGATTCCAGGTCTTTGAGAAAGACATTTCTGGGTTGTAAAACAGGTTAAGAGCCTGTGGGAAGATTTATATCTCAAAGAAGGAGAGGAAGAATGTGCAATTACAAGTTTTTTGAAGTAAATGCTCTAAGATAAAGGTTAGGGGCCTAGAGTTAGGAAGAAGCTTGTCTAAAGTTTATTCACACTGATGGGTCCTTAAAGCTGTCCTGCTTTTACAGGGGTTTGACCAAAAAGAGAAAGGAGACCAAAGAACTGAAGCAGAGCCTGACAGGTCAGAGGCTGAAGATCCCAGTGTTTTCAATGACTCAAACTGTTATACTTGCAGGGAATACATCCTGATTCTGTACTTTAGAGTAGCTATCTAAATAAATATAAATATAATTTTGAGTTGAATCAGTCTTTTCATTCAATGATTTCTTTAAATGCATGTCCTAGTACAAATAAACTGCCTAAAAAATAAATAAAAGCATACATTTCAATTTGGTGGATTTGGAAACTCAAAAACTGTCACCCTTCATCTTTACATCTGAATGCTAAACTACCTGAGGGCAAAAAAGAATAAGACAAATTATGTAAGGCAATTAAGAGGAAGTAGTAAGCCCCTGGGAGGAATGTGTTACATCTACCAGCAACTGAGCTTTCTAATGCTAAACCCCAGGGCCACAAAGACTTACCTATGCAGTTCTGCAGGAGAGTTCTCTGAAGTAAAAAAAGATGGCCCCTATGACCTTTGGCATGGAAGAGTAGAGTAGAAAGTGCATCCACCTTGTAAAAAGCCGAGAAGGGGCTGGGTTAGTCCTGCTTGTCTTTTCTTCAAAATTAGCTAATTATATGAAGTCTCATCCTCCTTCGTAGTGATGGAAGTGAGGATATTGGGCAGGATCTGGAAAATTAGGCAAGGAGAATTTGCTCCACGTGGAGAGAACTATCAGTGGAGGAAATCAAGCGCTCACTGCCCGCACTTGACTCACAGTCAAACACTAATGGGTCTTTATTTGTGGACTCTATATAATTGAAATGGGTATGATTTATATGCTTCCTAGCTCATAATCCTGATGTGTTGCCCTGTGTGTACATACACATATCATTTGGGAAAAATAAAGTCTTTGAAAACATGTGTGGAGTATATTTCATTAGTTGTCCTTTATTATGTCATTTTCCTTTCCAAGGGATCAATTAGGCTTAATTTTAACCTAAGCAATTCTTAATTTGAAAGACAAATCTGCCTAAATAAATTCACTAAGTTAAATATGTAATTTCATCCATTTAGTGATTTTGATTTGCTGTACCATAACTATCCTGCTGTTACTCCACTGAAATATTTAGAATGATGATGCGTCTGGTGAAAATATTTATTAAATGAGGATGATCATGAATATGTTCTTAGTTATAACAAATTTAAGTTATCTTAAATTTTCTCAGATCGTCACAGAAATACTGAGACATGATGAAAAATTACTTGAAGCATCTTATGGTTATAATTTAGATGTTGTAACACTTCAGTGAAATAGAAATAAAAAGGTGATTTTCTCTAAGATATGATATTTCTTATGTAGTGAGTAAGACAGCCAGGCAGCAATTTTTTAGGACTTAAGTCTGGGCATTTAGAAAATTTACACCATACATAAAAGTTTTCAAGGAGAAGAAAATAAAGGTTGAGTGGGCTTTCAGACAGAGTCAAGAGCAGACACTGTTCTTGGTTGTAAACCATCATTAGTTTAACAATACTAGAGAAAATATCCAAAATGTATCAGAAAGTGTGTTCTCTATACGCGAATAGATGAGTGCAACTGAAGTAAGAACAGAGGGCTGAGGGTGAGTGAGTAAGGAGGCCCTGTTGGAAAGTCACATGTCGGAAAGTAGAGTGTTGTTAGAAGAGGTGGAGTGTGGAGTCTAATACTATTTCTAAAGTGGTGTGTTGATGTAGTAATAGATATCTAGACGTATATCTGTGTCCATATTTATTTCTGTAGCTATATTCATGTCTACACCCATAGTTATTTATCCGTGTATCTAACTTTTGCCCTTATACAGGCATACCTCCTAACTTGAACATGATTTTTTTTTGTCTCTCATCAGATATAAAGTGAGCACATCCACAAAGCTTTTCTAAAATTTACATAATATCCTGCATCCGAGTGAGGAAAAGTATTACCTCTGATAGCATTTTGTTGCTTTTTCCATGAGAAAACATGGGTGTATGCCAGCTCCCTAGTTGTCTCTATTGTTTAGATTATTAATTTTACCTTGAAAATGGTGCTCAGTAGAAATCATGTGTCACAATCACCTGGTCCATTTCATAATATCTAGATTCACTGTTTTAATTTTAGTCTGATATGAAAAAGTGGGAAGCTTACTACATATGCAAGGCTTATGTAATGCTATTTTAACTGTAAACATATTGCATGATTAGTCAGCACAGTGAATGTTCTCGTTGCACCTTCCTGGGTTTTGGCATTCTGACCATTTGTGTTGCTTGCTGTTAACAAGAAGGGCTACAGGGGAGCTGTATATCTTCCATGGATGGCGTGAGACAACTGAACAAACCAAATTCAAGTTTCCATTCCTCAGCCTTTTATAACAATAAGGAGAAAATATCACTTTCTCACAGAAAAAATATTTTTGTGGCTAAACATGTAAAATAAAGTTAAAAAAAGAAGAAAATAAAAAGTCATTGGCATATAGTTCATTAGTGATGTAAAATCAGATGTTTCTAAAGCTCAATTTCATATTGTGCAAAGGATGGTATCTTAATAAAGAAAAGGATAATGTTAACTGACCCAGTTGGAAAGTACATTCTAGAGGACATCTTGATATTTGGAAAACTATGATGACGTTTCAGTTACTATTAACTCTTGTGTTATCTGGAACCTTGAACCTCACTTTCCCACCAAGATGTTTAAAAGGCATATTTGATAATTAAAGAAAAAATTGGTATCTGATAGATCTAGAGTAGGGAATTTTCACTATTAAATTATACCATGGTGGTTGACCAAATATAATAATAATCCCTTACAATTATACACCTCCTTGCAGTTTTAAAATAGTTTACATATATGCATGCATGCATGTGTGTGTATAATTTTCATTTATAACAAATCTACTTAGGTAATTAACTTGAATATTATACTGCATAATCATGAAACCAATCCAAATAAGATAGGCAGTGTTTGCAATATTTGTGATACTTGACCAAAGGGCTCAGTAAATTGAAGTAATTTATACAAGTATACAAATTAATAATAGAACTGATAGCATTATCTCAGTCTTATATTTTCCAGTCTTCTTTTAAATGAATATGCTCTTGCCTTATTAACTACTTAACTGTCTTTTATTTACCAGAAATCTATTGAGTATTCACAATGTATAATCCATCACTTGTGGAGAAACAAAGACAAAACATCAATCTTATCTTCAAAGAAATCAGTTTATTTGGGGGCATTGAAACTAAAAGAATATTAATGTCTGGAATGATGGGTGTGAAAATAGAGAAACACACCAGTAAAAATGATGGTTTAAGGGACAAAGTAAGAAACTCAGCAAGGCTGGAATAAGGAGATTTTTCAGAGGGAAGGCAAGTGAATGAGGTGTAGAAGGATGAGAAGATGCTTCCTTTAAGAAGGAAAGCAGAAGGGCTTTCCATTTACACAAGAGTCAGCGTGGGTTTATGAAGCAGCCTGGGATCTATAGAACTGGCAGTAATTCTCTGGCTGCTGGACAAACAGAAGGAAAATGGTAATGAAGGCCTTTCTCTTTTAGAAATTATTTAGAAAGCAATATGCTTGGAGCATTTCAGAACTAGAGGAGATCGTTGAGATCACAGAGTCCAGTTTCTTTATTTTACTCATGAGGAAACATAAGCTCCTGGAAAAGAAAAAAAAAATTAACCTGCCGAAGATTTAACTGGGTGGAAGTAGGGCAAAACTGACCCACTGAGCAGGGATTGGTTTACTCCAGTCTGAAAATCAGGCCTTTTTGGATCATATGAGCCCGCATATTTCTAAGGAGATGAGGAAAAATTGAATGAAGACAATGTGTGTGCAGTAGAAAATTATTAAAATCCTACTGATTTTGAATTCTTGAGTCTTAGGGAAATAACCAGCTATTGTGCCTCTAGCTAAGTGGATTCTACTACACAGAGGACATTTTTGGTATTTACATTAAAGAGATTGGGGAGCAACTATTTAAAAGAGTACACTTCAACCCCACATTGGAAGAAAAAATCAAAAATTAACTCATGACTTAAAACTATTCAATTTCTAATCATCTTCTAATACCTTCAAGGGCAACTCAGTGCTGGGAATTCTCTAGATGCCATTATTATCATTACGCTGAATTATTTACAAACTTGTATCAAAGCATCAGATTAAATTGCTTTGGTCTTATGTAAAATTCCTCTGATCTTCGGCAATCATTACTTATTTACAGCTTCCATAATTTTCCCCCCTTTGCAAAAAAAAAAAGTTTCTGAACTATAGCTAAAAGGCACTCTTTTACTTTTATAGTGAAAATTGTCTCTAAAATGAAACAAGTTAAAATGAAAAACTATAGTCTCTAAAATTTAGAAGCAAGATTTTCTGTGAAAAGCAGATTATCTAAACAGTTTCCTTCCCTGAGAGAGATATTCATAATATTTAGTGTAAAATATAAATATTAGGTTTCTTGCTTCATGTGAACTATTTGTAGGTATAGTAAATATAATTCTTTTAAAATAAAACTAGGATAATAGCAACAGTTAATGTTTACATTTACCAAAACCCATGTGCAGATTACTTTGAGAAAATGTTAGAAAATTAAATAAAAATTCCCCCATATGACTGGAAAAACTCTTCAATGTGATTTTGGACTGAAATTGGCTGTACTTTCATACTGTCACTTTTACCAGAACACGTCTATGTTTAACATGGATGTTTTCTTAAAACTTGGGGTTGAGTAAGTTTCTACAAGAGAAATTGATACTTAATGTCCTGGTTTACATATTGATCTATAACAACTAATTCGTCTTTAACTTAGAATTATCTACTATTGCCCTAGCAGCCTTATGCAACACCTCAGATAAATTACAATGGTTTACTTGCTTGGTTTTATGCGTAATTCACTCCTGCTGCTAAAGACTTATATAAAGAAAGTCTTTATCAGATTAACATTTTTAAAAAGAATTAAATGAAAATATAAATGACAACTACAGTTTGGAATCTTTTACCTAAAGGGAAAACCAGATTTTTAATTTTTGATAAAGATAATTAACAAAAGTAAGCACATAACTATGAACCAAAGGTCTAAAAATGTTGAGAATAATGTAAAATGGGAGTTATGCTGTATTATTGTCTATTCCATCTCTCTTCTTTGCCTGGGAAGGAGACATGTAGTCGGGCAGAAAGAGCACTCAGGGGTGCCTGGGTGGCTCAGTCAGTTAAGTGTCTGATTTTGGCTCAGGTCATGATCTTGTGGTTTGTGTTTGAGGCCGGCTTTGGGTCTGTTCTGATAGATAGAGCCTGAAGCCTGCTTCGGATCTGTGTCTCCCTCTGTCTCTGCCCCTTCCCCACTCCACTCTGTCTCTCTCTCTCAAAAGTAAATAAACTTAAAAAAAAAAAAAAAGCACCAGGTGGAAGTCCCTGAGTTTAAATTCAGCTTTGTATTTAATTAGCAATTGGATTTTAGGTAATTGAATTCTCTGAGTACATCTATTCATCTGTAACTTGAGGAATAATACTACTACTAATAGCTACTACCCTGTGAAGGAGATGCCTTTATTAGCTCCATTATAAAGATGAATAAACTGAGGCACAGCATAAATGTTGACATTGGGTTTCATACTAAGGCTGAGGATGTACTCTTAGACACTGTGAAGTACTGACATCCTGGAAGAACTATTAACTTTCACTTGCTTGTTGATTATATATTTTAAGAACTTGTTGAATTAAAAAGCATATTCCAAATGTTTCATGGGTTATTTTCTCATTTTTATAAATTGGATCATTTGGTTCATAAAAGTCTATATTCGGGTGGTGATATATGAATAAAGTCTCTAGCCGAGGTAGCTGTAGTGTGTCAATATCATCTCACCATTTTGATACACAGGGCGTTCCCATTGGAAGAAGCTGAAAGGGTACACTGAATTTCTGTACTATTTTTTGCAACTTCTTGTGAATTTATAATTATTTCAAAGTAAAAGTTTAAGAAAGAGTTTGTTTGCCACAATGTCTTTATAGAAAAATGTACAAAATATTGTGCTGACTGACAGAAATAAAGTATTAGAAACTCCACTTCTATCTTTTTCTTCTTTACCTGTTCAAAATTTCTATGTTTGTGCTTACTTTATAATTAATGTACATAATGCACTGAAGAAAATATATACGGGGACTCCAGGTGACTCAGTTGGTTAAGCTTCCAACTCTTGGTTTCAGCTCAGGTCATGATTTCATGGTTCCATTTGTGAATTCAAGCCCAGCATCAGGCTCTGTGCTGACAGAGCAGAGCCTGCTTAGAATTCTGTCTCCCTCTCTCTCTGCCCCTGACCCCTCATTCTCTCTCTCTCTCTCTCTCCATCTCAAAAATAAATAAATGAATAAACATTTTTTCAAAAAAGAAAATATATACCAACGTAGAAGTGTATATATATGGGACATCCTTTTCATTTTATTTTTTATTTTTAAATTTTTTTAATGTTTATTTATTTCTTGAGAAGGAGAGAGACAGAGCACAAGCAGGGGAAGGGCAGAGAGACGAGACACAGAACCTGAAGCAGGCTCCAGGCTCTGAGCTATCAGCACAGAACCTGATGCGGGGCTCAAACTCACCAACTGTGAGATCATGACCTGAGCCAAAGTCGGATGCTTAATGGACTGAGCAACCCAGGCGCCCCTGATTAATTGTTTTTAAATAGTATGGATGTACTATGAAAAACTTTATAGACTTTTGGTTTATGGTTTAGAAGAAAGAACTGATACTTTGGAGCCAAACTGCAATTATAATTCAAGCTCTTTCACTTATTAACTAAAAGATCAATTTCCTCATTTATTTAAAAAATATAATAACACTACTACTTTGTGTGAAGTTTATGTGAGAAAATTTATGTTTTGTGCCTAGCATATAAGACTTCAGTAAATGCTAGCTAGTTTCTCCCTTCCTTCGAAAAAACTAAGTTTTCTGCATGTTTTCTTGCATTATCACTCCTTATAAGAAGTAGTTGGAGAAACAGGAGGTAATTAAAGAGGACTGTGTCTCTACAATATCTTTAAAATTAACGAAAAATTTCAAATATCATGAAATTCCGACTTTGGGGAAATCACTATTCTTGACCTGAGTTACGATGCCACTGCAAAGCCCTGAGCTATTATTTTCCTGCCAAATAAAAGACAATTATTTTAAGGGGAAAAAAAAGAAAAAAAAACAAATTTTCCAAAGCTTTTCTTTTAGCTTTCCAATATTACTATTTTATTTCAGAATGGCTGGAACTGATGGGGTACCATGTCAAATTTTAAAAGACCTAAGTTTTGTAATGTAATTGTATTTATATAATCACTTATAGGCTGACTTTAAGCATGGACAAGTTGCTCTTTAAGGCTTATGAAAATAAAACTACTGATTGCAATAGTTTCAAAATTTTAATTTAACATTTTTATCTCCTTCTTATTTGCCCTAATAATTGATACTATTTTAGTTGCATTTGTCAAGTTAGGTACCAAATCTTTTTTTGGTGAAAAGTTTTCAATCAATGATGCAGGTTTGGTGGAGAAAGGGATAGACTTTCTTAATGTAGGTAGCCTTATAAAAAATTAGATGGGCTCCTTTGTATTTCCCAGCAACAAAAGAGCTAGTATGGAGCCATATAAGTACTTGTGACCAATGAAGAGTGAGCAGAAGGGATCTGTGTCACTTCCGGGACGAGTCAACAAACAGTGTACTTCATTCACAGGCTCCTCTGTAGCTTTGGAGGTCATGGGTTTCAGGTGACATGGCTACAAGCAGGAGGAGGTCCAGCAGTCCATATCAGACATTGTTTCGGGACAGAAGTTGAGCCACTAAGATTTTAGAGTTTGCGTTATGTGGCAGGTTCCTGATTTAAACAGTGGCTTGGCTGTTGTAAAATTTATATTTTTGAGAAGCAAATTTTATGAACATTTGAAGACTGATTTTAGTTCCTTTCAGAAATTGCAGTTAATTGTATGGTAAGTCATACTTCTATTAAATGTTTTGAGTTAAGAATGTAATGAAAGCTGGAATATTTTTAAAATTTATCTTTTTAGATGGAACAATAAGATAAAAACAGAGAAGTAGGCAAGCCATAGAGACTCTTAAATACAGAGAACAAACTGAGAGATGAGGTGTGTGGTTTGGGAGGATGAGTTAAATGGGTGATGGCGTTAAGGAGGGTACTTTTCGGAATGAGCACTGGGTGTCATATATAATAGATAAATCACTGGATTCTACTCCTGAAGCCAAGACTACATTGCATGTTAACTAACTTGAGAGTAAAATAATAAAAAATAAATTAAAATAAATTAAAAAATAAAATTTATTCTTAATTTTCAGTAAGGATGGTGTCACTCAAAACTCAACTCTACTTATTGCCCTTTTTGCTCAGAGACCTGGTAAAATTTTCTAGATTGCCCAAACTGAGAACAGATCATCACAACAAAGAGGGATTTTTTTATATATTAGTTATTTTCCACTTAAGGTAAATTATTTTCTGAAAATAAATAAAAATCTAATGGTTCTCTATAACAAGCTTTATTTTTTAAAATAATGAGTAGATGAAAAAAGTCATCTCCACTTGCATATATGATGTTATTAGCAGTTTTCTGATGTGACCACCAAAGCTGTGGAATAATTCTATTAAAAAAATGTTCTCCTATATGTATAGTGGTATATTGTATTTGAAGATAAAAAGTATCATCTTTTTCCCTATTATGACAAAATTCTGCTTCTAGGTGAAAAGAGCAAAATCCATACCCATCTCCTAAAATCCACCCAAGGAAGTAAAAGTTTTAAGCTCAATGACATGGATTGAAACTGCTTCCCTTGGCAACTAAACAACAACAACAAAAAAATGTTTTCTCTCGAGGTATAGAACTATCTTTGGAGTTTATAAATCTGAGACCCATCAGGAACCAGGATGGATAACTTGTCTTCACAAAAAATATTTGGTATTTAAAGTCAGTTATTATGAATGATAGCTAATGAAATACTAGTTAAATCTTTTGTAGCTCAATTTGTCTTCAAAAAACAGGTAAAAAAAAAAAATCCTCACCCAAAGAGAAAGTTCAGGAAAGTCTCTAGAAAATAATTTAAATTGAGATACATTCTCTTTACCAAATCTGCCCAGCTCTCCAAGTTAAACATCCTGAGACTTTTGTAAATAGCCAAGGAACCTCTGATGCTCCAAAGCAATCAGAATGTCAGCTATGCAGCTGATTCCAAATAAAGCTGATCTTCATAGGGAACAGCAAGATAATAGTAAATTTCAGGATACAAGTTTTGAAAGCATAGCTTTTGTAGAATTCCTCGTGGCTGGCCTATTTTTTTCATTATTTATTACCTATTCAGTTTCAAAAATAGCAAATATAAACACACTACATTTAGACTGAAGAAAGTAAGGGATATCTCCTTTTCTACCTTTATGCAAATTTTAGCAGAAAGGAATACTGTGGAATGTGAGTTTTAAGGATGCACCTTTTCTAAAAATTTATTTTAACATTAGATTATGCATAATTTTATTTTATAATGGAGCATCAAATAACTTACATGTTTAGCCACATAATATTTCACCTATGAGTCTCAATTTCAAGGATCAGAAAGTAACACGGACTCATTTAAGCAAAAGGAACCTATAAGGAAGTTATTGGTAGCTCACAAGCCAATTGAACTTCAAGCTAAAAAATAATGATCAAAACACAAGGGACATCTGGAAGTTTAGTCAGCAAGAACTATAACAATGAGCTAACAGAACACATAAACTTGGTGAGAACCCTTCACCCTTGTGTGAAGACTGACCTCAGCCTGAAAGGCAACTGTTTATTTTGCCTTTCCATCACCGCTTTAACTAGGGCTAAATCTATCTAGTTAGCTAAGCTCATATAGCATGTCCTGCTCTCTGACTCAACTAATATTCTGATTGGTTGGTTTGGAGTGTATGTGTATGTGTAGGGGGAGAGAGATAAAGAGACAGAGAGAGGGAGAGAGAGACTAGTCCAACACATTGTACTCTGTATTACCCAATCGTCTTTTTTTTTTTTTTCTTTAAATTTTAGTTAGTTATCACACAGTGTAATATTGGTTTCAGGAGTAGAATTCAGTGATTCATCACTTACATACATACAACACCCAGTGTTTATCACAAGTGCCCTCCTTAATACCCATCACTCATCTAGCCCATCTACCACCCATCTCCTTCCATCAGCTCTCCCCAGTTTGTTCTCTATAGTTAAGAGTCTCTTGTGGTTTGTTTCCCTCTCTCCTCTTCCCCCTACCTTCCCATATGTTCATCTTGTTTGTGTTTTAAATACCGCATATGAGTGAAACCATATGGTATTTGTCTTTCTCTGATTGACTTATTGTACTTAGCATAATACATTCTAGCTCCATCTATATCATCGCAAATGGCAAGATTTCCTTCTTTTTGATGGCCAAGTAATATTCCATTGTATATGTATATATATCTATCATATCTTCTTTATCTATTCGTCAGTCGGTGGAAATTTGGCCTCTCTCCATATTGGGCCATTGTTAATGATGCTTCTATAAATAAGGGGGTGCATGTACCCCTTAAAATCCATTTTTTTGTATCCTTTTTATTATCCAACATTCTTACAAACTCTTCTACTCGTTTGCATTTCTAAGAGCAACCTGGTTTCTAAGAGCAACCTGCATTATTTATAATGCAATAAACTAACAGCTAAAATCACACTTCCCCTGTCTGTTTCTGTATTTTTCAAGTCCAGATAGCCATTTTTACAGTAGTGATATCCTGTGTATCCAGTATAATTGTGCAGTAAATGCTATATACATCCTCCTACCTTAGCCAACAAGAAAATATACATCCAATTTTAGATGCATGGATTAAACTTATCAATGACAAAGAAAAGTCTTGAGAAATAGATGAATATAATTCATGTTCTTATAGACGTAAATTTCCTCTTAATATTGTACAAAATGAGTATTTCCTATTGAGAGACATTCCCAAAGTTTTCAATATCATCTTGAGTAAAACTCACCCATTCATTGATAGGATTGTTCACCTAATTTTGTACTACACTAATATTTTCTGTTTTTTCCCCAGTGAAGCAATTGTCCACTAACCCTTGTCCCTTGACCATCTGTTCTTAAATTAACCAGAGTATTCAATTATTGATCAAGAAACTTTCCTAGTGCCGAAGGACTGAAACTCTTCTTAAAATGTTGTTGGGTTTATCAATAAGTAATGTTCAAGTTAACGTGGGATAGCTTGTCTTAGCAAGGATTTATCAGTGGGCCATCCTGGACACTATTCTATTCTCATCCTATGTGCACTGGGGAAATTACTAAAAACAAAAACAAAAAAACAAAACAAACAACAAAAACAAAACAAAGCCAAAACAAGCAAAAAAACTGAACTAAATCACCACCTTTATGCTGATGTCTTCTCATTCCATAACCACCACAATTATATCTTCTTTACTGGACTTGAAACTTATACTTACAAGCGTGTCTGGTCCATTCTCAAGATCTTTCAAAGTCAAGCAATCAAGAAAAATTTATCCATTCCTTTCTAAATTTTCAGTTCTATAAGGTACTTTTATTTTGGTGAGTAGAATTATTATTGAACAATACACATTTATAGAGATTTGGGAGTTATCTTCTAAGAGTCTTCATCTTTATTCTTCATCAATTATATCCAATTTATCAAATTATATTTATCTTAATTTTTACATATATTTCAAATACCTCCTTCCTTTTCCAAACATATTATCATTAACTTAATTCAATACTAAATATTTTCACCTTGACTGTTATAATAGTTAACTTTCAGGTTATATTTTTTATATTTCAAATCCATTCTCCATTTTTTTTTTGCTACAGGAAATTTTTTAATGTTTAATTTATTTTTGAGAGACAGCAATTAGAAAAGGGTCAGAGAGAGGGAGACAGAGGATCAGAACTGCACTGACAGCACAGAGCCCAATGTGGGGCTCGAACTCACAAACCGTGAGATCATGACCTGAGCCGAAGTTGGAAGCTTAACAGACTGAGCTACCCAGGTGCCCCTAGAGTGAATTTTTAATAACTTATTGAAGAGGTTATGTTTCCCTAGTTTAAAATTTTTTCAATGGTATTCCATGCATTAAAAAGGAAATATAGAACTTTTTTTGAAACTTTTATAAAAACTTTATAAAATAGCCCATGCCTAACATTTTAGTTTCCTCTTCCATGATCACAACATACTTCCTTCTCCTTTAAATATAACAACCAATTTAGATCTTACAATATGCCTTTTCTCTTACTTTTGATACCTTTGTTCATTATTTGTCCTCTCTCTAAAATTACATAGGTAACTTCTTTGCCTTCAAAGTATCTGCATCATTTGAAGATGACAGAGTGAAATTGGCATTCTCCCTCAATCATTTTTTCTATATTACACTGGTTGTTGAGTGCCACGAATCTTTATTAATTTGAATATCATTAAGCTCAATCACAACAGATTAATAAATTTTCACAACAGAATAACACCAGCCTCAAAAATAGTAGTATTTTTTTTAGTTTATTTATTTTGAGAGAGACAGAGAGTTCAAGAGAGAGGGAGGGAGGGAGAGAGAGACAGAGAGAATGAGTGAGAGAGGTAGAGAGAGAGAGAGAGAGAGAGAGAGAATGAATCTAAGAATCCTAAGCAGGCAACACACTGTCAGAGCAGAGCCTAATGTGGGGCTCCACCCCACGAACTGTGAGATCACGACCTGAGCTGAGATCAAGAGTTGTACATTTAACCGACTGAGCCACCCAGGTAGCCCTCAAAATAGTAATAGTAATCTACATTTATTGAATTCCTACTAAGTACATATTAGGCTTAAATGGTTTGTATATATCACGTCATTTATCTCCATGATGATAGTTATAAGCTGACCATTGTTACTACTAATCACCTGTTTGCCTTTATTCGAATTATCCAGCAGCATTTAGCACAACTGATCACATTCCTTTCTCAAAACACTTTTTCATATTGGTTTCTAGACATGACTTTCTGTTGATGCCCTTGCTTCTTTGGTTCTTTACTAAAATGTATATTCTCTCTCTCTCACTATATATATATATTTATATATATATAAATTTCTTTTTACTATTATACTATAGAGTATATGAGGACTTGCTTATCACATATTTTCCCTATTTTGCAATCACTTCCTAGGTGATTGCATTCAGTCTCATGGCTTTAAGAATATTTGAAATATAGGTGACTCCCATATACTTATTCCAGCATAGACTTTCATGTTAACTTCAGACTTGAAATTGTAAATCCAACAATTTACACAATTTTTATATTGTTATGAACAGACATGAGGTTTTTTAAACTTTTTAAAAAATTTATTTATATAAATTCAAGTTAGTTAACATATGGTGTAGTATTGGGTTCAGGAGTAGAATCAAGTGATTAATCACTTACATATAACACCCAGGGCACATCCCAACAAGTGCCTTCCAC
Organism: Cryptoprocta ferox; assembly: GCA_028646485.1. Taxonomy (NCBI): domain Eukaryota; kingdom Metazoa; phylum Chordata; class Mammalia; order Carnivora; family Eupleridae; genus Cryptoprocta; species Cryptoprocta ferox. The sequence continues at coordinate 13,953,465 of CM053559.1, forward strand.
CATTTATACTAATTCTTTACTTAGATAGCTAAAAGGCATTTGATACAGTACATGTCCAAGAAGAAAATTGTCATTTCCAACTTCCTTAATCTAATTTTGTAGTCTTCTACATCTCAATAAAAGACAAATTCATTTTTCCAGTTTCTCTTATCAAAAAACTTAGAATTACTTTTCATTAACTCTTTACCTGACTATCCTGATACATCTGAAAATTTTGTGGTCAATAGCTTCTAAAAATTCAGAACTTACAGCCCACCACTCACCTCCACCTTACCCTTTAGAATAATTATTATCACTTCTTACCTGAATTATTACAACAGCTTTTATTCCAGTTCCCACTCTTACTGTCAAAATCTGTACTCCACACAGCAAGGGTGATCCTTTTAAGTTTTAAATCAAATAATGTCATTTTTCTGCCAAGATCTAGAAGTCTGGACAAGATCTCACCTCTCCTTGCTACTCTAATCTCTTTATTTTTTATTCTCTGACTCATTTCTAGCCATATTGGTCTCATAGTTGTTTCTTGAAATACTAAAATATACGATTACTGCCTCATATTCTTTACATTTGCTGTTCCCTTTTCCAAATATTTACATAGTTTGCTGCCTTTAGGTCCCTACTCAAATACCACCTTATCAATACAGTCTTCCACACCCTCCAACAACCTTAAAAATAAATTGTGAGCAACTGCTGCTGTCTTTTTTCCTTTCATTTGCTATCCCACTTAGCCTACTTCCTTTTTTTTTCAATAACATTTAGCATTCTCTGGTGTATTTTCTATTTTCTATCCATTTATATCTGTAAAGCCCTAGCCCAACATCATTATTATAATTAAAGATCCATGAGGTCCAATGATTTAGACTTCTTGAAGCTGTTCTATTTGCTGAGTTAAGGACAGCTTCTGACACCCTGAAGGTGATTGTAATGAGCACTTGCACTGCCTGTGAGAGCCAATCTATTCTTTTGTCACATGTTCCTTCCTGTCCACATGTCACATGTTCCTGAAATTAGGGGTGGACACAACACATGCTTTGCCAAGGAAATGTAAGTGAAAATGTAAATATTATTTCTTGGTGTCTGCATTTTCAGCCTCCTTTTACTTCCTTTTTTAAAGGTCTTGGAAGCTCACGTTCATATGGAGTTGCCAAAAGATTGCAGCTGCCTGGAATGCTGAGTGTGCACATGGGGGATCCAGAGTGGATTTGCAGGACAGGGAAGTAAACTTGTGGTGTGCAGCCACTGAGAGTTATGGAGTATATTACCACCGCATACCCCACCCTATTCTGACGTGTCATAATCAATAAACATGTGTTGAATGAATGCATAAATGATCCTTGTTTTATAGAGGTGGAAGCAAAGTCACAGTGAAGGTATGTTATCAGCTCAGGGTTGTCAATGGCAACCTGGAGTCAAAGTCAGGCCACATGTAATATTTAAAACATGCAGCTATCATTTTAACCAAGAGAGTGAAACTGTTTATTTTATAGATACTTGTAGAATAAATCAATGACAAACAGATCATAATCCAATAACAGACCTAAAACAGTGTTGACAAAGACACACCCCAGGAAAAATGTTTCCTCTTCCCAAGCTTTCTTCTTCATATTATGAAATCATTTGAGAGTGAATGTCTAGGACTATGTTATCTTAGCCCCCTAAAGAATAGTTTAGTGCCACAAGGTTTAGTTCATGACTAATCATTCTGTCTTTAAAGGTCATTGCAACACTTATAAGTCAGTACTTCTGTGTTTTCTGTATCTATTTTTTTTTTATGGAATGGGTTGTGCATGACTGTTTCTCATACAAGGATTTAATAATAATTAACTACCTTAGTTTTCAGCTCTTGAAGCCAAGTGTAGTATGTAATTACAGAAAGGAAGACTCTTGATGATGTGTTTACATCTTCCTTTATTTTATTTTATTTATTTTATTTTTTTATATTTTTTTAATCTTGAGAGAGAGAGAGAGAGAGAGAGAGAGAGAGACAAAGCAGGAGTGGGAGAGACAAAGCAGAGAGGGAGACACAGAATCGGAAGCAGGCTCCAGGCGCTGAGGTGTCAGCACAGAGTCCAATGCAGGGCTCCAACCCACAAACTGTGAGATCATGACCTGAGCCGAAGTCAGCCACTTAACCAACTGAGACACCCAGGCGCCCCAATCTTCCTTTATTTTTGATTCCAGGAGTCTCTTCCTCTCTTTCTCTCTTTCCCCCACTATTAAAAATCTCTACTTGACTTTCTCTGGACGGCATCTTGTGTTGTAATCCCTTAAAGCCTATTTCAAAGTTAATGGGATATTCATTCCAAAAGAACTGAAAGTTCAAAATAAATAAATGGAAAAAATATTATTAAAATAAGCGTTTATTACTGAATTCTGAAAAAGTTGAAGTAATCAACATGGGAGTTATTATTTTTTCTTTATAAATTAAAACTTGCTCATTCTGAAGACTTAGATGAAAGAATAGAAGGAAAAAAATAAATTGTCAACATCTTATAACACCTAAATAAAAACTGTTATGGTTTGGTTTGTTTCATTTTACCTGCTGTACATACCATCTTTATGTTTTATTTATATATTTATTTATTTCTAATTAAATGTCAGTAAAGAATTATTGGAAAATACTAAAAAGGAGAAAAAAGGAGCAATTCTTAAATATTATAGGCTGTTTCATATTGTCACTAGGCACTTACAACACTTTTAGATTATCTCTTCCTACTCTCTCATTTTAACAGTTTTCTCATTTGAAAATGTATGGGAAAGAGGATTTCAATGTAGGCCTTTAATACTTAGTTGCAATCGCTCTTTCATGATGTTCATTTTTTAACACCTTAGGAATCTTTAATTACCTATTTGACATTAAAACCCAACATTGTAATATTTCTATTAGCTAATATTTTCATAAATTCCTCACCATTTTAAAATTATAAAATATCCTGTCTAAACATATAATTTTATAATGCTAATCCAGTAATATAATAAACATCCTAAGTCATATGAACATGTTCTATTTATTCATATATATCTAGAAAAACTTTATTTTCATACATGCAGAAGATATACAGACATCGTTTTAGAGGTTTAACTCAATAATTTCACTTTAGGGAGTCAACAATAGCAAAAAGCTTTTCATTTTTATCCTATGTTTTTTTTCTTCTAATACATATGGTTTTATTTATTTTTTTATTTATTTTTTTTAGATTGATGCCATTTTTATTTGGTAACTTTTTCATGAAACATTTCTTATTTTTAAATAACAGAACACTTACATAGAAATAAGATTTTAAAGAACTTCTTTTTGTATAAGAATCATTTGATTAATTTTAATAATATAAGTAATATGGATTTGATGACCAAAATAAGAATTTAAGAGGGTATTTTACCTTACTGCAATTACATTTTGTATTTAAATATGTATTCTTTATATATAATCAAATGCTTCTCATACATACATAGCTGGAAATATTCCTATCATTCAGAAAATAATTTGTAAGTTAAATATTTATCTACACTTAGAAATTAGGTATTTATTTATTTTTTTTCATATTTACAACTTTATTTAATTATATTTTAAAGTATTAGTTTTCAAATTGTTCTCAGGCCCTGAATTACTAAACAAAATCCTCCAAATGAGGTGGGAACTTTTCTTCTTTTATTTTTTATTTATTTATTT
>CM053559.1:13957634-14012532 GCA_028646485.1 Cryptoprocta ferox
ACTTCATCTTTGCTAATTCTGATGACTTTTATTTCCTTTTGTTGTCTGATTGCTGATGCTAGGACTTCCAGCACTATGTTAAACAACAGTGGTGAGAGTGGACATCCCTGTCATGTTCCTGATCTCAGGGGGAAAGCTCTCCGTTTTTCTCCATTGAGGATGATATTAGCTGTGGGACTTTTCATAGATGGCTTTTATAATGTTTAAGTAAGTTCCTTCAATCCAACTTTCTCGAGGGTTTTTATTAAGAAAGGATGCTGTATTTTGTCAAATGCTTTTTCTGCATCTATCGACAGGATCATATGGTTTTTATCTTTTCTTTTGTTGATGTGATGTATCACATTGATGGATTTGCGAATACTGAACCAGCCCTGTAACCCAGGAATGAATCCCACCTGATCATGGTGGATAATTCTTTTTATATGCTGTTGAAATCGATTTGCTAGTATCTTGTTGAGGATTTTTGCATCTGTATTCATTAAGGATATTGGCCTGTAGTTTTCTTTTTTTGTTGGGTGTCTGTATACATATGGTTTTAAATTCATCCAATAATCATTAAGCAGTACTTGGTTAGAATTTTCCAATCATCTTCTTATTGAATGTACCGTTGCATAGATTCCTCAAAAATACTCTTGTGTACACTATTTCTTGAGATTGGGGCACTGGGTGGCTCAGTCAGTTAGGCATCTGACCTCAGTTCAGGTCACGATCTCTCAGTTTGTGAGTTCGAGCCCTGCATCAGGCTCTCTGCTGTCAGTGCAGAGCCCACTTTGGATCCTGTATCCCTCTCCCTCTGCCCCTTCCCCAGTTTCTCTCATGTGCTCTTTCTCTCAAAAATAATTAAACATTAAAAAAATATTCCTTGAGATTTATATTAGTTGTGTGTGTGTATATTTGATCATTCAATGACAGTTTGGGTATAAAATCCTAAGATTACAGTTGATTATCTTATAAATAATGCTTCACTCCTATTTTGAATTCAATGTTGTAGAAATGTTTGATGTCAAATTGATTTTCTATCATCTTTTGTGACTTTTAAGTGACGTTAGTCTTTGTGTTTAGAGGCAGTCAGGATTTTTTTTCTTTGAAACCTAATTTTACTGAGTATTTCTCAAGTGGAATAGATTAATTTTTTTAAGTATAAAGTATACACATCTTATATGTAGATTTTCTTATTAAGGGACATAAATTATCTTATTCTGGAAAAAATAAATTTTACATTTATTGAATCATTTTACTTATGTGTTTTCTTTTTACATCCAAAGTTTGATTTGGGTTTCTGGGTTCTTTTCAATGCGATCTTCTATATCTCTTGCTATTACTTACTCTATTTTTATTATATTCTATATTCCACAATTTATTTAGTCTTCAGTTTCTTTCCATGGTTTTATAGTGTCACATTTTCTGATTACTTAGATTTCTCTACTGTTCTTTTTATTTACATTTTATTTATTATTATGTCATAATTATAATATTTATGTTATAATTATATATTTCACTTGTATATCATTTTAATTACAGTATAATTACAATTATATAACATATAAGTATAATAATATAACAAATTGTTTATTTTATAGATTTCTTTCACATATATAATCATTAGTGAATTCATTTTAAGTTGAAATAAGAAAAGATAAATAACTTTTTCAAGATATATCAAGTAAGCACCAGAGCAAAAACTCAAACTTAGGCAATGTGGTTTCAGAACCTGCCATCTCAATTAAACAATATACTAACATTTATCTCTCTCTCCCTCTCCGATTTTCACTTTCCTTAGATGTTTTCACAATCAGGTAAAGAAACTTGCTGTAATCTGGAAGATAAGAAATCATATGGGGGAGTATCAAGGTGTAACAATCCCTATGATCAACCAGGCAGGTCCATGGGACTCTTCAGGAAAATCCAAGTGAAGCTGACTTTAGAGTGACCAAAACTGCATGGCCAAGACCAGCCAGAATCATATTATGCAAAGAGGAGATATCCCTGGCTGGTTCCTAACCAAACTGCTTATCCACAGAATAATAACCATATAAATGGCTATTAATTTAAGCCTCTAAATACTAATGTAGTTTGTTATGAAGCAAAAGATAACTGCTACAATATGAATTTATATTCTCCTGGAGAGAGATGAGGAAATATGCACATCAAATTTTATACCACTTAATTAAATGTAGAAGAAATTTTTCCATCTATATATGGAAGAGGAAATTATTAATATTTTCTAAAATGTAGTATGTCGGGAGAGAATGCTTATTGGCTATTTTCACTTTTCCCTTTATGTCAAAGTGCTCAAATAATGGGACCTTGCTTTCATCACATATTTACTCATTATGCCCAGAGAGGTATCTGGGAGTTAGCTGAAGAAGAAATAGGTACGGTTAGCAGATAATCTCCATTTTCCATCTTTGAAGTTAGCTGACTTGAAGCAGCAGTTCCTGGGTCAATCTGCGTGGTAGGGGCAGATTCTGCTTCTGTGAGTAATGGAGCAGCAAGTGGGGAGACTTGATGTGGCTGTGCTCCTGGGACTGTGTAGGTGAGTTTGCCTAATGCAGTAATTCACTGTAGAAAAGCCACATACTCCAATAATAATAAAGAATGATGATGATGATGATGATGATGATGATGATGATGATGATTTGGTGTCTATTGCAATATTGCTTTGTTTCCCAATTGGTTCTGAAATATATAGTATTTTGGAGGAGTCTGAGGTAAGATGGCAGAGTAAGAGGACACCAAACTTTCCCTGCCCCTTGTGTACAACTATGCATCATCCATATCCAAGTCAATAAACAAAAGAGCAATCTGAAGATTGGCAGAAAAAACTCCAAAACTAAATATAGAGAAGAAGCTGCATCTGAAAGGTTAGGAATATCAGAAACACAGAGGGAGTTGTCAGAAGGAGGGAGAAAACTGTGCATGCACAGAGGGCAGGGAAATGGACCCTTGCACTAGGAATCATACACAGGAACTAATCCCCAGAGTGCAGCTTTAAAACCAGAGGGGTTAAATTCCATGAGTTTATAAAGAGTGGGACTTGGAGCCTGGAGCTTTAAAAATCAGCTGACTCAGCACTGGGGCAGCTCGAAAGGCAGGTGGTAGAAAGGTCACTGCACTTAAAGAGACAGCATCCTATGCAGAGGTGGAATATAAAAATGTTAGTTCACACAAAACCTGGGGCACAGAGGAAGCAGAACTGTTCACACTTGATTCAGAGCATCTCAGGGACTTCTGCAACAATGAAGGAGCTGGCAGTCATCGCTTTCCTCCTCCTCACCAGCATAAACACCTGGGGGAGGCAGTATCACAGAGACACTTGCCACCTAGCCGGCTAGAGGTGCACAACACCCATGAGTTCTCTTGAGGATTCACCCACTCCAAGCCTGCCGGCCTCAGCCATGGACTGAGACAAATTTTGTTAGCAGTTACACATAACCCAGCTGTCAAGTGCATGGCTGCTATCATGTGCTGTGCCCAGCCACCATGATGCACCCAGATACATGTTGGGCCAGCAAACCCAGCCTCACACCCCCAGCAGCACTTCAGGGGATCCAGCATAGGGTTAGTGGCTTAGTGCAAATTTTGCTGACACTGCTGCCCTGCTCCAAAGTTCCCTGGAAGCCATACACTCTCAGAAATGGCCTGCCTGGGTCCCAGTAACACCACAGAGAGCAAGTACAGCCCACGACAGGCAAAGAGTGAGTGCAGATAATGCACTGAAAGGAAAAGTGACTCAGAGGCAACATCAGGGCATAAGCAATGCTTATAGGATACTCTCCTGAAATGCTAGGTTCTGGTGAAGAGAGAACACTGCACTGCAGGGTACTCCAGAACCTCTTCTTCTTAAAGTCACTGCTTTCAAGAGCAGAAGACATAGCTGACTTTCTTAACAGAAACAGACACAGAGAGGCAGAAAAAATGAAGAGATAGAGCAGTTTATTCCAAATCAAAGAACAGGACAAGCCTGTGGCCAGAGATCTAAGTGAAACAGATATAAATAACATGGTTGATAGACAATTTAAAGCAATGATCATATGGATACTCATTGGACTTGAGAAAAGAATGGAAGACAAGAATGAGACCTTTAACACAGAGATAAGAATTAACATAGCAGAGATAAAGGGCTCAATAAAGGAAATGAAAAACATGATTGATAGAATGAAGAATAGGATAGAAGAAACAGAGGAACAAATTAGTGACGTAGAACACAGAGTAATAGAAAGTAATCAGGCTGAAAAAAAAGAAAGAAGGATTATGGAACATGAAAATATACTTAGGGAACTGAATGACTCTATCAAACATAGTAACATTCATATTATAGGATTCCCAGATGAAGAAGAGAGAGAAAAGGGGGTAGACAATTTATTTGAAGATGTAATAGCTGAAAATTTCCCTAATCTAGGGAAGGAAGCAAATATCCAAATCTAGGAGGCACAGAAAACTCCCATCAAAATCAACAAAAGCAGACCCGCACCATTACATATTGTATTTAAATTGGCAAAATACAGTGATAAAACAAATTTTAAAAGCAGCAAGACAAAAGAAGTCAGGAACTTACAATGGAAAAACCATAAGGCTAGCAGGAGACTTTTCAACAGAAACTTTAAAAGCCAGAAGGTAGTGACATGATATATTCAAAGTGCTTCCATTCTTCAAATGGGAAGAATCTGCAACCAAGAATACTCTCAAACAATGCTCTCATTCAGAACATAAGAAGAGATAGAGTTTCCCAGAAAAACAAAAACTAAAGGAGTTAATGACCAATAAACCAGTCTTGCAAGAAATATTAAAGGGGATTCTTTGATTGGAAAGGAGAGACCAAAAGTGTCAGTATAAATGTAGGGAAAACAAAAGCAGTAAAAATGAATATATTTGTTAAAAGTCACTGAAAGAATTCACATAAAAAAGGATATGAAATATAATAACATATACCTAAAACATGAGGAGGAGAAGGCAAAAGAAATGGTTCAAACTTAAGTGACCATCAACTTAATATAGACTTCTATATGTACAAGAGGTTACACAAAAACCTAATAGCAACCATATATCAAAAACCACTAATAAATATGAAAGAAAAAAGAGAAATAAATCCAAATATATTCCTAAAGAAAATTAGCAAAACATGAAAGAGAAAGATAGGAAGGATTAGAGAAAATTTCCAGAAACAACCATAAAACAAATAATAAAATAGTCATAAATATATATCTATAAATAATTACTTTGAATGTAAATGGGGGTAAAAGCTGCCATCGAAAGACATAGGGTGAAAGAATGGATAAAAGAAAAAGGCCCATCTATACACCTACAAAAGAGTAACGGTAGACCTAAAGACACCTACAGATTGAAAGTGAGGGGACAGAGAAACATCTATCATGCAGATGGTTATCAAAGAAAGATGGAGTAGCAATACTTATTATATTCAACAAAATAGACTTTAAAAAAAGACTATAACAGGAGATAAAGGATGCTCCATAATAATAAAGAGAAAATCTAACAAGAAGATATAACAATAGTAAATATTTATGTACCCAAATGGGAGCACCCACATATATAAAACAATCAATAACAAACATAAAGGAACAAAAAGATAATAATATGATAATATTAGGAGACTTTAATACTACACTAACATCAATGGACAGATCAGTTAGACAGAAAAATCAACAAGAAAACAATGGCTTTGAATGACATACTGGAACAGATGGACTTAATAGATATATTTAGAATGTTACATCCTAAAACATCATAATATACATACTTTTCAAGTGCACACAGAACACTCTCCAGAATAGATCCCATATTAACCCACAAAACAAGCCTCAATAAATTCAAGATTGAAATCATACCATGCATCCTTTCTGACCACCACACTATTAAACTAAAAGTCAACCACAATAGAAAACCTAGTAAGACCACAAAAACATGGAGACTAAAGGACTTACCACTAAACGATGAATGTGTCAACCAGGAAATAAAGGAAGAAATTAAAAAGTACATGGGAATAAATGAATATGAAAATACAGGGTCCAAAAGATTTGGTATTCAGCAAAAGTAGTACTAAGTGGGAAGTTTATAGCAACATAGGCATACCTCAAGAAGCAAGGAAAATCTCACATAAACAACTTACAGTTACACCAAAAGGAGCTAGGAAAAAAACAACCAACAAAACCTAATGCCAGCAGAAGGCAGGAAATAATAAAGATGAGAGAAGAAGTAAATGATATAGAAACAAACAAACAAACAAACAAAAACAATAGAACAGATCAATGAATCCAGGAGCTGGTTCTTTGAAAAAAATCAATAAAACTGATAAATCTCTTGCCAGGCTTATCAAGAAAAAAAAGAGAAAGGACTCAAATAAATAAAATCACAAGTGTGAGACGAGCAGTAACAACCAAAACCACGGAAAAAGAAATAATTTTAAGAGAATATTATGAAAATATTATAGGCCAACAAATTAGACAACCTAGAAGAAATTGATAAATTCCTAGAAACATGGAAACTTACCAAAACTGAAACAGGAAGAAAATGAAAATTTGAACAGACCAATAACCAGCAAAGACACTGAATCAGTAATCAAAAACCTCCCAACAAAGATGTGTCCAGAACAGATGGCTTCACAAGGGAATTCTATCAACACTTAAAGAAGAGTTAATACCTATTCTTCTCAAACTATTAAAAAAATAGAAATGGAAGGAAAACTTCCAAATTCATTCTACGAGGACTGCTTACCTTGATACTAAAACTAAGACACCATTAAAAAAGAGAAATATAGGCCAATATCTCTGACGAATACAGATGCAAAAATCCTCAACATTATACACAAATCAATCAACATGATACATCACATCAATAACAGATATGATAAGAATCATATGATCATTTCAACAGATGCAGAAAAAGCATTTGACATAATGAAACATCATTTCATGGTAAAAACCCTCAAAAAAATAGGTTTAGAGTGAACATACCTCAACATTATAAAGGCCATATATGAAAAAAATCCACTGCTAACATCATCCTCAATGGGCAAAACAGAGATTTCCCCCCTAAAATTAGGAACAAAACAAGGCTATCCACTCTCAATGCATTTATTCAACATAGTACTGGAAGTCCCAGGCACAGTAATCAGACAACAAAAAGAAATAAAAGGAATCCAAATCAGTAAGGAAGAAGTAATACTTTCACTATTTGCAGATGACATGATACTTTATATAGAAAACGTAAAAGACTACCAAAACCTGCTAGAAATGATAAGTCAATTCAGGAAAGTTGCAGGACACACAATCAATTCACAGAAATTTGTTGCATTTCTATACACCAATAAGGAAGCAGTAGAAAGAGAAATTAAGAAAACAATCCTTCTTAAATTTGCATCAAAAATAATAAGATACCTAGGAATAAACCTAACCAAAGAGGTGAAATACCTGAACTCTGAAAACTATGACACATTGATGAAAGAAACTGAAGACAACATAAAGAAATGGAAAGACATTCTACGCTCATAAACTGGAAGAACAAATATTATTTAAATGTGTATACTACTCAAAGCAATCTACACATTTAATACAATCCCTATCAAATAACCAACAGCATTTTTCACAGTATTAGAACAAACAATTCTAAAATTTATATAGAACCATAAAAGACCCCAAAGAGCCAAAGTAATCTTGAAAAAGAAAAGCAAAACTGGAGGCACCACAATTCCAGACTTCAAATTATGTTACAAAGGTGTAGTCATCACGGCAGTATGGTACTAGGACAAAAATAGATACGTAGATCAATGGAACAGAATAGAAAACTCAAAAATGGACCAAAAACTACAAGGTCAACTAATTTTTGACAAAGCAGGAAAGAGTATCTCATAGGAAAATAACACTCTCTTTCCCAACAAATGGTGTTGGGAAAACTGGACAGCAACATGCAAAAGAAAGAAATTGTATCACTTTCTTACACCATACAAAAAAATACATTTAAAATGGATTAAAGACTTAAATGTGAGACCTGAAACCATAAAAATCCTAGAAAAGAACACAAGCAGTAACCTCTTTGACATCAGCTGTAGGATTTTTTTTTCTAGATACGTCTCCAGAGGCAAGGGAAACAAAAGCAATAAACTATTGGGACTACATCAAAATAAAAAGGACAGTGAAGGAAACAATCAACCAAACTAAAAGGCAACCTATGGAATGGGAGAACATATTTGCAAATGACAAATCTGATAAAGGGCTAATATCAAAAATCTATAAAGAACTTGGAGCATCTGGGTGACTCAGTAGGTTGAGCATCTGATTCTTTTTTTAAATTTTTTTTAATGTTTTTTATTTATTTTTGAGAGACAGAGAGAGACAGCATGAGCAGGGGAGGGTCAGAGAGAGAGGGAGACACAGAATCCGAAGACAGGCTCCAGGCTCCGAGCAAGCTGTCAGCACAGAGCCTGACGTGGGGCCAGAACCCACGAACTGCGAGATCATGACCTGAGCTGAAGGCAGACGCTTAACCGACTGAGCCGACTGAGCCACCCACGCACCCTGAGCATCTGGTTCCTGATTTTGGCTCAGGTCATAATTGCAGGGTCATGGGATCAAGCCCCACATCAGGCTCGGTGTTGAGTGTGGAGTCCACTTAAGATTCTCTCTCTTTCCCTTGATTCTTTTTCTCTTAAATAAATAAATAATAAATAAATAAATAAATAAACAAACAAACTAACTAACTTTAATATAAAGAACTTATACAATTCAACACCCAAAAAATGAATAATTGAATTTAGAAACGTGCAGAAGATATGAACAGACATTTCTCCAGAGAAGGTCCAGATGACCAAAAGACACATGATGAGTGATGTTGAGCATCTTTGCATCAGGGAAATGCCAATCAAAACTACAATGAGATGTCACCTCACACCTGTCGGAATGGTTCAAAACAATGCAAAAAACAACAAATGTTGGTAAGGATGTGGAGAAAGGGGAACCATCTTGGACTGTTGGTGGGAATGCAAAGTGGCGCAGTGACAGTGGAAGACAGTATGGGGGTTCCTCAAAAAGTTAAAATTAAAACTATGCTATGATACAGCAATCGCACTACTGGTTATTTAACCAAAGAATTAAAAAACACTATTCAAAGGGATACATGCATCTTGTGTTTATAGCAGCATTATTTACAATAACCAAATTATAAAAGCAGTTCAAGTGTCAATCAACTAATGGATAAAGAAGTGGTATACATATATATGTATATATACATACACCCACACACAATAGAATATTATTCAACCAATAAAAATAATGAAATCTTTCCATTTGTAACAACATGGATGGAGCTGGAGGGTATTATGCTAAGGAAATAAGTCAGTCAAAAACAAATGCCATATGATTTCATTCATATGTGGAACTTAAGAAACAAAACAAAGGAGCAAAGGGAAAAATGAGAGACAAACCAAGAATCAGACTCTTAATTTCAGAGAGCAAACGGATGATCACCTGAGGGGAGATGGGTGGGGGGATGCGTGAAATAGGTTATGGGGATTAAGGAGTGCACTTTTTGTGATGAGCACCGGATGATGTATGGAAGTGTCAAATCACTATATTATACACTTGAAACTAGTATAACACTATACACTAACTGGAATAAAAATTAAAATAAAAAAACGACCTTCACATATTTGCATGAGCAGTGAAAGGGGGTTGAATTTCCCACTGAATTGAAAAAAAAAAGTCGAACTCATAGAGGGTAGAAAGGTGGCTGCCAGGGGCTTAAGGGGTTGGGAAAATAGGGTAAGGCTGGCAAAAGAGAATACAAGCTTTGTGTGATAAGATGAATAAGGTCTGAACATATAAAGTATAACATGGTGACTACTGTTGATAATACTGTATTGTAAAACTGAAGTCTGCTAAGAGAGTAGAACTCAGCTGTTCTCATAAACACACAAAAAAGAAAAATATCTAAGGTGATGAATGTGGGAATTAATATGCTGGTAGGAATTTTCACAATGCATATGTACATCAAATTATAATGTTATATACTTTAAAAATAAAGAAATACAGGGGCACCTGGATGGCTCAGTGGGTTAAGCGTCCAACTTCGGCTCAGGTCATGACCTCACGGTTCGTGGATTCGAGCCCTGCATCGGGCTCTGTGCTGACAGCTCGGATCCTGGAGGCTGCTTCGGAGTCTGTGTGTCCCTCTGCCCCTCCCCCACTCATGCTCTGTTTCTGTCTCAATAATAAATAAACATAAAAAAATAAAATACAAAAAAATACTAAAAATATACATTATTTTATCATAACAGACTATAGAATAATATAATACAGTGAAAACCAAATAGTCTGCAAATACGGTCTCTGATAAGTTGTCCTTATTATGAAAATTAGTAGTGCCCTGCTAGGCAAAATGGCATATTTTGTTAAATTGATTTTTCAAATACTTCTAGGTAGGTCTTCATTAATTCTCTCTCTGAAATTTCTAGCGGCCAGAACAAATATCTAAGAAGGTGATCCATTTACTCACATTCTTTATACATCTAAGAATTTAATATTTAGAAAGAAATGGAAGATGAAATAAGTGTTTATTCAATTCAATTGTATTTTGGACTTCCCTGGAAACCACACAAAATAGCAATCCAGAACAACTCGAGTGTAATTGATCTTTTAGATTAGTCACGTAACCCTTTTGACTTTGGTTACTATATAAAACTGCAGACTTTCCCAAAATATTTTTGTATCATCATGTTTCATTTACTTAGAAAAGGATGCTATTTCAAGCCAAACTAAATGGAAACACTTGAGTTTACAGAAGCATTCTATACTGCGACCTTTAAGTCACCTGAATGAGAGCTCAAAGCACCTTTTACAGTTTGATCAAATTATAACACTTGGAATTACACTTTTTTCACAGAAAGATAATATACAACAACACTGTTATGAAATTGCTAATTTCTCCACAGATGTAGATATATTATTGAACAAATACTGCCCCCTGACATGTATATATAAATAACATTGTATATAATTCTTTTATGTATTCTAGAAAAGCTCTGTTGACACTGAATGACTCAGTGTAACCACAATAGCAGGAACTGAATTTGGAAAAACTTCTTATGTCTCTGAATAGAAATACCCGATTTAGAAGATAATGCAATCATCCATTGTAATCAAGCCAGGTAGCTATTTAGCCAATCTTTAAATAACGACTTCTAGAAAAATAAATGTTTCAGCATCAGGTCAGTGTTAGTGAACACAAATTATTTGACCCTGCAATGATCAGCTCCAAAGTACCAGACTTTAAGAGACTGAGTAACTTAAAATAGAACAAGAGAGCAGCCATCTGGAAACCAGAGCAGCACAGGGTATAGATTGAATCTACCCAGGCAGCAGGAGACACACCTGCAGGCTGAAAGATCGCTAGGGTAGTGTATTCCAACACCTTGCAACGTCTAGCACAAGCCCCTTTTGCACTACACATGCTCATGATGAAATTTGGTTTTGGGGAAGTAATAAGGCACGCACACTGTTGGTATGTCATTCTCTTGGTGCCAAATATTCACTTATAGCAATTAGCTTGAATAGTGAGATTTTAATCATTTCGTTCTCAACATAAATATTTAGCTAATCGATAGGAAAGGTATTTATTTTCTCTATAGTTGGCTTTGCTTCCCAGCATTAGTACTGTGTGACAGATGGCTGATGTCATCTCTGCTTGGAAGAACTCAGTTGGCAATATTAGCATGGCATATTTCTGGGGACTTGTGATATGCTATGAGATGATGAAAAATAAAAGGGTCCAAAAGGGAATTCCCCAAAGCAAATATATTTATATGATTTAATACCATACCTTACTGATTCATCATAAAGAGATATATATCCCATTTAATTAATGATTTATTTAAACATATTCTAGCAACTATTAAGAGTACCACTGGACATACTCTTCGGACACTGGAAGTTAGCAATATCATAAGCCCATTGGTTGTTTATATTCCCTCGTCTTCACCTTTGTTCAGCACATGCAGATAGAACAACCTTAGTGCTAGCAGCGTGTGCTCTCACATAGGACACCGACAATTATGGCAACAAAAGAGAACTCAAAGTTTGACTTGTATGAAGTTCTCATCTGATTAGTCAACAATGATTTTATCTGGTTCTATGTTCTGGAATTTGTTCTATATTCTGAATCCAGTATTATACTTTTTAGTCCACATCCCCTCTCCCACATGCTGCCGGCAGCCACTAAGTGGTTACTGTCAAAACCTTTGGTTTTAAAAAGAAAGAAGAAGCTGGGACAGGGCAGGGTGCATAGAGAGAGGAGGTTAGAGGGAGGAAGGATATAGGAAGGTTTTGTTGTTGTTGCTAATGGGAGAATGAACTGTTAAATAATATTAAAGTAATTTCTATGTTCTGGATATTCTCATGGATACTCTATGTAAATTAATTCATTTAATGCTCCGAATAAAGCAGTGACGTAGGAACTAATTATGTTTCTGTGAGGAAACTGAGATACAGAACCCTTAAATAACTTAATCAAAGTCTCAGACCTGGTTTGTGCTGGAGCTGAGCTTCAAGTTGCAGTAGTTTGGCTTCAGAGTCTAATGTTATAATCTGACTTCTATCAACAGACTTGCATATTCAGGTTAGCATTTATAGAAGAGTATCATCTTGAAGAAAGGTATTGTATTTTATCGTCTTTCTATCTTTTTTCTCCACAGTATAATATGCTACCTTAAAAATGAATACAATGACCATAACAGTTATAGGGAAAGAGATTTTCCAGATCCAAAGTAAAATTTTACAAGTCATTTTTTTAAATCATATATGGGCAAGTTTAGGAGAAAGTGAAAGGTGACAATATCAAGACAATTAATTCCTTTTATAATGTGACAATGTATTTCCCGAAGGTCTGCACGTATCTTACACTCGATTGGAATCGATTAATGACATTAGCAGTATTTTTGATGGGACTATTAATTTAAATAATCTTGGAAAGTTTCCTGAATTTAAGATTAAATTGTGACTGGTAATTCCTTTCTTTAAAATCTATGTAATCACAAGATCAATGTTTCTTTTCTTTCTTCATTTTTCACTGTTCCACTCGTTGAGATACCTCTGAATTATTTCATGTATTGTCATTATTTCAATTTCCCCAAGAATTTTCCAAGTAGAATACCCACAGTCATCCATTAAAGGGGAAATAGGATAATTTTATAAGATTTCATGTTCTCAACTATTGAAAACTAGTGACGATGGCCTAATAATATAAAAATATGACTGATGACATTCATGTTTAACATATATCTTTTTCAGGTGTTAGGGGTTTATGAAATATTTAATCACAAATTAAAAGCTAATAAGCATGTTCTGTATATGTGTATATATAATATATAATCAGAGATATTTTTGGTACTAATGCTGTATTAAAGGGAACTATTTAGCAGATGTAACATAAAGGAGGCTAATGCCTTCAGAGAGATGCCCTCGTCTCTCAGAATTAGTACTTTTTATATACCAGAGAAATGTACAAATAACACATGTCCGTGGCCATGACATTCATA
This sequence comes from Cryptoprocta ferox, assembly GCA_028646485.1. Taxonomy (NCBI): domain Eukaryota; kingdom Metazoa; phylum Chordata; class Mammalia; order Carnivora; family Eupleridae; genus Cryptoprocta; species Cryptoprocta ferox. Next base: position 13,971,178 of record CM053559.1, read on the forward strand.
CGACAAGGTTTTTATTAATTTGCTAGTGTTTTATAGGGAATAATGTGAAATTGTTGTTTGTCACATCATTAAGGAAGGTTTTATCTTGATCTATCATCTGAAAACATTATATATGACAAGTTATAATTAACCCATGATACCCATAAGTACCTATGTCAGCTTTGACCATTACACTGGCAAATTTGAAACAGGTCAGCCTTATAATGGCAGCAAAAATATGCTGCATTTTACCTTACTTTTTTCGCTGTTCATTGCGATCACCCCAACCACTGCAGTTGAGAAATGGAGACTGACAGGAAAATGTTGAAACTGGTTTAATGGTGCTGTGTGTTTCTTCTCTAAGTATGATTAAATAATCATAAGAACTTCTCTAAGGGCTAATCTGCTATATTTTCCAGATTTTCACCTTGGGGACATATTGTCCCTTGTCACTGAAACCTCGGGGACAGAAGGGGACGCCACAGGGTGGCACAGCAGGAAGCTGAGACACTGATGAAACAGTGTTCAGTTAATGAAGGCATGGCCCATGGCCTCCGCTGCTCTGCCATATGTTTGAAGAAATGCTAATGACTACAATTCAAATACCTTTTTCATCTTAACTATATGTAAATGTGTTTATAAATGCTCTCTTATAAATATACGATCACATTTTTAAAAGCCAAGTGCTAATGTTGCTTTCAACATCTATAATACACAATAATTAAAACTTAAGCAATTCTGCATAATTATACCTTATGGGAAACTGTACAGTAATTTATAGAAATTAAGCAGAAAAACAAAGATCAACAGAAATAAAGCAGCAGTTGAACAACTGAATAGTAAATCACTTTGATCATTAATTTACAGCAGCAAAATCATTGTAAATAAAAGACTTCGATCCTAATTCTTAAACAGCTGACTTGTGAAAAAGTAGGTGTTAGAAATTTGGGTATTCCTTGTAAGAGCACAGCTTGAGCTGTTGGTGTCATTGCCTACTTTATTTATTCTTAGGCTGCCCCTCCAAACTTATACAGTAATTTTCAGTAGAAAACTTTTATTATTCTAGCTCTGATCTGAGATGACCTTCCTATTTTCTCATACTCAGCCCTAATTTTACAGATGATTATTTGCAAGACAATATCCCTTTTATGACTGACCCATTCTTCAGTGGCCATCCTCCATAATGGGTGTCATTTAAAACAACTGGTTGGTGCCCAGTTTCGGACGTTTGGTACAAACGTCAGCTAACTTCATTCTAATCAATAAAAATGGCACATTCTCACATTCCTAAATGCTCATTCTCATTATTAAAAATGCTCAAATTTATGGATTAAAATTACTCCTAATTAATGAGATCAATACCCTCAACTTAACTGAAATAAAAGTTCTAAGTTCAATAGCCACTATTTTTAAATGTTTTAGTAGGAAGATTCACTATTGTTTTAATGTCTAAAACAAAATTATTTGTTTAACTCTACTGCATGCTTACTTCTATTTTAATAGACGTATTTTTTAAAAAGATTTACGTAAGGGATGCCTGAGTAACTTAGTCACTTGAGCTGCTGACTCTTGATTTTGGTCCATGTCATTATCTCACAGTTCATGATATCAAGCCCCACATCAGGCTCTCTCTCTCCCTCTCTCTCTCTGTCCCTGCCCCATTCTCACTCTCTAAATAAATAAAAATAAATAAATAAATAAAATAAAAAATGTTTACGTAATTAAAATTTTTTATTTTCTTTAATAGCTACTCAATTTCTGGCTTTCTTAGAACTTCTCTACATGGAGGTTATGAAAATGTTACTTGGTTTTATTTTATTCTCATACTATGTAGTTTCCATTTTAATAATTATAGGTTCAATTGGGAATTTTTCAAAAATATTAGGAGAGTTTGTGTCATCATTTTATATAACATTTTTTAAGTGGATGGACAATTTTTCATCATCATTTATCCCATGCAGAAATGACTAGATTTGTCTGTAAACCTTGTCATATATTAAATTCCCATGTATACATCTATCTGTTTCTACTCTATACTGTTCTGTCATCCATTTGGTGTTTCTTTTTTTTATTTATTTTTAAGGTTTCTTTTAATTTATTTTTGAGAGAGAGAGAGAGAGACAGTGTGAGCAGGGGAGGGTCAGAGAGAGAGGGAGATACCGAATCCGAAGCAGCCTCCAGGCTCTGAGCTAGCTATCAGCACAGAGCTTGACACAGGGCTTGAACCAACAAACGGCGAGATCATGACCTGAGCCGAAGCCAGACGCTCAACCGACTGAACCACCCAGGCGCCCCCGCCCCCCCCCCCCCGATTTGGTGTTTCTTTATACATATTTTGAAATTTTATTCAGAAGCATTATGACAGATTTTAATACACAGAAGGACAAGTCCCTCATTCTTAACTCTCTTCTTCATCCCCAACGTTTCTTGACATTTTCTCCCATATAAATTGTAGAATTTTTGCATCCTGGTCCACAGCTACCTCACCACCAATACTATATTTGATGGATAGAAAGTATAGATGCAATATTATGAGTCAAAAAATATAATTTAAAATTTGTTTTAAGAGCTATAGAGTTAGAAACAGGACTGCATCTCCCTATGCTGTTTTATCGTATCCCATCACCCTGCTTCCAGTTAGGAGGTACCCATTATTTTAAAGTTTATATTTATTATTCTATTTTTAGTGTATACTATATTTAATTGACACATAACTCTTTGGGGGATATTTAAAATGATAGCATAATTCATTAGCCTTCTTGGACCTATTATTTTCCATCAACATCATGTATGTAAGATTCAACTTAGTAACTGCTTGCAGATGGAGTTGATTCCGTTCTACTACTTTAAAACATTTCACTATGTGAAAGCACCTCAGTTTATTTTTTCATTCTTTTCAGTGGAAATTTGAGATACTTTAAGATTTCTTTATCATGACTAGTACTGGTATGAACATTTAATACATGTCCTCATGCACAAATGCAAGAATTTCTCTAAAGTATATCAATTAGTGGATTTGCTGAATTTTTACCTTTAAAAAACAATGCTACATGTTTCCTAAAGTGTTTGTACCAAACATCCATGCATTTCTATAGTTGTGAATGTGTGCCTCTGTCTATATGTTTGGTTTCTTTCTCTGTAATATTTTGATATTAATATGAATATGTATTAAATTATTTCTACTTTATTCTATAGAATTAACTGATCAGAAATTTTGTTCTGGTTCATTTTTAAAAAAAATCTTTAAATTACTACCGTTACTATACCAATGTGATTTCAAACAAATTATTTTATAGCTGTAAACTGTTTATTCCTTGGAGAAATGGGAAAAGATTAGAAACTAATTCATTTAGCCACTGATAAAATGAAATGAAAGGGTTACTTTAGGAAAGCACAGTCTAGAACACAGAAAATACTCTGTAAATGTCAAGTGTTCACTATTGTTGTTGTTGCTGTTATATGCTGAATAAAATCCCTGGGGCTGTTTTGTTCAATGATTTGAGGGAAGTAAAAAATTATTTGTGTAAATTTCGTTGATTATGTGGACATGGAGAAAGGCCAAAAAATGATATATGTAATTTTTTATATTAACCTAGATACCTCAACAACTCATTCTCCAATGAAAATTTAAAAGTTAATTTCACAGATATTTTTGCTATACATAGTCAACCACAAGATATGACTGTAATATGCATCTGAAAGTTTTAGAATTATGTTGACAAATTTTGTTAAGTGTCCCACTCCTTCCAAAAGTCTACTTTTTTTTTTTATATAAAGTAAAAAAAAAGTACCTGGTCAGGAAGATAAGAACATTATTTAAAAGTGGTAAGAGTAAAAAAGTTGGGAGATGACTCTCTAATGCATGTTAAAAAACAAAAGACAAAAGTTAAGCAATTTCCTCAATGCAGGCTAAGGATTGAGTGACGAAAAGCCATTAGACTGATTTTATAGATCTAGAAAATAAGGGTCAGTGGTGCTTCCCCAAATGGGCTTAACCACATATATATCAGGATGTAATTGACAACAAGCTGATGCATTTTCATCCCTCCCTGAGAATATCATATATGGAGATTTCCTCCATATCAGCTCTGCTTTGCTTCAGGCATGTACTAAGGGACTCTGATCACAAGGGGCCACCTAGTCCTTTCTCCAGCAAAAGCCTCTTAGTAAAGATGTGACACATGGTCAAGACAAAAACTGACTAAAGGGCAAATTCTCCTTCTCCTTTCTTCATTGAAGATGATTAAAAGGTAGGATAATACATTCAAAGACATAATGTCTTGAAATTCATTTCCCAGACAAGAATCACAAGAAAGAAATATGAAACAATGAGTGATAGAACTGGACAATGTTTACTGGTAAATCATTTGCATTATGTTTGCATATGAATATATTACTTTATGAGTATGTACTTTTCCCATATTATCTTAATAAATTTGATTTGTTTTTTTAATGAGAAGAGGCAGTGTCTCTCTTTCTACTTCTGTCTGGTACTGTTCCGGGTTATAATAGACTTTGTCAATCTATTTTTCTTCTTATGGCCACTTAGAGATGGAAAAATGATACATTTATCTTGGGGGTTGTGAAAATGGCTTAACGATGCAAAGCATATGGAAATGCTTCCAAATAATGCGTAATAGCTGGTTTAGAAAGTAAACACTGTTTTGAAGTTTGATAACTTACTTGCAAAAAATTTATGATTGGGAAAGCTGGAGGTTTAAGGGGAGAAAATTGAATAATTTATATATATGGCCTGGAAACCTGACACATTTCTTGGACCTCAGGGAATATTCCCCTTTTGAGAAGAGTAATCTTCCTTATGTTTTATGTTCTGACAGGTGAAACTAGTAATACCTTCACTATGAAATGAAACATGAAAATATTTCAGCAGAGACTCCTGAAATAAGCAGAGATATCCAGAATGGGGTGCTCTCTTTTCCCTGTGGGGTAGAACTTATGTAAGAACTTGAACTCCAGGGAAAGATATACTTGAAATTCCTATGATAAAATTCAAATAGTACAGCATGGATGAGAAGAAAGAAGGGTGTCAGGTAGGGGCATAGTGCTTGTTAGTCCATGAACAATACAAAGAATGGAGGATTCTTCACTCAAACTTGGAGCTGGGAAGAATGCCACCATCTTGCCATCACTCTCCCTCTCCTCCCCAGTGGCCTGTCCTTTTTAACTCTTACTCCCTCCTTTCCAGATATGGTCCTCACTCCAGCATTTAGCAAAACGCTTGACTCCTTTACCAGGGACTACATTACATGTCGTAATTAAAAGTTCTTCTGAGTTTTTTTGTAGAGGAAATTAATTTGAAGTAAAGAGTAGACTAAACATGGAAACCATCTTGGGTTTTTTCCTGCTTATTACATTTTAGTTATAATTAATTTATTAAAAAATAAACAAAAAATCCTCAAACACAAAGCAGAAATCTTTTGCTGAGAAGTAAACTCTGCCAAAAGTCTTTCCTTAGGTCTACAGAGGAAATGATAAACTAGCCCATGCACTGACCCATTGTTAACTATTGGAGTGCCTTAGACTGAAGGATTGAATTGAAATCCAAACTTATTTTACTAATAGGGGTGGAAGGAAGACTCCTCAATTTTACTCAACTAAGTAAACATTGGGCCTTCACTTTAAATGATAGACTTGCGTCTTTTTTCTAATTAATTGTGAACTCAAGTTTCTTTGATGAAAGGAGGACAAAGTTAAAATAGAAGTATTTCTTAAGAGATGTTTTGTCTGTTTTTGTGGCTAGGCTAAGACTAAGCAATTTTCACTGTTTTCTAAGGATATTTACCTGTATTTGAAGTTCGCTAGTGTTTTATATATAGCTTTCTATGGTATGGAATTCAAGAAAATAAATAAAATACAAACATAAATATTGGTCATGTCATTTTAAAATTATCTTAAAATAAGAAATTAAGACCATAATATCTAAAGTATCAGTTCTGAGAAGAGAATGAATTCTCTTCTGAACTTTTGTGCCTTGCTTAGAAAAAACAATCTGATTAGCCATAACAAGGAGAAAATCAACATGTATTCATTTTTTAGCAAAGCTATAGATCAAAAATATGGATTATATTGCCAAAAATTACTTTTATAAGAATATGTGTGTTGATGTGTATAATTATTTATATAAAATCATTTATGAGGTAATAATATAGCAGCATACTCTAAACCACACTAGTCAAATATTTTAACAGGGCTATACATCAAACTTGAACTTAAAAATTCCTAAAGCTAGAGAAGAGGCCAATTGTTATTACTGCTTCCATTTTTTGTCTTTCATGTATTGCTGTTTCTATTTTTAGAGTATTCCATACATATTTCAACATAATTATATCTCAACATGAAATGGCAATACATAGGCTTGACACATCAAACCATGGATCATGCTTGGAGAAAGGCAATGATCAATAAGCTTAACTGATCAATAACATTTTTTGAGTATCAAGTTTTAAAGCAATATTGTAAAGTTCTATATGACATATGATGAATGTCCATACATGTATAATAAAATATTTAGTGAGGGAATTCTTTTACTAGTCTTCTCAGAATGAAAGTAATCAGATATGCCCAAAATATTCTTGAGCTCCACCATTTTAACAACAAGAGTTAAGATTCTGAGACAGGCATAGAGTAAATGAAGGGAACCAGATTAAATCCAAGTCCTCTGTCAACTAGTATGGGTGTAATTAGTGGTATTTATTCCTTATTAAAGTCTCAATAGAGACTATCTTTTCATTTCAAACAATGGGTATAAATGTTGTTGAATATAGCCTCGTTAGTGACTAACATTATTGGAAGCTATAAGAAACGACCTAGAAACTGAGTCTACCACTTTATGTAACAAACATTATCGAAGTTCATTTTAATGCAAGTCATCATTTTCCTTATTTCTCAGCTTCATGTTCCTTATCTGTAAATTTGGGAATTTTAATAGTTGATTTTAAGTCTCTTTCCAGTATTATTAAGGTTTTATAATCGAAAAATAAGAAAACATCAAATTTTTAATTTTTATATACTCAGTTAATAGTGGACACTGCTGGGGGTGCCTGTGTGGTTCAGTCATTTAAGCTTCTGACTTCAGCTCAGGTCATGATCTCTTGGTTCGTGGGTTCCAGCACACATCAGTCTCTGTGCTGACCAATCAGAGCCTGGAGCCTGTTTCAGATTCTGTGTCTCCCTCGCTCTCTGCCCCTTCCCCACTTGTGCTCTGTCTCTCTCTGCCTCAAAAATAAAGACACTATAAAAAAATTTTAAGAAAGTAGACACTGCTGTTTCCCATATTTAATGCATTATGTAAGGTTTGGGTTTTCTGTATCAGTAGGTTGTTTTCTCCTATCCAATTTGATTATAAAATATGACTGTTAGTTGAGCAGCATGCCACCATCATTCTCTTTTTATGGGCTCTTTTAGTGTTGATTTCTTTAAAATTTTTTTAATGTTTATTTTTATCTTAGAGAGAGAGAGATACAGAGTGTGAGCATGGGAGGGGCAGAGAGAGAGGGAGACACAGAATCTGAAGCAGGGTCCAAGTTCTGAGCTGTCCCAGCACAGAGCCCAACGTGAGGCTTTAACTCATGAACCGTGAGATCATAACTTGAGCCAAAGTCTGACGTTCAACTGACTGAGCCACTCAGGTGCCCCTAGTTTTTATTTATTAGTAGAGATGAACCTTATATGATAAATATATGACAATTTTTTTAATAACTGACACTAATTTTTATTACAACTCCTCATTTTGCCCTATAGCTGAAATTCAACTTCAATAAACTTAGAAGTCCTCCACATCTCTCAAAGGATTATTCTGAAATAGGAAGAAAATAACTTTATGTCAAACTACTAGGGTGAAATGTCTGGGTTGGGTCTATAATCTACGACTGCTGGCCCTGATCAAATTCTTTGTTCCAGTCAGGGCTTTACACATAGATCCTAATGACATCAGCTTTTTACTATTTTAGATCTAACTCCTCGGGTTTTGCACCTACATCTTATCCTCTGAGTAAAATAAGTTCCTATGTGATGCTGCATCAAGGCTCTTGATCCTGCATCATGAAGGCTCACGTGATATTCTCCAAGGCACGACTTCACTGCTCTCATCCCAGCGTGTGGGGTGTGGGCAAACTACATGAGGTTGTTCAGGCCTATCTGCCTGTACGTACCAGACAACTCTGCTGCTATGGTGTCTTAGAAATTTTCTGGGCTTTTTCGTAGGAAAGTGGAGTGCGGATCATCTCTATTTCTGTTTGCATTTTTATGTCTTATATCCCCACAACATCATGAATAAAATCCAAGTCCACATTCATTCACAGATTCTTCCCTCCCTTCCTCTCTCCCTCCCTCCCTCCCTCCCTTCCTTCCTTAGCACCTTCTTTCCTCCCTTCCTCCCTCCCTCCCTCCCTTCCTTCCTAACTTCCTTCCTTCCTTCCTTCCTTCCTTCCTTCTTTCCTTCCTTCCTTCCTTCCTTCTCTGTAATGATTTCATCTTCTCCACCTATTTTGACTAGTTTTTATCTAGGCTGGTCTCTAAGCTACTACTTGTTTGGAATACCTTCTGGAGGTTTAGGCTATTGACATTCTGAAGCACTTTGGCACAATGAATGTCTCCTTGTCTAGTTTCTTAAGCGGAAAAAGCATAAGGAATATACAAGGCAAAAAAAATTAATGTTTCGAAATTCTGCTGTACCTTATCCATATTTATTACCTATTTCACACTGAGGAAATAAAGTTGGGCAAGTTGGACATCCCCAATCCCCATTCTATTTACCACTTGAGACTTCACACCAAAAGGAATTGCTGTCATTTATTTTCTGTTTATAAGCTATTATACATTATTTAGCACACCTTCTGAATGATACCTATAGTCCAGGTGTCATAAATGCTAAGATTTGGCATGATTGTGTCAAAACATTACGTGGGATTTTCTTCAGGGAGAGGTTTATCAAGGAAGCATCCCTTTTAGGATAATCACCTTAAAAATATACACATAGAAAATCATCAACTTCATTTAATTAATGTTAATTTAGTGATAATAGATTTTTCTAAATAACTGATAATTATAATATAATATAATAATTAACAGAAATATAATAATTCTCTAAATAATAATACTTATTTTACAATTAGCCATTCTGTGCTGGACTACATCTCACTCATCTAAAAATGAGTGCGAGTATAGTGGCTCATCTCTTTGGTTTGCTGAGCAAAGTCCTGGTTTGTTTGTTTGTTGTTGTTGTTTTTTTTTTTGCTGGTTATCCTGTGAAATTATTTACTGTGACTCCTTTTATACTAAAAAAAAAAGTGTTTTGAACTAGAAATTATTTAATGTCCTAATTATAAGATAGTGTATCTGTCTTACTTTCCTGTATAGATCATGAATAGATAAGGAGTTTAAAAGTTTCTCTTGAACAGAATATACAATTTGTTACTGATAATGATTCTGGTGTATTTAATATTTTCCCCTTCTCCTAAATTCTAGGAATCAATTTTTCTATTCTTCAAAAATAAGGCCAAATATCATAGAAATTAAGAGTATTTTTATGCAAATGAAATTTTGACATCAGTCATTATGGGTGACACGAACCTCAGCATTCATTAAGCTTCAATATAATGTTCTTAAAATCACTTTATTACTTTCATGTTCCTTAGAGGTCCACAACATGGAAACCAAAGACTTAGCCTATGTGTCAAAACAGTAGTTCTCAGTAATTTTAACATACAAAAACAACAATTTTTCATCTTTCAAAACTCAGTGCCAACTTCCTCTAACTTTCATAGAATTTCAATCAAATTTCCTACATGAAGAATACAATTTTAGTTTCAACCATCATTCTCTGTTGTTGCCTGTGTCACATAATAAAATGGGTGTTCAAAAATTTGACAATAGGCCATATTTACTGAACTGATCTTGACATGGAATTAGGAAATACATGAGAGCCCAGTTGTGGAACCTCAATATCGATCTGCATCTTTGTACTTTCATTTAGAATTGTTATGATACTACTGTCCTAAGAATTACGATGGTCAGGAATTATCTTCTGATGGAGCAAGTACTATAGTCCCGTATCTATACGGGTTAAACAATACCTGTGCAGCTTTATGAAATTGTTTACATGCATATCCATAGCACCCAGGAAGCAAATATCTTTGCATATAGCCATAATTACATTCCAGAATGAGCCTTAGGAAGTCACTGAACATATTGGAGAACTCTTATATAAAGAAAGGATAAACAATACTTTTATTAAAGCTACAAATGTCACTTTTAGGAAATACATAAATTCTAGTGTACAGGCTATATATACTCAACAAACTTATTCAATGGGTTCTTGTGGGGGTCTCCCGATCTAATTGGGGGGCCACCAAATATGGGCAATCTGATCAGGTAGAGGCTAGCAGCATAGGTGGTAAAAGAATTCACCCACGGCACACAAAGGAGATAGAAGTTTACTGAGTACACCATAAGGGATTGGTGGGCAGGACAACAAGGGAGACACGTTCTGCCAGGAGGGAGTGGTGGGAGGTTGCAGTTAAACAGGAAGGTGAAGAGGTTTGGAAACATATGGAATTTTCCTTTTTTGGTACCTGTGACTGGGTGAAAGTAACCCACTGATCAGCTCAGGCTTAGGAAATTCTAAGGAGAGCTCACCTAATGGGCTTATTTATATTCATTTAGGGAGTCGGGGGTCACTGTTGGCCCTCCTAACTTACTCAGAGCTCCAGTGTTCAAGTTGGTTGCCTATAAGTGGCCTCCACAGTTCTCATATTTAGATACATAACACTCAAGTTTGTCTCTAAGGAATTATTATTTACTTATGTCCAAAATTGGTTTTTATAGCAACCATGTTCATGTCAATTTTGAGTCATTCTTTTAAGCCCTTATTATTATTACAATAAAGACGGTTTTTATACCATACAAAACAGAATTCAGAAATTTTAGCAGAGAACTAATTACAACAAACTTAAAAAGAACTAAAGTAACTTTTTGAGAAAAAAGTTCATGCAAGATTCTTCTTTTTGGAAAAGTGGTAGCCTGCTAGTTAAAAAAAGAATACAAGTCAAGTTGCTTACTCTATATACTAAAAGTGGAAAAGTGGTAGCCTGCTAGTTAAAAAAAGAATACAAATCAGGTTTCTTAGGCTGTATACATATATACGTATACATATATATGTATATTTATGTATATATACATATATATATTATTTCTGTATAAAATTCTCAAATTTTTTTCTGGGAAAAAAATTGAGGCCACCAACAGGAGATAGTCAATTATACTTTAAAATATTTTCAAGAAATCACACTTAAGCAAATAAACCAAAATCAAAAGTTTGATATACTATCATCACTATAACTTAAGAACAAAAAAAGACATTTTAATGTGCATAATTAGGTGATAGTCTCAAAGTAAAATATCATCTTAAACTGCAATGAGAAAGTACTAAACTGTCCTTATTTTTCTCATATGATGTAGACGATTAAAAATATTGTCACAAACACAGGATTTTTCACCAATTTTGTCACTGCTCAGAATTCTCCAATACTTTCTTTCCTAATAAACTTCGTCACCAGAGATCAATGCTTATAAATGTACTAGTCTGGCTAGTTATAGAATTATCTTTAATTATTTATTTTCATCTTTTAATAATTAACAGAGTATCTTATATATTATAAAATTACTATCAAGTGCATTTTCTACTATCACATTTAACATTCTTTTAAATATTTTATTTATTTTTTAGAGAGACAGAATGAAAGTGAGAGCGGGGGAGGGGCAGAGAGAGGGAGACAGAATCTGAAACAGGCTTAAGGCTCTGAGGTGTCAGCACAAAGTCCACTGTGGGGCTCGAACTCACAAACCACGATATCATGACCTAAGCTGAAGTCGGATGCTTAACCGACTGAACCACCCAGGCACCCCATATTTAATATTTTTAAAATTCTGCCATAACACACTTCTCTTAGAGGTAGACAATAATGAAATGGAGTATATTTTTCCTTAGATGGAAAATATCAGTTTTTCCCTTCATTGTTACAAAGCTAAAAATTATTTTGTACTACTGCAAGTTGGCAACCTTCCTCGAGCTGAGTTTGGGGATACTGTTTTATTTTCTTCCTCCTCAAGTTGTTTTCTACTAATAGTTGTTTCTTTTTAAAATTAGATATATATTTTATAATAAAGTACATCAAAATACATCTTGGAAAGATGAGGAAGGTCAATAAATAAATAACTTTTTTTCATTGGAAATTAAGTGCCCACTATCCTGAGAATTTTGACCTCTGAGTGAGGCTTTTGCAGCTAGACTGTGTGGAAACTTGATTTAGGATGTTACTTGAGCTCTTAGGTTAGGGTTAACTACTGGCTTGTTTGTTGTGGATAAATTTCACACTGTTAAGTGTGTTATGCCATTAAGTGTAAATTCTATTCAGTCTTCTTCCGATGCTAAAAGACACTACGATGAATTCTTGTCACTTACTTAAAAAAGAGAGAGTGAACTAGGAACTATGGTTCTGAGCCTTTAATCCAAAAATTTTATGCCAACCTCTCTCTTTCCTTAGAGGATTTACCCTGGGATTAGGGAAAAGTCATGAATTCTTCTTGATTCAAAAGACTCAAACACACATGCCCAATATTTTATCTCAGAGGCATAGACTTCTAATCTACTTGCATATGACCTAAAGATCCATACCTTTGCTTTTGTTCTGTTTGTATTATTATGATGTTGTTGTTGTTGTTGTTATTGTGCACGTCTTCTGGATCATGAGATTTTTTTTTTAACAACTTAAGATGTTGGTTAGAAGAACGGCAGGTGAACCGTCAATGATCTTCTTTATCCTTTCAAGTATTATTCCAATTCTTATGACTACACTATCTCTATGTTGCTCTCAAGATGTAGCAATGGAGTGCGTTCTGAAGCATGTTTTCTCTGGAAATTCTACTTCATTCGGATTTGAATCAGACCCTTTTGTAAGTTTAAACATCATTCAGCTTTAAGACTTCTGTCCCATGTAGAAGCCTAACAGTTGCTTAGCTCTACAGAAAGAATTTAAGCTCTCATGTATATCTTAGCTTTCTTATCATGGAACAAAAGATACTATAGTGAAGTCAAGTACAGATTGGTGACAGTGAGTGGTTTTATATCCTACAACTTGCTTCTCTGCTACGTTAGAGCCCATGTGTATCAGGAAAGAAAATATTCTTAAGTTTTTCCATTTTTATCTTTTGTGAGTCTTGAATTTATCTGATTTAAAGACTTTTTCATTCTACTATTCCTGAGAGTCATTGCTAAAACACAGTTCTTTTTATTACGGAAACAGAGTAAGCTAATTATCTCCTGAGAACGTGCTATAATTTTAAGGGTTATGCACAAGATGTTAACTAATCACACAGCTCCCAGATATTTGTAACATGCAGTGTGACTCTGAGGTCGTATTTAAATGAGTGCTAGGCATGACTTGTGATGTGTTGTTTCTGGTGGTACATGGAAGAAAAAATGGTATATTATGCAAGGTTAAATTTACAAGATTTAACATGTCTTGTTTCAGATACAAGTGTACTATATTTCATCCCTGTCTAACAATCTGCAGAATTTTCTAAGAAATAATATCTTTAGTTTAAAATATTTATGAAATGAAAGAGGTGATATCAATTGCCAATCGCAAATATGATGCAAATTAATGCAAACTAGTATGAGTTAATATACATGTGTTAAAATAAAAATCTTGTTTTAAATCATATATTAAAATGATTCCAGTAATACGAATGGGGTAACTTGTGGTCTCTTTCATTTTTAACATATGTTGAAGTCAATGTCATTGCTGCTGGTAATATGAAATTCATTAGAAATATTCACGAGGTCGAATTAACATGAGAAATGTGCAGAAGTGACACATTTGATTTGCAAATCTATTAACTGGGTATCTTTATGTCAAGACTAATTTTTTATTTTTTAATTGACAAATTTTTCTGATAAGACAGCTACAATCCTTGCTTTACTTAGTTACTATCTATTCATTCTATTCATGCTTTCCTCTTCCATATCCTAGCCAAATATTGAATTTACTCTCGTTAGTGTCCTCGTACACTTCTAATTCCCAAACATGATATAAGATGAAGCAAGAGCCATTATCCTCCCAAGTTCCTCTGACATAGTTTCCTATTTTCATTGAAAAGTCCTCTCAAAATAATCTGTTACATTATTTTGTTTCCTTACTTACATCTCAGACTATTTTTCTCTCTTCCACATACTCTATTTTTTCTAGCTTATAAGAAATGTTCTTAAATGTTTCTGTTCTTACAATTTTCTTTCTCTTCATCATTTTGCTTTTTCTCGTCAATTTCTCCTAACATTTTATTACTCCAGTAGCACTTTTTATGTACTTGCTTTCAAAATGTTAATTTGTCCACATTAATTTCCTTTATTAGATTTTACATACGCAGCAAATTACTGGATTTATTATTAAAAGCAACAATTCATATGTGTATAGGAACTTTCAATTTTTCAAAATGTTTTTGCATTCTCTTTCTCTTTAAAAAGCAATTACCCGGGGCGTCTGGGTGGCTCAGTGGGTTGAGTGTCTGACTTCGGCTCAGGTCATGATCTCATGGTTGTGGATTCAGGCCCCGCGTGAGGCGCAGTGCTGAACGCTTGCTAGGAGCCTGGGGCCTGCTTGGATTCTGTGTCTCCTTCTCTCTGCCCCTCCCCCGCTCACGCTCTGTCTCACTCTGTCTCTCAAAAATAAATAAATGTAAAAAAAAAAAAAAAAAACTTAAAAAGCAATTACCCTATCTTTCCTTTCCTTTTTCTGCTATTTCTTTTCTCTCTTTCTTTCTTTATTTCTTCCTTTTCTTTCTTTCTTTCTTTCTTTCTTTCTTTTCTTTTTCTTTCCTTCTTTCTTTCACCTCTCTCTCACTCTTTTTCTCTTCAAAGCACTAGCTGTCATGTAACACTTGTTCAAAAACTACTCATGGGTAGAATAAGGAAGATAAAGGTCTTTTTGCTTTGAATGAATTTGATCCTAAAACTTGATGGGGTTTAAGTTTCTTACGGTAGTCTAGGTCACTAACTTGTATCCTCAAAGAAATGAAGGCTTTTCCTACTTGTCAAATGTATTCTTCAAGAATGACAGAATCCAAAGAAAATGAAACTCTTTTTATTTAAACAGCTATGTTTTTTCTTCTTCCTAAAATATATTATGATTTATTTTTAGTTCTTCACAATATACAATTACTCATAATTTAAAAAAGGAATTAAATTATTTTTCATTTTTTAATAAAATAATAATTAAATTATTAACCATTTGAGAGTAAAACTCTTTCCTTAATTCAGCAATGAACTTTTTTCCTGCCTATTTTTTGATAGGGCATTTCTGTAAAATACATATTCTGGTATCTACTAGGAAACATAATACAGAAATAAAAAATATTATTTACAATTGCAGGATTTAATTACGACTCAGTAAATATACTGATAAAATAATTTGTATTTTATATACAAATAAAATATGTTTATTAGGGTAAAACATGTTTCTTTTTTAATCCTTAATTAGAACTATCTAAAATGTATGTACTAAGAATAATATTCAGAGTATATGTCAATCTAATGTAGATCTCTTTATTTCATGTTTCTTTTAAGTTCTCTGTTTTTAGCTAAGTATATCTCAGGAAGCTTATTGTATGGATTCTAACGCTTTTCATATTTTAATATGTGTTTCTTGCTTAAGACTTTCTTATCATGCTCACATTTTTTTTTAATGAGAAAAATGCATTAACTCCTTTCTTGTTGTTAGTGTCTATGACATAGAGAATATGCGAAATCATGTTAGGCATAACCAGCATTAGGAAACCCATTTCTTATTACAAGCAAGGACTCTTTTGAGAACATCAGTTATGAAAACGAAACAACATGACAAAAAGAAAGAAAGAAAGAAAGAACAAAAGAACGAAAGAACGAAAGAAAGAAAGAAAGAAAGAAAGAAAAGGCCCTCAACTAAATGTGCCCAGAACTCCTTTTCTTTCCACCAACCCAACTAAAACTTTCTCATATTCTAGGCTTCAAAGTTAGGGAAATTAGTTCACAAAGACAATTTACATATTGTTTAATGCTTCATGTGCTGCCTCATCTTTTCTGGGCTAATTCTGTCCACATTTACTCACTGAAGCACCTCCTCCTAGTCTTATTTCTCTTTCTGATTCCCACCCAAGCAAGCTATATTATGCCAAGAGAAAACACAAAAGTTGGCTGTGTCTTAAAATTTCTTTATGTTTTCAGAGAATTGGCTGACACCCAATTCCCTACAAACTATCTAATGGTCTTGGCAATTTCCTTAATGCCCAAAAGTTCTCTCACCTAAGCCTGAGCAGGTACAACAGAAGGCTGAGTTGAAGAGAAAAGAAAAACAATCAACATGCTATGAGCCCCTCAAGGTTTTACATGCAGATAATAAGAATCAAGGGTCAAACCATATGGGAAATGTCCTTCAATTTGACCATGAAAATGGAACAGATCTTTAACAAACTGGTTCAGCTCTTAAAAAAGCATAAGGTGACCAGATGTGTATCTGTTTACCTTCATTTCCTAGTTATTTTCATATCCTGGGGGGAAAAAGTTTCGTGTTAATGTCTTGGCTTCCACTAAAGTAGCAGCAACGCTTCTGGAGAGAGCCTTATTTCCTCCCAGGAGAAAACTAAGTAAGATACATTTTGATTAAGAGGAAAATCCTGACCTGAGAACTAGGATTAAAATATAACTGTAGTCATATACATCAATGTTTAGACATTTAAAAAATAAGTATTATAAACATGGAACACATGTATCCCCAGAGATACGTAATATGGTAATGAAGCGTATAGAGATCCAAAGTGCAAATGTGGGATATAACCTTAGAGCATCAAAAAAAATTATTTGGGCGCCTGGGTGGCTCAGTCAGTAAGGCCTCCAACTCTTGATTTCGGCTGAGGTCATGAATTCACGGTTTGTGAGATCAAGCCCTGTGTTGGGCTCTGTGCTGACAGATCCTGCTTGGTGTTCTTCTTTCTCCCTCTCTTTCTGCCCTTCCCCTATTCTCTCTCTCTCTCTCTCTCTCTCTCTCAAAATAAACTTGAAAAAAAAAAAGAAAATCAAATTTATTGGTAAGTTAATTGTTAATTGATTTCATAAACTATATCAAATTAAAATTAGCACAGGTATGATGCCTGCAGTGGATTAGTGAATTACTACAATCAAAGGTCAAATTCTTATCCCCGTGATGAGCACTAGGTAAATAAATCCACATACTGCTTTCATTTATGCATAATTTGTAAGTAATAAAACCAAAGCTCTCTCTATGTCCTAGACAGCCCTATGCCAATTCAGAATAAAACTGGGTTCTATGCAATTTTGGTTTTTCATTTTTCTCTAAAAAATTGGTGAACATGATCTCAACCTAGAGGCATCTGTAAGAAAGGAGATACTGGACTTGAGCAGACCCCTGAGAGTGTGGTGTGACCTCCACTGGTACCATTAGAAAGATGTATCTTGTCACCTCTGCCTGCCTATCCCTTTGGAGTGACCAGACCCTGGTGTTTAGATGACTATGATAATGATGAAACAGGAGACTTATCATTACAGTTCTAGAGCCTTTCCCTGATTCTTCTTCCTCAGTGGGCTATAAGCAGGGAGACCATTCATACTGTGGCAGATTGAAGAGTGAAAAGGGAGAAACCTGGGCCCATTTATCACTGCTCAAAGGGAAGTTTGAGGAGGAGGATTTAAAATCTGAGTTAATTTTGATTCTAATAGTGTTTTTTGAAATCATATATGTTAAAATAGAAGAGCCTGATCCTTCTCACAGCATCATTCCCCAAAGTGTGCTGCAGAAAATGCCAAAAATCACATCGGGTTTAACATAGAGCACATATAATCAAACACATTTAGAGACCATCTCTGTGATACATTAATTCACTTCCCCAAGACATTAGGGTTGCTCTTGGACTCCCCTTGACCATATGAGTTTTTCCATGCAAAGTTGAGACTCCTCTAAACTGCTATGCAGCTCTCAGATTAAAAAGCTCACTAATGAGTTTTTGTTGCATAAGGGGCAACAAGTCATTTGAATTAATTTTCCTGTTATTTGGTTAAAACACAATAAATAAATTAAATAAAGTTCCTTTCAGATACCATAAGACAACAAGAACATTTTTACAAAAATCAATTTTTATATATTGGTGTTAAATATATGACAATGATAAATTGGAAAAACAAAAACTAGATTTTTTTCTTGAAGCAGAATTTAACACATAGAAGTCACAGTTTTCTCTCTCTATACACACACTCACATAATATATATCATTATATATATAAATTTATATTTCATTTTTATATAATATATTTTATATATTATATAATATATAATTATAAACTTTGATGGAAATTACTATATATGCATGTGTGTATATATGTACATATGTACATATTAAAATATCTGAGGCTCATATGTACGTTTGGTTCAACACAGCCTCATTAACACTATAATGTATTTTGTGCAAGAGTACCATATATATTTATAGCAATTTGACTATTTTTCTAAATTTGTTGTATGATACACGTATTTATTTCAAAATTCTCATTTCTCTCTCACCATTGTATGTTGCCCTTTGCTATAATCTTTAAATTTAATATTTTTTCTAATTCAAGCGTATTTTCTTCATGTGATTCTAAAGGCATCAAATGGAATTTAAGAGATACTCTTTGTAAATGATTATACATAAGTTTTAAAAAATTAATTTTGAAAATGAATATCAGTAACTAGTACCAATATTTTAAAAATATACCTCTAAGGTCTTGAGACACTTTCAACGGGGGGGGGGGGTGGTTGGAAAATAAGTACCTTATGACTTGTCTGTTCTAATTTTAGTTTCATCATCTGTAATATTCAGTGAAAATTTTTGAACTCCTTGGATTTGGATAAGGGGATGATGAAGAGGTTTAGGTGATATTTCTATGTCTAACTTCACAGTCATCCTGTAGTAGTCAGTGGTTCTGAAGATATGGAATTTGGTATACATAAAAGTTGGCTATTGGAAGAAGATTGAAAATTAAAATTCTGGGCATTAAAGCAGTAGTTCTTTGTACATGCAATTTCCTTGTCTTGGTCTTCTTCCTCCCCTTTCTTCCAAGGCTAACTCTGGCTTATCCCTCACATTTGGTTTGGGTAGAAACTCATCTGGGAAGCGTACTCTCATGATCTGAAGGTATTAATTATATTTCTGTAGTATTACATGTATACCTTTATCACAGCATAGCTGATATGTATCTTTTCATAGTATTTACTATAAAATGGTACGTTTACCAGGCTTCTCAATTAGAATTTGAGCTCTATTTTGAAACTGCGTAATTCTCAATGCTATTGCTGAAGAGGCAGGCCCTAATCCCAACCCCATTCCAACAGTCTAAATATTCACTGAACTCCTTATATGAAAAGTGCTATACTGGGCTCACTGTACATGCTAAATCCAAAGCACACACGAAATATTTGCTCCTGGTTTAAAAGTAAAATGTAAATATTCAGAAAAATAAGGATAAAATGATCCTACCACTTAACCTAGTAGTAAGTGCCAACGCCATGTTTGTGATATTGCTTCTATGGACTCTGGGAATTCCGCAGCCATCAGAACACATATCTGCCCCAAAAGAGCTGCAGATATTTGAGCTTTTGTTTTGTTTTGTAACTGTGTGCATTTTTATTCTCTCTCTCTCTCCCTCCCTCTTTCTCTTCCTCTCTCTCACTCTGTCTCTGTATAAAATAGTTGTTGTTTTTTCCCTTACAGTAGAACTATGCCTTCCAGAGAAGCCTAAACATGAGACAATTAAATGCATGGTAAATACAGGTTGTTAAATGAAACTGTAATCAAAAAATACTATGATGTTAGAATTCTTCCAAAATCAAGCACAAAAAAAAAGCTAAGAAACAAGCAAACAAAAAACAAACAAACCCTCTCTATATCCCATTAAAATAGCTACAAATACATTAAAATAAGACACGTAGATAAAGATTTGTGAGTTAACTCCATAGCTTTTATTACTTGTCAAACATTCTACATTGATTGTGATGACACAGAATAGTATATGTGGATGTGTCATAATAAAAAAATGGAAAATATAATTTCTCATGTCCAAAAACCATTTATTAATAATATGATATGCTTATTCTACAAAATTTAGAATAATGAAATGAAAGAAAAAAGCACATGTTATGATGACCCAAAGGCGATTACTGTTAATAATTTTATATATTAAACTCACTAATTATTTTCTATGCAGTTTTTTCTTGTAATATTTTTACACAGTTATATTCTTACCATTCAAAAGCACATTTTATTATTGAATTATATTCTTTTAATCATACAGGACTCAAATATTAACTATGCTTAGTAGGGATTCAGAGGGTGCAGACAAATTTAAAACTCTCCTGATTCCCGTATTTACTTTGTGGTATTAAAAATAATTATCAATTTAGTGGTTTTGAGTTTGTTGGGTTTTTTTGAGAGAGAGAACACGTGCATGAAGGAGAGTGGAGACACGGGAGAGAGAAATTTAAGCAGGCTCCATGCCCAGCCCAGCAGGGAGCCCAATGCAGGGCTCCAACTCACGACCATAAGATCGTGAACTGAGGTGAAATCAAGAGGTGGAGCTTTAAATGACTGAGCCACCCAGGTGCCCATGTTTCTGAGTTTTTTTTTTTTAATTTTTAATGTTTATTTATTTTTCAGAGAGAGACAGAGCACGAGAGGGTGAGGGGCCGAGAGAGAGGGAGAAACAGAATCCAAAGCAGGCTCCAGACTCTGAGCTGTCAGCCTAGAGCCCGATGCAGGGTTCGAACCCAAAAAGGTGATATCATGACCTGAGCTGAAGTTGGAACCTCAACTGACTAAGCCACTCAGGTGCCCCACTAAGGGTTTTGAGATTAAAGGGCACAGTTTGAAAATCCTAAAACATCAGGAACTCACAGGATTTAATTGACCTGAGAGCTCTTAGGACAGAAGATGAGGGTTGATACCAATCCTGATAATGTGTCTTCACCCAAACTCTCCTCTTTGTCATTTGGCTGAAAGTGTCTGAGAAACATTAAAATGGAATCACTGGAAAAGCCCTTGGGAAAATACTTCAATATGGGCATCTACATAGTCTTTGAGAAAACTTCCATCTCTGAGGAGGTATTGGTCTAGAATACTATCATAATTCTATGGCATAGTAAAGAACTTGTTCTGAGATTTCTGTTGGACAAAGTTCTCAACTTCTATTTCTATTACCTCAGAGCTAGGGACAAAGGAGACACAGACAGTCACAGCAAATATCGTACGTTCAAGATTGTACTTTGCTCTCTTAACATAACGTGATCTATGACGACAGATTACATAAACGAACCATGCATTCTTATTCAGCTCTCACTGGAGAGGAGAAAGGAGGAATAAGTACAAATCTATATCCCAGTGCATCACCATTACTGCCTTATTTTGCCACCTCAAG
The DNA here is from genome assembly GCA_028646485.1 of Cryptoprocta ferox. NCBI lineage: Eukaryota > Metazoa > Chordata > Mammalia > Carnivora > Eupleridae > Cryptoprocta > Cryptoprocta ferox. The sequence continues at coordinate 13,992,668 of CM053559.1, forward strand.
GTTTACTTGTTGGGAAAATCCTTCTCCTGCCTTTATCAGGGGGTAGAATCTAATCTCAGAGCAATGTTCCTTGGCACAAGTTTGGCCACCAGTCTTTTCTGCTACCACATCATTCTTGGTTGTGGGAATACCAGAGGATTGGCATCCAAACCTTGAAGTTATAATTTATGTGACATGGGAGACCTGCAGATTGTCCTGTCACCGCAGACTTCTACCAGGATCAACTGGCTTAAACACTAGGCTGAAGCTGGTTATTTTGGAGTTCTGCAGGAGGCCAGCTTCTTCTCTGAGAGGTCAGATTACTGGGGTTCAGTCAAATTTATTGTTACCTAGTAGTTGATGATACTGAACTCAAGGGTCAGCTTCTGCATCTCCTACCCCTCTGTGTTAGAAAATGAACCCCAGTCAAAAGGGTGACAAGGCTAATCCTTAACAGTGAAGCAGGACACACTAGGAAGTAGTGAGAAGTGGTCAGGTATGCCTATGTTTGTCTGAGGCAGACAGAGGAAAGTGGTTTGTCCTTGAAAAGCAGCCTGTGAGGGATGTTTTGTCTGTCTGGTGGCTGTTCTCCCTGCGGGGGAGCATAAGATTGTATGGAGTCGATCACGGCTGGCAGCACAACTCGAGGACAGGTAAGTACTAATCAGGATCTACAGCTTTATTCTCAAATCTGTACCAATGACCAGAGACTCTGGAGAAGTCTAGGGAAAGAGGAAGTCCTGTGTGATTTATTTAACCACAATTCCCAGAGTCTGACAATCTGTTATTTTTGTTAACAGATAATTGGTAGGGTTACTCAATGGAGTACATCTGGAGGCCCAGAGGCACCACGAGCAGGGTGACATTACAGGACACACTGGGTTGGTTAACAATGTATGGCAGCACCAGCAACATGAAAATTACCCAAAGTGCCAAACACCTGTGGAAAACCCACTGAGGAATTCACAGAATCCTGGATGATGATCTCTCTGAAGGACTCTAATACAGTAATATACAAGGGAAGGGAAGGCCTTCATTTCTTATAAAGGAAGAAGATGTTTTCTGTTTTTATCTTTTAATTTTTTTTGGACACAGCCATAACATCTGGCCTATACTCTGAACTCTCTCCTTGGCAAAGACCCTGGAGTTGTTCCATCCCTATTCCTCTCGCCACCACCAACCCCCACCGCATCCCAGGCCCTGGCATTTGGAGCGTATTCAGTGATATCCTTTCCAAATTTAGAATAGAAACATTGTTCCAACTACCATCTCATTTAAATGTAGAAGTGCACTGTCACTGGTGCTGGGTAAAGTCAATTTAGTGGTGGGATTGGCCGGTCGTAGGCAGAGGAGTCAACAGTGACCCCAGGCTTGAATCCCCACATTTAACAGAATGCAGTGTGGACTTCCAGACTTCCAAAGAGGGTTGGGATAGAGGAAAGAAAAAAGGGGCATGAAAGGAAGAGGCTGTGTCCCATAACTGCAACTGTACCACGCACAACTATTAAGAAATGGTTGTGAGCAAATGGGAACTTTCACGATACTATTGTGTCGGGGCTCTTATAGCGGAAGGCAAGACCACCCAGCTCTTTTTACTGCTTTCCAAGTTTATTCTGTCTTTTCTTTCTACAGTTTGACTTTGAAATATTTAGGTGTGGATATTTTCCTGTTTATCCTACTTAAAATTTATTGAGCTTCTTGAATGTACAGATAGTTTTCCATAAGGTGGCGAATTACTAGTCATTATATCTTCGAATATCTTTATGCTCCCTTTTCTTTTCCTTTCTTTCTGGGACTCCCATTTGTAATATGTTAGTATGCTAATGGTGCCTCACAGGTTTCTGGGGGTCTGTTTATTTATTTATTTTTCTTTCAGATTCGATAGCCTCTACTGAAATATCTTCAAAATTGACAACTATTTCTGCTATTTTAAATATATTTAAGCCTCTCTAGTGAATTATGTTTCAGTTACCTTCTTAACTCCAGGTTTTCCATTTAACTCTATTTTATAATTTCTATTTCTTTATTGATATTTCCCAATTGATGATATATTGTCATGCTTTGATTCTTTAAAAATTATTTCCTTAAGCGCTTGAACTGTTTATAAAAATGATGTTGAAGTCTTTGTCTGCCAACTCCAACATCTGGGCCCACTCAGAGGTTGTTTCTATGTTTGCTTTTTTTCCCCTTAGTATGATTTATAGGCCTTATAATATGTTGTTGAAAATTGGACACTTATGCAGTATCTTGTAACAACTTTGAATTCTGATTACTCACAGGGGTTGCGTATGCTATTTTTTGGTTTGTTTTATAGCAAATTGCCTGGACTAATACTGTGGAGTCAGTATCTCTTACGGAGTGCAGCATGTAAGGTCATGGTAGGCAGAATCTAAGGTCTCTGAAATATTTTGTTGTTCTCACTTTCGTTTCGAATCCTGGACTCCAAAAGATTTTCCCCCTGGTTTACAGCTTGGTGATGAATGTATAAATTATACTTGGCCAGCCATTATGTTCAAATACTGCAGCTATTAGGGTATCCACTCTTTTCTTCATGGTTCTGCATATAAGTTGAGGAACACAGTCATAATGCAAGCAATTTACAAATCTTCCCCAACTTTCACTTTACACTGAGCCCTCCCATTTCATATAAAGAGGGCCTCACATATAGCCAGGGATGTATGGATAGATAGAGCCCTCTCCTTTCTCTATTGGGTGCATCACAGAGACTTTAAGACCACTAGAGACATTTTGGAGGTTATCAAGTCCCACTTTGTTGCTCTCATATCCCAGACAATCTTGCTGAATTTCTGGGTAACCTACCAATTTAGTGTTTGCTTCACTCAGGTTTTCAGTGTTATCTAGCTATGATACTGGACTTCTCTGTTCATTTGCCATTGAGATCACTACTATCACTGACAATATCTGGGGATATAGTATTTCTCTGTGTTATGCTCAAAGTCTTTTCAGCTGCTTCTAGCAATGATGCTCTAGTTTTCATGGTTTGCCTTGCTCTGGTAAAAGGCACATTGGTGTACCTGACAGAGCTAGCTAGGGTGAACGGGGAGGGGATTGGAAAGAGCCCCAGGTTAACATGAACACTTACTGAAGGAAATTCATGGAAACAGGGACATTAGCAGATATAGGTTCCCTATTACTCTTTGCGTTGTAGGGTATCGCTGCTGCTGACTGGATGTCAAACTCTAGACGAAACTTGTTATTTTGCAGAATATTTTGCTCAGTGTTGTTGTATGTGTTTGTTTATTCAGCATAGTTCCTTTATTTTTTGTAATGTTTATTTATTTATTTTTGAGAGAGAGAGAAAGAGACAGAGACAGAGAGTGCACAAGCAGGGGAGGGGCAGAGAGAGGGAGAGGGAGACACAGAACCTGAAGCAGGCTTCAGGCACTGAGCTGTCAGCACAGAGACCACTACGGGGAGCTCAAACTCACACACTGTGAGATCACGACCTGAGCCACCCAGGCACCCCGAGGATAGTTCCTTTAGAGGTAATGGAAAAAGAGTTACTGGATGAATAGTAATAAACATTTTTTTGGTCTCTTGATAGATAATATTAAATTGAATTGAAATAAGAGCTTATACTTTCTACTAACAAATTATGGGAGTGTTTTTTTCAATGCATACAAACCAGTTGAGACTGATACAAAGGGGAAGGAATATGACACATGTGACAGGAATAAAAGGGCAACTTTTTCATTTACATTTGATTTGTACTACGATTGAAGACCTTTCTGTATATTTGTTCACTATATTTGTTCACTATTTTCTCTTTCGTTATTGTTCCATTTACATCTTTTGTAAATATAATAAGAATTTTCTTAATTGGCATCATACCAGATAAATCCTCAATACATTTTCTGCCCTATAAATTTCTATACCTAGAAAATTTAAGAGTTAACTTAATTGCCCTATATGCATTAATCATTTTACTGTTAAACTGTATTTTAGCATGTAAGAATAAAGACAAAACAAGAAAATTTAAGTACTAAGCTATCATGTTCTTACTTAAAATTAAGTATTTGTACATAAATCTTACTTAAAAGTGAATCTGTATGTAGTAATCAGTTTTTTCTATTTCAGACCAGACAGCATAAGGAGAAAGGGACAGATGAAGTATATGTTTCATTATCTGATAGCAAGATTTGGAAAATACATTAATTTATGAAAAAGACTGTGATAGCTCTTTCAAATATCTCAGTATTTTTTCTTTTCCAACCACTAAACTGTAACATTTTTATTCTAGTAGGAACTGTGGTATAGAATAATGCATGTTGAGAAATAGTGTTTTTAAAATAAACCAAAATAATTTTTAATTTTTAATTGTACAAAAATATTTTGTTACTATTTTAATATTAACTGATTTCATTTTCTTGGCTTCTAATAAGGCTTGTACACATATGCCATTAACTTATGACTCAAATTTTTTTCTTCTTTGCTATTATCTTTTTCCTCATTTTTGGCAAATGGATATAGTTTGCTTTTATAGTAGACTCATTGGACATAATTTATATGCCTACTTTTCCCCCAGTATGTTTAGCCATATAATTTATGGAAGTTTTGCAATTTTTCTATAAATGTAATCATTTTTCTTGAAGACTAACATGGACATCTGCTTCCCCCTAGAATCAGGAGGCCAAGTAAGTCTTTGGCTGGGCATTCATCACCCCTACTGACTTTAGAGGGAATATCTAAAACTCATCCAAGAACAGAATTGAGCTCATAAAAAATAAAACAACAAGGAAGGTTTAGATTTTTTTATATTTGTGGGGGGTTCATTTTTATTACTTTTATCTATTAAAAAGTATTGACACTGGAAAGGAACAAATGGCAAAAACATGCAAATGATTCTTATTTTAACTTATATTAGTTCCTTTTTGTAGTAGTGACATTTCTGCTCAATGGTTTCCCTCTCCTAAAATTATATGTTGTTATCTATTTTATGAAAAGATCTAATCTGTTTTAAATTGAGTGGAAAGATGAATATAATAATTCATTTTTATGTTTTGCTTCCTTGATTATCTGCTCTTTTGGAAACACAAGTCATTTTTTTAGGTTTATTGCCCTCCTTTAAAAATGTTTATGTTTTTAAGGGAATTATGTAAAATTATCCCTCATATTTACAGAAACAATTGAATAAGTCTATAACTGTTTGTGTCTCAGATATTTTCTTACTTTCTCCGTTCTTTCTTTTTCTCGTTCCCTCCCTCTTTCCTTGCCCTGAGATTTTATACATACTTCTTCATAATCTAGTACTTAACTTGGTATCGCTCTCCACAGGAATTATGTCTTTTTGAATGATACATTTCTTAGCTGAAACAGCTTCATGAGTAAGAAAAGTAAATAAAAGACTATGTGTGCTGTTGTGTCTGTGTTGTTTAGTCACCAGTATGTAGAATGGCAATTCTTTTTTTCTAATTTTTTTTTTGAGAGAGAGAGAGACACACACACACAGCGTGAGTAGGGGAGGGTCAGAGAGAGAGGGAGACACAGAATCGGAAGAAGGCTCCAGGCTCTGAGCTAGCTGTCAGCACAGAGCCCGACGCAGGGCTCAAACCCACGAACCGTGAGATCATGACCTGAGGTGAAGTCGGACGCTTAAATGACTGAGCCACACAGGCACCCCCAGCAGTGTCCACTATTAACTGAGTATATAAAAATTAAAAATTTGATTTTTTTTAATTTTTTGACTATAAAACCTTAATAATACTGGAAAGAGACTTAAAATCAACTATTAAAAATCCCAAATTTACAGGTAAGGAACATGAAGCTGAGAAATAAGGAAAATGATGACTTGCATTAAAATGAACTTCAATAATGTTTGTTACATAAATTACATGTTTTTCCTTGATAGAATGGATTTCCCTTCACATCTTCAACAAAACAAGATATAATATCATAAATTAAATGGGAGAAGGATAGAAGAGATTAGAAGGAAGTTGAATTTTCTCAATTCAGAATGATTTAAAGATGGTTTATAAAAATAAAGCTTGTATTTCAGATATTTTGAAATTGAGAAATGAACACACCAAAGAGAGAATTTTGTAATTAAATTCATGTTGGCCAAGCCAAAAAACAAAAATTCAACCAAAACAAAGGCAGATCTCAGTAAAACAAGTGTCAATATTTTAAATTTAAAACAGTTTTTTTATAAATCTATTTTACTTATTTTGAGAGAGAGAGAGCATGTGCAAACAGAGTAGGGGAAGAGAGAAGCAGGAGAGAGAGAATCCCAAGCAGGCTCTGTGCTGTCGGGTCAGAGTTCAATGTGGGGTTCAAACTCACAAACCGGGGGATCATGACCTGAGCCAAAATCAAGAGCTGGACACTTAACCAACTGAGCCACCCTGTCATGACAAGTGTCAATATTTTTAAATTACATACAAGTTCTCAAGTGATGATTAAGAAGATAAAAATGAAAAAGAAAACTGGGTTTACGTGTTACTCATTATCAAAAGTGAACACTTGATATTAAAAAAATAGAAGCTGTATGTATCACAAAATACAAAAAAAGAGTGTGGCTAATAGAACAAGGTCTTTCTAACCATAGCTTTTTTTCCTGTCCCTCATACTGAAGATAAAAAGAATCAAAAGCCCTTTGGAACCTGGATGAATGGGGTAAACAAAAACAAGTACATTCTTCCTTCCTTAGGCTTGCGTACTACATTAGAGTGTTCCACCATTTTACCTCTGTCCAATATGGTATCTTCTAGTCACATGTAGCTATTGAATGCTTAAAATGTGGTTAGTATGTTAATATCTTTAACATTTTAAATTTTTAATTCTTTAAATATTAAAAAGCCACTTGTGGCTAGAGGCTAACATGTGAGTAACACATTAAGACTCTTTGATGGGCTCTTGCTGTTGGACAAAACAACTCTATATATAGTCATCTGCTTTTCTTTTTTATACGAACTAACCACAAACCCTACCTCTTTTCATTTGCTATTCCTCAAGTAGGTTACTAAAAAGGGGAAGAATCTTAAAATCATTATTCTATTAGTCAGTAGTTCTTATAAATGCCACTTCAAGTTTGAGTCCCTCTTTTTCCCAAATTAGAAATAGCATAACTAATATTGTCCTAGCGTAAATTTTGACTTAGTTTCTTCTTTTGGAGAAACGTAAAAAGAGATGGTGCAGATGGAAGTTCATCAGCCAAGGGCAATGGGAAGACTATGGTGATGCAGCAACATTTGGAGAGGATCCTCCTCTTCCCTTCCCCTCATCTCCTCACATGCGCACCTGCCTCTGCTCTCTTTCTTCCTCCGGTATATAATGCATACACTGGTGGGGAAGCGAGCCACTAGTATTTTTCTGCCATTGTTACCACATGTGCAGCCTTGGACAGTTCATTTAACCTCTCTGCCTTTAGTTTCTCTAATTTCAAAATAAAGTGGTAAGATTAGGTCACTAAAGATATAGAAATAATTGAAAATAGTGAAATGTATTATATGTGAATATCTGTAGGCAAATCACAATAAAACACCAAGAGTAAACAAGCATTAAATGGAAAAAAGTATACAGACCAAAACAGGTCGTTAAAAACATTATGGCATTATCCATAAAGTTTGCCACCCTCAAACTAGAGAAAGACTAGGTAACATTTTTTTAGTTTTAAAATTGGAAGAATTGTGTTTTTATGAAATTATCAGACATATAGTAAATAACGCTAGAAAATAAGGGTTTGTTTCTAAAAAATATATTAATTATCATGAGCTTGAGATGTTTTCTCTAAATAGGAAAGTAACTGGAGCAGGAGAATGGAAGGGAGTGAGTTTATCTGATATTTGACTTAAACTACCGCCAAATAAAGACCATCACAAAACAACACAATTGTGTTCCTATTGATGCATGGCATAGACAAAATTTAATTTTACCAGAAAAAAATATTTTCAGTGTAAGAAATATTTATATGGTTTTCAACCCCACTAGTCAAAAGTGTTATATGTACCTCCCCACAGAGAATAAAATACACTGAAAGTTAATCAGGAAATTTAGTATGTATATAAAAGGGAACCCTCACGATCTTCAAGCTCAAATGACTGTCAGTGGATTGAAATTAATGATATTTTACTCTTCCTATTCCACCCCAAATATTGTAACATCACTCTATATAGTATCTAGAAATTCTCTCTAGGGGTGCCTGGGTGGCTCAGTTGGTTAAGCTTCCGACTTTGGCTCTGGTCATGATCTCACAGTTTGTGAGTTCGAGCCCCACATCGGGCTCTGATAGCTCAGAGACTGGAGCCTGCTTCAGTGGCAGTGTCTCTCTGCCATTCCCATGCTCGTGCTCTGTCTCTCTCTGTCTCTCAGTAATAAATAAAAATGTTAAAAAAATAAAATAAAGACATTCTCTTTAAATTATTTACTAATTTAATAATAAAGAAGTATCTGGGGACATTCTGATTACAGTGACTTTTACAAAATGATTTCTTAAAACATTGTGGTTTTAGTATTTTTGCATATAGCAAATAAAATTGATTATTAAAATTAAAGCCAAACTGGAATGACGTGAAATCACCAAAGTTCTCTTTTGACTGTGTTGTTGAGATACTCTTTTGTGCAAAACATTTTCTAGGCTGGAATCATGCCTTCATGTCTATTCTTGTCACATGAACAATCACATTCTCTAGTTCTTTGGAGTGAGGGTTAGGGAAAGAAAAGAAGGGATGGTGGGAAAGAGAGAAAGAACGAGGAAGAGAGACAAAGGGAAAGAAGGTGGGAGAGAGGGAGATAGAATATATGTCTTGCATACTGAGATTCTGATGATACACAAGTCACCTCATGGAATCCAACTAAATAATTTTATGCTGTTTACCATTTTAAAGCCTAGAATCACCATGCTTCTGTTCAGATACTTTAAAAAATTTATCAACTCAATGATTACCTTTATCATTTAAGTCAGGTCAGTTTTAGGGATTATATTTCAAAACAAGTGAAGTTTCAATAGTGTTTTCACAACAATAAACAGCATTCTAGGTTCCTTGGTAAAGAAAGTGCAAAGTGCAATACCACTAAATCAGTCAAATCAGTGAATTTTAACTTGTCAGATATGGCTGATTTTCTAGATTGTATTTATGAGGGCTGTGAAACTGTAAAGATCTCATATATATTTTACATATATGTTTCTATCAGGACTGTTTTTATACAACCTGCTTCACATAGGTATGGTATAACAGCATCTTTTTGGAAATTTTTCCTTCCATAACTGCTGAAATATACACTTTTGTTGAACAAATTATTCTGAGAAGCCAATAGGAAGCAATCAGCAATCAGTAAGTCTATTTTGTGTTGGAAAAGACCAGTGGACATGCCCTTTGTCCAGCCTGTTAAGGGAGGACTGTTTTAAGAGAAAAAAACAAACAAACAAAAACAGAAAACAAACACTGTTAAGTTATTATTTGCTAAGAATACAAGATGAAGGGAAACTTGGGAGTAAATAGTTTATATTATAAAATGAACATTTTCTCTTTTGGCACATGATGAGAGATTTGAAGACAAGTCCTTAAAAACTGTCCTTTAAGGCAAATTTTATTTTCTCTTCTTTCTAAAATAAATTGGACTTTACTTTCCCTTGGGGATTCACCAAATTACATTTTCATGAGTAATTAGAGAACACACAGTGGACTAAGAAAAAAATACTCAAAAAATTTGGAAAAGAGTATATGTTTTTTAAATGGCAGGTAGAGATTTAACTCTATGCCTCATTAAAGTGAAAATATCAAAATCAGATCATGAGGCTGATCTGATTCTAACGGCTGTCGACCTATTCCTGAGCATTTGTGAATAACAAGGTGGGTTATGCCTAGCCTGATATACTGAACAATAGCTGGTAGAACTCTGGAAAACACATTCATATGTTTCCACATATTCATTCCATCATGATAAAAAGTCCACAAAATGATTTACCCCAAAAATATATTAGAAGACTTGATTCATTCATCACTGTTAGAAATGGATTATAAATTTTAAAAGTCCACTTTGCCACATTTTTCTCTCTGATTTTTACAATCATTACTACAATTAAGGTGAGAAAAAATCATTAATATTTATTTTATTTGAGGAGTCTACATATCATTATTTCATCCAAGAACATGCATGTTTCCGTAAAATGGCAATGCCAGTCCTAACCCTTAGTGTAATTTTATAATGATGAAAGTCATGATGTCAACTAGAACAGGACCTTAAACTTTGATTTTCTTCAGAAGCAGCTTGGTGTTCTTGGGAACTTTAATTTTCACATATACTTTAAATTCATTCAATTTCAAAAAATGTTTGAATGCCACTTTTTTAAATCTATACATCTAGTATATTATGTCACTTATGTGGATCTTTTAAAATTTACTTCATTTTTACATGTATCCATATATTTTATGCATAATTTATTAATTTTCCATATATATTATATACTGAAATATTACTTCAAATGTTATTTTTTTAATGTAACACTCTATGGCTAGTAGATAGACATTCAATTGATCTTTTTAAACTAAATTTGTGGCCAGCAATTAAGATAAATATACCTAATATTAACACTTGGCCTAGTGATACTTTTGGATTTTATGTAAATATGATGTCATATACAAAGATGTAAATTACATTTATTTTTCCAAATATTTTACCATTTATTTCTGTTTTCTTGCCTTAGTGCACCGGGGTAGTATTCCCACTATAATTCTACATGTAAGTGGTAATAGCAGACATTGTTGCCTGTTGCTTGGTCTCAAAGGAAAGAATTTAATTATTCACCATCAATTATATTAATGATATAGCCTTTAAAAATCCTCTTTTAAATCAAAGTTCTCATATAGTCCAACTTTAATCAAAGGCTTTGCTTATAGAAAATTGGCTATAATAACTACTTTGGTCTGCACCTACTAAGATGCTCTACATAATTTTCTCCTATATTCAGTTAATGTAGATAATTATACTTATTAATTTTGATGTTAAACCAATTCTGCCTTTCTAGAATATATATCTAATTAGCTTATGAAGTACTCTTAGTGTCATTTCACATATATAAAAATGGAAAATAAAACATACAAAATGATTTACTATGAGTAGCTAAAGAATGGCACAAAAACAAATTAGTTTTGCCGTTATACAAATTATGTATATTGTACGTTAAGGCACTTTGTCCAAAAGGTGTTTCACATCTTTGATGAAGAGTCTGTAAAAAAAAAAAACACTTAAAAAACAGATATCCTTGGGTGGGATGGAAAGACAGAAGTACCACATAAGAGTCAAACGAGGTAAATGAAATGGGGGCTAGAGAGTAAGTCAGACTCACTGAGTCACTGAATATTGCCACAGTGGCAATACTACCCACACTGATATATACCTGCAATGTGATCCCTATCAAAATTCTGGATGCTTATTTTATAAAATGAATAAACTGACTCTAAAATTCATATAACAATGCAAGGCACCTGGGATAACCAAACAACATCGAACAAGAAGAACAATACTGGAGGACTCCTACTTTCTTATTTCAAAACTGACTATAGCCTAGTAATCAGGACAGTGGTATAAACATAAGAATAGACATATAGATCAGTGGAAAAGAAGTGAAAGTCTAGAAATAAGCACTTCCATTTATGGTTAAATACTTTTTGACAGTGATCCCAAGATAATACAATGGGAGAAAGAATAGTTTTTTGGACAAATAGTACCCGAATGACTGGGTAATCTCATACATAAGAATAAAGTTGGATCCTACCTCACACCATTAAAAAACATCAACTCAAAATAAATCAGGGATGTAACATTAGGGTAGTTAAAAGTGCAAAACTCTTAGAAGAAAATATTGGAGTAAATCATTATCAACTTTGATTAGGCAACGTTTTCTTAGAAATGACAATAAAAGCAAAGTGACAATTGAAAAGATAATTCGATCTTTATCGAAATAAAAAGTATTACATTTCAAAGAATATCATCAATACAGTGAAAAGACATTCTATAGAACTAAAGAAAATATCTGCCAGTTGTATATCTGATAGAAGACTTATATACAGAATATATATATATATTATATATATATATTATATATATATATATATATAGAACACTTAGAACATAATGATAAGAATTTAAAAATTTAAAATTAAAAAAAAATTTGTCTTTATTTTACTTTAAGAGACAGAGACAGAGAGTGAGTGGGAGAGGGGCAGAGAGAGAGGGAGACATAGAATCTGAAGCAGGCTCCAGGCTCTGAGCTGTCAGCACAGAGCCCTACATGGGGCTCGAACCCACGGACTGTGAGATCATGACCTGAGCTGAAGTCTGATGCTCAACCGACTGAGCCACCCAGGCACCCGAAAAATTTTAAATTTAAAAAATTAAATTTAAATTTAAAAATTTAAAGTTTAAAATTTAAAAATAAATTTTAAAATTTAAAAATGGGCAAAGGAGAAAATAGGCAAAGCATTTAAATCTCTAAAATAGATTTATGAATAGCCAGTAAGCACAAGTAATTCTAAACAGCATTATTCATTAAGAAATTGCAAACCTAGGGGCGCCTAGGTGGCTAAGGCAGTTAAGCATCTGACTATTGGTTTCAGCTCAGTTCATGATCTCAGGGTTTTGTGAGTTCCAGCACCACGTTGGGCTCTGTGGTGGCAGTGTGGAGCCTGCTTGAGATTTTCTCTCCCTCTCTCTCTGCCCCTTCCTCACTCCTGCTGTTTCTCTCAAATAAAGAAATAAACTTTATGAAAAAAAATATACATAAAAGAAGTTGCAAATCTAAAAATATGCTAAAATAGTAAATATCATGTTAAGTGTTCTTACCACACACGCACACAAAAACAAATTGTGGTGATGGTCGAACAACTCTGTGAGTATAATAAAAACAACTGCAGATTTTAAAAGCACAAATGTTATGATATGTAAGTTGTATGTATATCAATGAAATGTTTAAAAAAATTTTAATGTTTTTTTATTTTTGAGAGACAGAGAGACAGAGCGTGAATAGGGGAGGGGCAGAGAGAGAGGGAGACAGAATCCGAAGCAGGCTCCAGTCTCTGAGCTCTCAGCACAGAGCCCGAAGCAGGGCTTGAACTCATGAACCGCAAGATCATGACTTAGGCCGAAGTCGGCTGCTCAACCAACTGAGCCACCCAGGCGCCCCAATAAAATTTCTTTTTAAACAAATGCAGCAAGGGTAAGAAAATGTGGGCTTTTCGGTTACAGAGATTTATTTCACATCCCAGGTTACACCTGTTCTAAACACCTATAACAAGCTACCAAATGCTAAATTACAGATTTCTAGGTATCTACTCCTAGAGTCTGATTCATTAGGTCTTAGGTAAGGATCACAATTTTGGGCTTAAACATATGTCTTCGGTAATTCTTATGGTTACATGGATCTTAGAAAAATAATAGCCTAGAGTCTTGCTAAATGTATCCACAATAAATAATAGTTTTTCTTTATGTTTTCCTATGCCGCTAAGCCTTTAACAGATTATATGTGTTTGTGTTTGTAATGCTTATAATTACATATGACTATATACACAGTCATTTACATCAGACTTTTTATTTTAAAATTTCCTTAAAAGTGTTCCCTAGCTGCTTAAGAAATTTCAGGGTTTCAAATGGATATATACAATTCTAGCAATTTCTTTTAGGTTTCTGGAAATGAAATCTGATGCAAATCGACTTTAGAATATAACCATGGCTGGCCACTGACACATTTTACCTTTGAAAGAAACAAAACAACTCTGTAATAAATTATAAGCACATGGATCTCAAGCTATTACTTGATAGAAATTTGTCTTCCTTCCCAAAGTACTATATAATTTAGTAAGGTTGGCTGTCTTTGCACAGTAGATGCCAAGTAATTGAATAGCAGGGGTGTTATAGATTTGATATGGAGTGCGTGTGGGTAGAGATGTGTGAACAACCCTGGAGAAGAGCCACATGCAATTTCCCTAACTGTAGTCAGGATTATCAGCATCACACACTCTCATTAGCACCAAATTTTTATGAAATTTATGTATACGTTGTAAAAAATGTAGAGTCAAATATAAATAGACTGGAATAAACATCTGTGATTACTGAAATCAACACATTTCCTCTATTAAATGTGCTTTCCCTAAGGAACATCTTCCTACAGAGCAAGAAAATTATTCCGATCTCCCTTTAGGTTTATTTGAAGAAACAGTCTCTGTCTTTTCTGTAAGAGGCTTGAATGTCTATCAAAAATAGTATTTATCTTAAAACTATAAATACAAGTCGTGTTTCCAAGTAGGTAGGTACAGATGGAAATATGCACAGTGTTCTTTTTGAAATTCATTATCATATTATATCTACTTTTAATTAACCTTATCAATTAATATAAACAGAAGAGCCTGGACACATGTTATCAGTCATTCATTAACATTTAGCGTTCATCTACTCTCCTGCTGACTTAGCTGATACATTTAGTTGAGTGCCATACTTTGATTTCATTTCCAGCTTCCAAAAACCATTCATGGTTTTAGAAAGGTTGCTTAAAAACATTGAACCTGGAGCCCCTTGGAAATCTGTATTTTACAAAACAGTATAGAGTGAAAACAAGTGAATCACAAGGAAAATTGCATATTTTTCTTTCTGGTTTGCTTCTGAAAGTGTTCTGATGATGGCTGTATTTTTTTAAATCAGATTTCAATAATCACATCATTTTCCTCCCTGAATTGGCAGAAAAGCAGTCTTGATAATATGGAAACCCAGAATATCACAGGTCTACTGTATTACTGTAGGTACGCAAAAAATATTAAATCAAATTTTATATTACTTGTGCTTTATATGTGGATAGAGACAAAAGAAGCCACACTGAGTACAGAGTCACAGTCAATAAATTCCCTTTGATGAGATACTTGTTTAAAGCTAAAAAGAGTTATTTTAAATAGAAATTTGCCGTCCTACCTACCCCTTTTAACACAAGCATCATGTTTAAGAATGAAGAATACTAGATTATTTAGGATACAAAGATAAATTAGGAATTATGTATATGAACCAAATTTCTTGAAAACGGGTGAAAGTGATTTGTCCAACATTCCAGAGCAAATTAGCGACAGAAAGAAAAATTCAGTTCATTGTAACTACTTGAATGTCAGACTTGGTTACCAATTAAGCACATCTCCTAGGAATCTAAATCAACACTTACTTACAGTATTTCATGTTTCTCACCCTCTCTGGTCAAAGGACACAATTAGTGGTCACTAAAATATTTAATGGATTATCAATAAGGAAAAAAATATTTGAAAAGATATTTTAATCATACTGGCATATCTAGACTTACTTTTTGTTCATTTTACGACTACACTATATTTATGCATCCTACTGTTGATACATTTATTTACACCATTTATAATTTTTTGCTAAGAAACAGTATGGTATGGAGTGTTTTTCTACATTTTTTAAAAATTTTTAATGTTTTATTTATTTTTGAGAGAGAGACAGCGTGAGCAGTTGAGGGTCAGAGAGAGAGGGAGACACAGAATCCAAAGACAGGCTCCAGGCTCTGAGCTAGCTGTCAGCACAGAGCCTGAGGCGGGGCTTGAACCCATGAACAGCAAGATCATGACCTGAGCCGAAGCCGGACGCTCAACCGACTGAGCCACCCAGGGGCCCCTGTTTTTCTACATGTTCACCTTTTTCACATTTGCGAGATTTCATTCAGTTTATATACCTGAAAATGGAAATTCTGGGCATGGAGTAAGTGTATCTGAAATTTTATTTGATATTGGCAAATTAGTTTCAAAGTTTGAGGTAGCAATTTACCATCTCACCCAAAGGATATAAGCATCTTCATTATTCTACATTGTCAACAAAATATAATATTGTAATTTTTTTAATGAAAACTAGATTTCATGGGCATGGATGTTGAAGATCTTTTCGCATGTTTCCTGGCCATTTGTATTTCCTACTCTGTGAATTCATTATTAGTCTATTTAATTTATTTATCTGTTGGACTGTTACTTTTTTCAGTTGTGGTTCTTTAATATCTATGACTAATTATTTGGCCATTATCTGCTTTTGTTAATATTTTCTAAAATTCAGTGGATTGTGTTTTAACCTTTTAAATGGTAATTTCTGGTAGTAAGTCACTATATTAAAATAATCAAATATGTCATTGTGTTTTTACTTGATCTGATGCCATTGAAAATATTAATTGGTATCTTCTTCTAAAAGTTTAAAAATGTGTTATTTCTTCCTAAAATTAGGTACTGTGTATGCTCTAAAATAGTGATCCAATTTCAGTTTTTCCCATAGGAACAACCAGTTACCCTAATAGTATTTAAAATAAGCCTCTTTCCTTCTCATTTGTAATACTGCCTCTGATGTATAGCAAGTTCTTCAGTGGGCACAGATCTGATTTTAGATTTTCCATTCTGTACTATTTGCTATTTGCCAACATATATGTCAACATACTATCTAAATCACTCTGCCTCGAAACATATTTTGGTATTTAGTAAAGCAAGTTTTCCCACCTTGTTTTCTTTTTCAAAATTGTTAATTTTTTGTTTCATAAATTTTTAACCTGCTTTTTAAAGCTTCTTGAAAAAAAACTCTATTGAGAATTTGACTGTAATAACATTAAAAGTTTAGATCAATTTACAGGAAATTGACAGTTTATAATTTTGAGACTTTCAATCCATGTTATTACTTATTAGACCTTCTTTACATCCATTAATAGTGTTTTATGATTATGTATAGTTTCTATTATTAGAGCATTTAATACAAAGATATTATCTCTATCAATATATATAGTTGTTATACAATATTATTGTTATATATTACATGCAATTATTATATATCATATATATTGCTGTTATGATTAGGTTCAGAGTGATTTATTAAACAATCTAATTCATTCTTTTAGGTATTCTAGTTAGATATAATTTATCACGAAGTGCTTTTGATTTTTGTACATTATGCTTATATCATTCTGATTACAGTAGTTTCATAAATTTGTTAATATTCTTGGACTCTTGATGTAGACAGTTATATATTTGGCAAACATTCCAGTTACAACACAATTATATGCCAGCTTCCAATCTATCCATCTACACTCTGCTGTGACGCTAAGGGCTTTGGCACCTGACTCCCTATTTGGCCACAACAGGAAGAGCCCGGAAACTAGTACTGGAAAAAGAGATATGCTCCTTTGTGTTTGTCTGCCATTCTTATTTTGCTTTTTAATTTTTATTTTTGTTTATTTCTGGATCAGATCTTCATCACCTGGCAGTGGCTCTCCTTACCAATGGCAGCAATTGATCCCAATTTAGTTTTCCAACAAATTCAGCTGCCTTTTCAGAAGGCTGCGTCTAATTCGCACAGAGTCCCTCCTTTGAGTTCTGAAAGGAGCTGAACAGCACCCTTTTCTCAGAAGTTTGAAACCCAGCCCTGCTGTACTTTTCTTCAAATTTCCACATTAAAACAAAAAATTAATTTATTCCTTTCTTTCTATGATCCTAACTGATCCAGCTGCTTTCTCCTCTTGTTACTCCAATAACATAACAGTGATCCCTGATGCATTTCTGTATGAGACTTCTGTCTCTTAGTGGGATCCAGGCCGACATGGCTCACAAACACAGTTTCTAATTTACTTTCCAGTTCCCACAAATCTTACTTCTAAATAGTGAGAATAATCATCACTACTTTCCTCTAGACATTGGAGCTAATGTATATAACTTGTCATCAGTAGTTTATAGACATTTTGGTTGTTAGGTGAAGAAAATTCCCTTCTATTTTCAGTTTCCACAGTTTTTCCCACTTTTCTTTTGCCATTTTTTTTGTTTATATATGACTATTGATTTTTGTCGAATGGGTGCTTGATTTTGGCATTTATTTGGCTGATTCTTCTTTACTCATTCATTCTCTTAGTTATATTGAATAATAACTATAGTTCCTGCTCTAATTCTCTTATGTCACTATCATAAGGCCTTAATCATTCTGCCTTACAATGTATCTATCTTACAATGTAGGTTTCTCCATCTTAATTCCATTCTTTAAAATTGACAAAGTTATTCTTTATCTTGTAAAATTTCAACTCCCTTAATTTTTTAGTTGAAAATGTTATTTGGCTTTGTATTTTTTTTCCATGCGTCTAAGGTTATGTATTTACTTCTGAGGACCAATTTGGTATTCTATAAGGCTTAATATGTGGTACTTCTTTGTATTTCTAAAAATCTGTAATGACCCTTGTGATTAACTTAGTCACACATGACAAACTTGTGACTTCATTTTCAAAAACGTTCACTTTTATTGTTTTATTGTATTTTATTAGCTTTTGAGTGTTATTTATGAATTTAATTGTATTGAATTTCATATTAATATTAATTTTATTTTATGTAAAATACTTGAATTGTTTTGATACTTCTTTTGTAACTTATTAGGTGATCAATTTTTGTAAATTGTCCATGTATTATTGAAAATATGTGCATTTTTATTGGAACCCAAGTTTTAGTGTTCATCTATTATATAAAGCTTCCTAATTGTACTGTTCAGGTTTTTATGTGCAAATTGCTTATCTAGTTGATATATTGACTTTGCGTCATATTTGTTTATCTATTAAAGCTGTTATTTGTTTTCTCTTAAATCTTTTATAAATAAATATAAATATATAATTTTAGACGTAGTAATTTCAGAATGATTGTGATTTTTAAACATCATAGGTAGAAAATCATTCTGTTGTTATTTGCAGTCAGTTATTATCCTGATATTTTTATCCATAAATTGTACTTTGTCTGAAATTATAATAGATATGCCAGTTTTCTTTTTGTTTTACATTACTACATTCTACAGTACAAGTTATGATAATGTAGCCATAAGCATTATTGTGCATATCTCTTGATGGATAGAGACAATATTATTGGTTTATTTATCAGTCAACATTTATTTACATTTAAACACAGAATTATGGATTTTTCTTGAGAGTAATGCATTACTTCGCTTTTATCTTGAAACATGTTTCCTCTGTCTATAAACCACCCTCCAGAACTTTTTTTAGGTGAGTCCATTGGTGACTAAAGTTCTCATTTCTGTTTGCCTAAAACATCTTTATTTTATCTTCATGTTCGAAGGATACTTTCACTGGGTATGGAAAAGTAATTTGGTTCTGATTTTCACTAAGCATTTTAATTGCATTCCATTGTCTACAGACTTTCATCATTTCTTTTGGTAAATCTTCCATTAGTATTATGATTGTTCATTTGAAGATGATCTTTGTTTGTTTGTTTGTTTGTTTGTTTTAAATCTGGTTATTCTTAAAGTTTTCTATTTGTCTACAATTTTATTAGATTATCTATGATGTGTTTTATGAGGATCTTTTGATTTTTATGTGTGTGTATGGCTTGAGATTCATAGAGATTTTGAATATTTTCCTTAATGTCCTTTATGAGTAAAAAATTTCTCAGATATTATCTCTTCAAATAGTACTTCTGCCTCTCTTCCACTTTTCTCTTCCTCTCTTCTCTCTCTCTTTTTCTCTCCTTCTCTCCCTCTCTTTAAATTGGTACTCTAATCGTGTATAGATGTGTTACTGGTTTCTTTGCATGCCGTATGTGTTACTTGCATTTCTGTTATGTTCTCATATATCATCTATATTTTTTCCATGTTTCAATAATTATTTTATATTGTTGTATCTTCCAGATCACTAATTTTCTTTTCTGTATTGCTTGTTATTTTACTTGATTACTGTTGTAATTTTTCAAAATTTCTATTTGAACATTTTAATACATTCCTCTTCTTTAATGTAACTCTGGTGAATATGACTAAATTTTATTGTGCTTTATCATAATTTCATCTATTTCTGAATACTGATATCATAGTTCATCTGAAGTTGGTGATCCATGACTCCAACATACAAAATGTTTTTGGATCTGTTTCTA
>CM053559.1:14013032-14078915 GCA_028646485.1 Cryptoprocta ferox
TACAGGTCTTTTACGTCTTTGGTTAGATTTATTCCTAGGTATTTTATGGTTTTCAGTGCAATTGTGAATGGGACCTTAAAGAGATATCTGCAATCCTATGTTCAGTGCAGCATTATTCATTATAGTCAAATATGGAAGCAACCTAAATGTCCATAAACATACAAATGTATGAATAAATTGTGGCATAAATCTATACAATGGAATATTATTCTTTTTAGAAAAGGAATCCCTGCCATTTGCCACAACAGGGATGAACCTGGAAGACATTATGCTAAGTTAAATAAACCAGATACAGTAGGACAATCACTTGCATATTTATTTAACAAGGTTACTTTTGTTGAAGGAGAGAGATTTTAAATGACTTGAATGAGACTTGACTGATAAAAGACCAGTGCTGGTTTTTAGACATGGAGGGATTGTTCCTGTTACCTGACCTGTTTAGATTAAACTTGACCTATGAACTTTCTAATACATTTTTGTTAGGTTTCAAGATACTTAATAAACACAAGAGTAACTTAAACTAAATCTAAAATTAAAGAACTAGTTAGAGTTCCCAGAACACATCATTCTCACTTATATTCCTATACCTTTTCTTCATGAGTCTCTCTGTCAACCTTCAAATATACTGTTAAGTCAGTAAAAATGTAATCTCCTTGAAGCTTAACTTAAACTCATTCAGCTAGATGTGGAAACTTTTTACTTACATCTCAATAATATGCCATATTTATCATCACTGAGACAATTTTTCTTTAAAACTGGTTGAGAAAAGTGGTATTATTTTGGAGAAATTTCCATGAGAACTAGGATGGGATATACTTTTGAAATCTGCAAACATAGGCATTTAATTACTGATAAAAAATGAACACCCTAACTGTAAGCAAATTTAAAACATTGTGTTGTGAGAATAGGTTAAATACATAAAGCCATAATATAATGTGAGGTAGGTGGGCAGATCAGATGAGAAACACATGTTTTGGCTGGGTTTCTACTTCTTACTTTGACCCAAATCAGATCATCTTGCTTATTTTTCTGATTCTTTCAGCTAATGGGAAAAATATAGGTGTTTACATATTTCTGACTACACAATCTACACTTATTTGCTTTAAAAAAAGTTAATGGGAACTACATTTACTGGATAGTCATTTATGAAGTTTGTCACCAAGATAAGACTTCAAGTTTCTTTTCTTTAATTGTTTAAAAAGGAAGAAATTGTTAGACAACTATGCATGTCTTACATTAAAACTGATTTCTCAGAAATACTTATTCTTTTAACCAATTAATATGTGATAATTAATTCCTTTCAGATATATAATATAAAACACAGAATAACAGTTTAAACTGAGATTTAGGGGGGTTTGATTTATACTAAAATGGTTTTGTTTTAAAAAGAAGATGAAAGTTAATCCAGTTATTGGTTGCGTTAGATCTAAGCTTGCCTCATCTTAATTTTTCATTCTTTTATTTAAATGTTATGTTTTATTATTCTGGGTTTGACTCTTCTGTCTTCAGTAGAAAGTAACCAGTAAAGAAAACTGTGAAAATAAATAAAATTAGGGAAAGGCAGAAAAATAATTTATAATAACATTAGTAAATACATTTATCTATCTAATGCATCCAATCATTCCTACTTATTTGTTCTATACTCATTGTACAAGTTGACACTGGGGCTTCTACTAGGTTCCTTCTTAGAATCCATGAAAACTTTGAACAGTATTTATTAGAGAATGGAGTAAACACAACTGCAGAAACCATAGAAAGCTGGCCTCTCTATTTTCTTACAACTTTTTAAGTTATGAAGGTAAAAGAAAATGCAATTAGAATAAATCCACTAAGAGCTTTATTTGCCACCTGCCATTCTCTGAATGCCTGCTGATAAAAGTGAGTTTTTAACTTGCAGATTTTCTTTGATAGACTGGAATTAGGAAAGTTTCCCTCTAAAGTGAGTGCTCCAGCTGCCACATGGGGATAAATATAGAACCAATCAAATCAAAGTTTGGCAATATGGAAGTAAAAAATGCATGTGATCTGTCCCAAAGATTTGTTATTTGCATAGAAATAAAATCATTAACTCATTTGTGTTTTAAATTTTCCAAAGCTTAATTATAGTTTATTTGATATTTGACCTGATTGTCTCTTACCTCCACTAGGAGGGCAGATTTAACTGAGTTGTTATGATTCTGACTACTTGTGGGTGGAATTGTTTTTGAGGCCATGAGCCCAGGTTGCAATGGGACAATGATGAATCCCATTGTTTCCTGGTCTCTGAGGTTAGACAATATGTGAGAGTCACATGATTTTAGCAGCCCAAGACAGGGCCATGAAACCTCAGGTCAGAGTAAGCAAAACTCTCAATCTTTCAACAGCTACAGTGTGGAAACTACAGTTTGTTTGTTTTTGAAAATCTAAACAGTAATTCTTTTAGTTTTATTAACAGGGAAAAATTATCTCCATGAGAATCCTGACCCCATTCCACGTTTTTTTTTTTTTTCAAAAGTTGATTGGTATACAGAAACACTCTGTCTGCACCAGAAAGCTCTATGCTTTGAAGCTTTTTCAAATTAAGAAGCTACGTCTAAAAGGCAAGGTTCATAAAGGTATATGTGGCAATTATTTGTCATTACTCTTGACATTTCCAGAGAACATGACTAATGTCAAGGCTTCTATGGGGAAGATGCTCTGGGTTGATTAGAGCCAAAGGAATTAAGATCAGATGTTCAGATGTTCAATTGGATACAGATTAGGTTAGTTTTCATTGGGACCGGACTTAGTGACACAGGGTTATTTGGTCACTAAGCTACCTTGCTTGCTATTTCTCAGGAGCTGCTGCTTCCTCACCAAGCTAAATACTTATTTCAGGAGGTAACCTTTCCTATATCTCCAGTGCATATGTGTGTGTGTGTGTGTGTGTGTGTGTGTGTGTGTGTGTGTTCATACACCATCCTCCCCATTCCCCACTCGTAGACAAAAACAAATGAATATCAAGGAAATCTTTACTTTTGTTTCTGGCATTGTTTCAAAACTTCTCAGTAAAAAATTGTCTGAATGAACACACAATGTCCCATATCAGTTATTTTTTCAAACTAGGCACCCAAGTGCCCAGACCGGAAATACTAGGTTGTCTTGCTGTTGCTGCAGTTTTCATCCTGGCAAACATAGATCGTTTGCTTCCTCCACTTAAGTTACATGAGTAAGGACTCCAAGTTCATGTTGTTAAAGAAAGCAGAGACAGACAAGTAAAGAAATACAGTCAGGGTTATGAAATGGGAAAGGAGAAATTAAATGGAAAAGTAAATATATATATATATATATATAGAAATTAAATGGAAAAGTATATATATATATATATAGGAGTGGCCTCCAATCATCAGTAATTTCCTCAGAAGCCAACCCTGCTCAGCATATAATGTACCCTTTTATCAGGAAAAAAACCAACAAGCTATTTTTTTTTTGGTTCTGCAAGAAATGGCATGGGACCTTGAAAGCACTCATTTCTAGTGGCATCTATCCTGGGATTTGAAACTTGCTTCATAAAGTTCAAGACCTAAAATTTTGTGTAGTTGATCAATAATTCACTTCACTTCACAAAACCACTCTGCAATAATGACCCAGGGATTCAGACTACTCTTCATGCAGAGATTTTTAATACATGGATCACATTTTATGAGCAATAACTCATTAATCTTTGCAATAACCATATTCAGTTAAACATTATTATCCCACATTATAGGTAAAGTGATTGAGGGGAGTTTTTGACTTGCTGAAGGTCAAACTGAAATCAGAAGCAGAGTGGGATGAGGTATGAATGTGATTCCATGACTCCAAATCCTAATTCATGGTCACACATAGAAAAGGCCAATTTTTTTACTCTCAAATTTTTTTGCCTTCCTCAAAACTTGCTCTTATTATATAATTAAGATAAACTGTCATTATGCCTTTTTAATACACTGTTAATAAGAAAATCTCAACTAGAAGCTTCTTCAATATTAAACATCGCTGCAAAGTAAAATATTTTTCTGTATGAGTATTGAGTTTTAAAATATCAACTACAATAAATATGATGTTCTATATTTAAAACATGGAAACCAGCTTAAATTTTTCCTCTTTTTAAAACTGTTAACTAGGTACTTAGAGACCTTCTGTACGGAGAGACGCCATGAGAAATATGATAGAGAAATAGTGGCAAAGGGTTGAGGAAAGAAAAAAAAAACAAGATATCCATGAGTTTCTTTTAAGCCTAAAAAAAAAAAAAAAGCTGTGTAAAAGTTTTTCTCACTGATGAAATGAGCTCTTTACATATAAATTATATTGTAATAACAGAGCTCCTGGGTGGAAAAGAGTTCCTTCTCCTGCTGACAAAAATTAAAATAATCACAGATGGCTAATGATCAAAAATACTGACTGACAGCTCTGAAGTATAAGACGCAGAGAATATTCTCCAAGGAGTGAGAATATTCTCAGGGTTTCTTAAGCCAACACTTAACGTTGGTTTAAGAGTACCACAAAGCTTTTTCCAACCACATATTCATATACAGGGAGCTTTTACTTTATTTTGGAAACTACCATAAAGACTCATAGAGCTCCCTAAAAAAAACTAATGCAATTCTTTACCTTTGTGATTACATTCATAATTTGGGATAAAATGCAAGAATTCACTAGGGAAAGGCAGTCAGTAATAGTTTCTAACCTGGTATGAAAAACCTTTATATTCAAGCATTAGGAATCCAGTTTATTTTAGTATATAGGTGAAAAGGGGGCAATCTACCCAGCAGAATTAGCTGTCTTTATAAATATGTCAAATAGTGTCAATAATAGTAACAACTAATAATTATTGAGGACTTGCTTTGTGTCTAACATTCATTTAGCATGTTGCTTTTTTGCTTCATTTAATTTAAACAAATAGCCCAATGAAATACATCACGTTATTATTCACTTTTCTTCGATGAGGAAACCAAACTTAGAGATGTTTAAGAAAATGGCCAGGGTCACACTATAGCTGATTAGTGGGGCTCAAACTAGTTTCTAAGCCTGGTGCTTAATAGCAATATGGCCATTGCATTAAATTTATTAATAGAATATAAATTTAAGAGGAACCACACTGAGACCAACAACGAATGCCCCATTCTATATCACTTTTTTTATTTTTTTTTCATGTTTTTTTCTTATTATTTTTGAGAGAGAGAGAGAAAGACAGCATGAGCAGGGGAGGGTCAGAGAGAGAGGGAGACACAGAATCCGAAGACAGGCTCCAGGCTCTGAGCTAGCTGTCAGCACAGAGTCTGATGCGGGGCTCGAACCCACGAATCGTGAGATCATGACCTGAGCCGAAGTTGGACACTTAACTAACTGAGCCACCCAGGCGCCCCATCACTTTAAAAAGTCTTTCAAAATCACTTGATTTTACAACCACCCAATAAACCAAGTACAGTGTTACCGTATCAAATATTGATTAAACTGTGACTGAGAATTTAATATTTATTTATTTATTCACTTCTTTATTTGTGAATCAAAAGATGACCAATAAATTAAATGCCTGTAAAGTTCTTGTTTTGAGAGATTCAAATATATATAACACTGTTCCTGATTTTTTACTGTTCATTTTCTGTATGGAGATATACATGTATGTATGTATCAGACACTTATCCACATGAATGATTCACACAAGATGTGTGTGCCAAGAGCAACAGGTACTCAGTTGAGAGAGTAATCCCTTCCATCTGGCTGATATTATCAAAGAAGTCATTGCATGTAGGTAAGAATAAAGTAAGGGCACCATATTGAGGCGTAGGTGAAATGTTGCTAGAGGAAAAACTTGGAAAAGGATTATTTTAGTGAATGAAGTAGTTCTGCACATGCTAAATATGCCTACTGAATTAATAATCCCATCTTTTATACATCTTCTATACCCATCTTGGTGAATTATAATCAGATATGTACAAATTCCTTTAAAAATATCATGTTAGCCAAACAAATGTTGTGGGATATCATAAGCAAGAATCCTTTTTAAAGTAATTTTTAAAAGGGCCTTTGCAAATCAAATCATAGGGTGGCAAGAGCAGAATTTTTGGAACAAAACTTGCTGTTCTTAGCACTGGATGAAAGAAATGCAAGTCAGTAACCATTTAATGGCTGCTTTTTTCATATCTTTGCCAGAATTGCTTATAATGTGAGATTTCTTCATTTGGATGTTCTTGTTTCGTCTACAACATTTCCAAGTCAACTCACTGTACTTCACAATACACTGAAATGAGTAAAAGTATTAAAAGCATGCCTGAGGCGACAGAAACTTTGAGGCTAATTTCCATTTCTTCAAGTATATTTGATGAATGATGTGACAAAGGAATCCTAATTAAGGTTGAAATCCTGAATACTAAATAAATTAGAAGTGCCACTACATTCATCTTTCACAGTGATAATACTGCCACTTCTGCTTCTCTTTAGTCTAGCCCTTGACTTTTTGGGAAACCTTTTCTTGTGTATTTTCTTCCTCTATCACTTTCACTGAGAGTAGATCATGAGTATACTATCTAGTTTTATTCAAGCCCAAATCTATGAAGTCTGTTCCTCCTTCTTCTTCTCACTTACTCATCTCTATCAAAAGCAAACATTTCATTACTTATCTAATCTCAAAATTGGCTTCACTTCTCACACCATAGTTCCCATTTCCTCTCATATTAAAATATCTAAAGGTAAAATTATACCATCTGTAAGAATCTTTTAACTTTTTCTAAGAAAGAAAACATAGAGCAATTATAACAGTTTCACCAAAACTTAGCTCTTTAACGATATCATTTTCGTAGTTATTATTATCACCATTATTAGTAGAAGTCAACAAGTAAGCGTGCAAATTATTACACCCCCCACTAGCTGAGGAACCTTAGGAAAGTTACTTAATAATTATATAACTCTAGTATCCTGATTTTGACGTATGCTTGCCCATCATGAAGGAGAACTCATTGACCCATTATTTTGAATATTGTCCTTGGACATAATTTAGTCAAGAGAAATAAAAACTTGTATTAAAAAATGGCAAAGCATTTGTGTATAGAAACTATATTCATAAACATAATATTCAGAAGCTGGATTGGATACCAATGCCCTTCAAAGGATGAATGCATGTACAAACGGTAACCCATCTGTATAAAAGGATACTATCCAACATTAAACAGAATGGGATTTTCTTTTTAAATTTGGTTCATGTAAACTAGTATAAATTAAATTTTAAAATCTGATCATTGACTTGGTTATTGGAGTATTTTCAGGTGTGTTTTGTCAACGTGGCTATGATATTCTTCTCTCACAAATGCCAATCTCATAATACCTTGATAGAAATCAAGTATATCTGATCAAATTGAAGTTATGAACTGAAACGTCCTGTAACTGCAGAAGACACAGTATTTCAAGACCCATAGAGAATAAAAAGATATAACACATCTTATCCATTATTCTGATGTGGATTACATTTTCAAATAAAAATTTTATTTTGGGGGCTCAATAAAAATGTTATAAAAACCAAAAGCAAAAACGTGAGATTGTCTTCATTTTCTGTTTTATTCTATTTAAAATCAAGTCCTGATCTTGAAATTATACAGCCTTTAAAAAAATTAGAAAGCTTTCCAGTTTTGTTCTGAAATAACTACAAATAACTTTGAAATTATCTGTCTTTTAAGCTTAAATAGAATTTAACTGGAAATCCATCCCATTCTGGGGCCCTTCACCAATTTGTACTGTGGTCATAGATCCATTCAGGTTTTTAACTTCTTGTTACATCAATTTTGACAATTTACATTTAAATGGAAAATCATATATTTATCATGATTTTCAAATTGCTGCAGGTTTGCACACAATGTTCAAGCATAACTGCCTTAAATTCCTCTGTATTAGAGGTGTTTCCTTTTGCATTCCAAATTTTTTGCTGTCCTCTCTCCTTTTTTAAAACCATTGTCAAGAAGTGTTTTTCAGGGTTCCTGGGTGGCTCAGTCGGTTAAGTGGCCAACCTTTGCTCAGGTCATGATCTCACAGTTCATGAGTTTGAGCCCTGCCTCGGTCTCTGTGCTGACAGGTCAGAGCCTGGAACCTGCATCAGATTCTGTCTCCCTCTCTCTCTGCCCCTCCCCTGCTTGTTCTCATTCTCTCTCTCTCTCTCTCTCTCTCTCTCTCTCTCTCTCTCTCAAAAACAAGACATTTTTAAATGTGTTTTTTCAATATTTGTACGTTTATTTATTTTTTAAAAATTTTTTAATGATTTTATTTATTTTTGAGAGAGAGAGAAACAACGTGAGCAAGGGAGGGTCAGAGAGAGAGGGAGACACAGAATCCGAAGACAGGCTCCAGGCTCTGAGCTAGCTGTCAGCACAGAGCCCAACACGGGGCTCAAACCCACAAACCGTGAGATTATGACCTGAGCCGAAGTCGGATGCTTAACCGACTGAGCCACCCAGGCGCCCCTGTACCTTTGTCTTTTTCTTTTATAGTTTATTGTCAAGTTGGTTTCCATATAACACCCAGTGCTCATCCCAACAAATGCCCTCCTCCATTCCCATCATCCCCCTTCCCCTTTCCCCAACCCCCATCAGCCCTCAGATTGTTCTCAGTATTCAAGAATCTCTCATGGTTTGCCTCCCCCCCCCCCCGTCTCCCCAACTATTTTTTCCCCTTCCCTTCTACCATGGTCCTCTGTTAAGTTTCTCCTGTTCCACTTATAAGTAAAAACATATGGCATCTGTCCTCCTCTGCCTGACTTATTTCACTTAGCATAACATCCTCAAGTTCCATCCACATTGTTGGGAAATGGGACAAACTGTCCTTATCGGACCTCTGTTCTCAGCACTGTCCTTGGGCATGAACTGTCCTTATCGGACTTCTGTTCTCAGAACACTGGGAACATGGGACTTGATGAAGCCCCAGGAGGACGTGCAGGACAGAGCCTCCCTGGTCATCAGCCAAGTGCGTCAAGAAATTACAGCACCGGAGATATACCCACGCACAGTTGCAAGCTGTTCCTGATCTGACCTTTCCTTATCCACATCTATTGTTCTGGTTAAAACTTTTACTGCTGACTAAACATTTACTGTGCTCTCCATGCTTGCAAGGAGGGTATAAAATAAGATCCTGTTCCTAATAAAGTTTGCCATTAGCCATCAGCTCTTGGTCCATCTCCATTGCTCTCGGGGATATACACATTTCCAGAGGTGTCTGGGAACATCTACGCTCCCATTGAGGAGCATCCCATTGCGTCACTCATCGTCTCCCCAGGACCCCTCCTCATGAAGGAGAACCCACCACACACATTGCTACAAATGGCCCCATTCCATTCCTTACCCACGGGATACAGGAGTGCTGATGCATAGGGGCACATGTACCTCAATGTTCATAGTAGCACTTTCAACAACAGCCAAATCATGGAAAGAGCCTAAATGTCCATCAACTGACGAATGGATCAAGAAGATGTGGTTTATATACACAATGGAATACTATATAGCAATGAGAAAAAATGTTTAAAAAAAAGAATTATTTTTCTATTTTATTAGTCCTTTCAAATAACCAACGTTTGGATTTCGTCATTATTTCTGTTTTATTTATTTACTTGGAAAACACTTATATAGCATTTACTCTATGCTAAGAATTGTATCAAGCGCTTTACAGATATTGATCCTTTAAGTTGTTTATAATAGTCCTGTGAGATACTATTATGATCCTCATTTTCTTGGTAACGAAACGGGGGACCATATTATTTTGGATTTGTCTTTTATTATAATACTTTCTTATTAATTATTTCCATCGAGACCAAGGTCTAAATGCTTTATATGCTTTGAGACATTTCGTCTATTCATACTTTTCCACACACCTAATTTCACTGTACTCTTTTTAGTGAACATTTTTTCATTTCATTTGCTTACTATTGTTTAAGTCAACAATTACAGAATTTAGACAAAGAATGATGGTTTTATGATTTTCTTAGTGGTTAAGATCACTTATTGTCTGTCCAAGTTTTCTTCTGTATCTCCTCCAGTAAGCTCTCTATGTTGGCTGGTCTTTCGCCCTATTTACCTCCTTAGTTATATTGTTAAATGTTGTTACTTTTAGCTTCTGAAGTCATGTTCTGCTAATCCAAAATGCTTTTCATGCAGCTATCTCTCAAATAATAGAAGTAGATAGATCCCCTGTCCCTTCAGCAATGGCCAATTTTCCTTGACCCCTAGCCTACCCTAGCTGGAGAAAACTGGCCCATTCCCTATGTTCCTTCTACCATTCTTGTCTCAAGAATAGGGAGTTTCAGGACATAAATTCAGCTCCAACTCCATCTCTTAAGTTATTGAAAGCCTACACAGTTTCATGTAGGGCCAATATACATCCAATGTGTGAGTCATGTGTGTGAGAGAGACAGAGAGTAGTTTGGATTTGGTGGTCCTCAAATATTTGAGAACCTAGCTCTTCTACTACTATATTAGGAACCTAATATTGGATCTTCTCTTAGACTGCTGTATCTTTAGACTTTCCTCTAAAGGGTAAAAGCCCTACAATCTCCATACCCACACCAGAGGTTTCTACAGTGATCAACATGTCAAGTTGTTGACCAGATCCCTCTAGTTCAAGACTGGTGAACAATCAAATATAGGAGTGTAGAAGATATGTTAGAACAGGCTGCCTTTTTCCAGAATCTTTTTTCTCTTTTTAATAAATCACAAAGGACACATAATTTTAAAAAAATTATAATATGAATTCAGAATAGAAAAATATCAACAAAAAGTGGAAAATGTGAAGAAAGATGGGAGGAAGTAAAGAGCACTAATCTCCTTTTACATAAGAGGGAATCAATAAAAATGGAATCATTCATAGTATTGATAATTAAAGAAATATAATATAGAGTGTGATTTTTTAACCATAAACCCTACTAGAATTAAAAACAAGATATAGATATTCGAATTTCTATATAAAATTTCAAAAGCCCACATATTTTTCAGAAAATATGTATTAGTCATTAGCTCTTGGTATGGTACTACTACTTAAGAGAAGTATAATATCATATTGGCCCTACTGATAATAGGTGATTACTATGGATTTGACTTCTGCTAATTAAAAAAATTTTTTAATGTTTATTCATTTTTGAGAGAGAGAGAGAGACAGAGAGCAAGTGAGGGAGAGGCAGAGAAAGAAAGGGAGATAGAGAATTTCTAGGTCTGGTTTAGTGGCGATGAATTCCTTCAATTTTTGTTTGTTTGAGAAAAACCTTTATCTCTCCTTTTGTTCTGAATGACAGGCTTGCTGGATAAAGGATTCTTGGCTGTATATTTTTTCTGTTCATCACATTGAAGATTTCCTGCCGTTCCTTTCTGGCCTGCCAAGTTTCGTTAGATAGGTCCGTAACCAATCTGATAGATTTCCCTTTGTATGTTAGGGCCCTCTTATCCCTAGCTGTTTTCAGAATTCTCTCTTTATCCTTATATTTTGCCAGTTTCACTATGATATGTCGTGCAGAAGGTCGATTCAAGTTACGTCTTAAGGGGGTTCTCTGTGCCTCTTGGATTTCAATGTCTGTTTCCTTCCCCAGATTGGGGAAGTTCTCAGCTATAATTTGTTCAAGGAACCCTTTCAGCGGCTACCTCGCTCTCTTCTTATTCTGGAATTCCTATGATAAGGATATTGTTGCATTTGATTGCATCACTCAGTTCTCGAATTCTCCTTTCATGTTCCTGGATCAATTTATGTCTCTTTTTCTCAGCTTCCTCTTTTTCTATAATTGTGTCTTCTAATTCATCTATCCAACTCTCTGCCTCTTCAATCCGTGCAGTGGCTGCCTCCATTTTATTATGCACCTCATTTATAGCATGTTTTAATTCATCACAACTATGTTTAAGGTCCATAATCTTTGTAGCAATAGCTTCTCTGATGTCTTCCATGCCTTTTTCAAGCCCAGTGATCAATTTTATGACTATTGTTCTAAATTCTTCTTCAGTTATGTTGCTTGTATCTATTTTGACCAATGCTTTAGCTGTCACTTCCTCCTGGAATTTCTTTAGAGCAGAGTTCTTCGTTTCATCATTCTGGCTAGCTTTCTGTCTCTTGTCAGTTTTAAAAGCTTGTTATGCACTCTGCACCTGCGAGTACTGCTATCTTAAAGGAGGCTCATTGAATGTCCAGGGCCTGTCCATTCAGGAAGTGTTCTTTTAATGGTGTCTCTTGGTCTCTCTTGTTGAGACTTTGGTTATTTTATTTCCCTACTCATAGTGATATTTGGGATTCTCCACCTTGTGTACTTTGGCTTGTTTCTTGATGTAGCCCTATGAGGCTGTCTTTTTAGTGGACTCTGTCTCTTTTCCTCCCAGACTCTTTTCCTCCAAGACTCTTGCAGTTCAGAATCTTTTGGCTTTAGCCCTTCTTTGTTTTAAAGATGCAGGCGGGAAGTATGGAACTCCCTACTTCTCCGCCATCTTGCCGCCAACTGGAGATACAGAATCTGAAGCAGGCTCCAGGCTCTGAGTTGTCAGCAAAGAGTCCAATACTGGGCTCAAACTCACAAGCTGTGAGACCATGACCTGAGCTGATGTAGAATGCCTAACCAACTCTGCCACTCAGACTCCCTGACTTCTGCTATTTTTTTTTATGTGCCTGCCCTGCAAATACTGCCATTCCTGGACTTAACAATATCACATTCTCAACACAGAATTTTCACTTAGCATTGGCCATGATTAAGGAACATACTCTACAATAAGAGAAGTGAGAAAATGAAGTAGGAAAATACAGAGAGAGAGACACAGTAGCAAATTAGATTTTACTTAAAAAGAATATAAACTTCCATCTTTTTAAAGGCAATAATAGTTTGAGTTATAGTCATTGAGCCTATAACTTAAACAAATCAGAGTATCTATCTTTGTGAGTTTTCATCTGTTAATTAGATTGTTTCACATGGCAATTGTGTATATGAATATAACCATTTAAATGCCAAAAGCTAAAGAGAGTTAAGCTAGATATGTAACTTCAGTCATACTGAAGGTCGGTCCAAAAAAAACAGGGAAAACAACACTTTTTTACTACCTTCTCTGAGAGATTAACATAAAGAAGTCATGTAACCTTGATGTTCCTATGCACTTTGGATGAAGAATGAAGACTTGGCAAAAAGAAGTCAAACCACGGACAGCAAAGTTACCCATGATAAGGAAAGAAGCAAAAAAAAAAAAAATTGAGGACAGTAATTAGGTGAGTCAATCAGAATGTCTAGGGGTGCCTGTGTGGTTCAGTAAGTTGAGTATCTAACTCTTGATTTTGGCTCCAGTTAAGATCCCAAGGTTGTGGGATCAGGCCTGCCCCCAGCTCTGTGCTCAACCTGGAGACTGCTTAAGATTCTCTCTCTCTGCCCTCCCTTCTTCCCCTCCCCATCCCATCTCTCTATCTCTCTAAAAAGAAAACAAAAACAAGAAAAACAAGAATGTCTATTTCAGGAATAAGGGAAGTATTATTTAGATAATGAGAAGAGAAGCAGAAATAGGAACATTGGCACATAAAGAGATTATTATGGAGCCATGACAGGTAAGGGGGAAATTCCTTTTTATTTAATTCTATAGGTGTTGAAACCCTAAAGTGAAGAGTCACAAAACTATGAATCTGAGAATTGCTTTGAATGCAAATAACCATCTTCAGGATCCCTCTTTCTTATATTCTCATGCTTTGGTACATCAGATTGTCTTATCTCGTGTTAATAAAGTTCCTCCTTTATTAGAAGAAAAGAAGTCTCTGTTTTTTCCAGTTTAAATTAAAAGAAAGAAAAAGAAGATGCAACAAAGAAGAATATTCAAGATTAAAATATGTAACAGAGTAAAGAGAAAATATATGAAATATACCAATAAATAAAAATGGGTTAACCACTTGAATCAAATGTAAAAGCAACATTTCAAACAAAAATAAAAAATCTGAGGTGAGAATCTTCATATAAGAGTAATGTTATTAGGTAACGTGAAATGTGGACCAAAAGCCTATTTTAGAATTCAACTTCCAATAACGCAGTGCAGCCATAATCTGCATTGAGAGATAGATAGTAGCAGCAAGAGAATTTGGCATGAAGGTGTAAAGTCTGGGCAACAGTTTGTTTTCTTTTTAAAGCAAACTCTGTGGACTTCCTAAATGCCTAAGAAGCAGCACTGCACATGAGAAGATTCTAGAAAACGGCGTTTACTGCCCCAAATCAAAAAGGAGACTTCTTGTGTCCAGTATTGTTAGGTACACCGAATGGTAATTAAGTTTTTTTGAGCACTGCTCGAACTTACAGATAGATATCATGATGATAATAATTTTATTTTTTTATTTATCTATTTGTTCATTACATAACTGATTGTCGAGTTGGCAAACATACAGTGTATACAGTGTGCTCTCGGTTTTGTGGGTAGATTCCTGTAATTCATCGCTTACATACAACACCCAGTGCTCATCCCAACAAGTGTCTTCCTAAATGCTCATCACCCATTTTCCCCTCCGCTCTATGCCCCCATCAACCCTTAGTTTGTTCTCTGTATTTAAGAGTCTCTTATGATTTGTCTCTCTCCCTCTCTGTAACTATTTTTCCCCTTCCCTTCCCCCGTGGTCTCCTGTTAACTTTCTCAAGTTCCACATATTAGTGAAAACAAATATCTGTCTTTCTCTGATTGACTTATTTCACTTAGCATAGTACCCTCCAGTTGCATCCACTTAGCTTCAAATGGCAGGACAGAAAGAAGAAGTAATGGTAAGATTCCAAAACTAATTTCACATTCTTCTTTCCTCTTTCCCCATTTCTCTCTTTATATGTATGGGTAACAGTTGATGTACTACATAAAGGGTTAGCATGAGAAAACTTTTTCAAATAACCCATTATCTCATTTTGACTCTTGCCAGGAGAGAGAGAGAGAAAGGGGAAAGGGGGAAATTGGTAAAATGGGGAGAGGGAGAATACCTGAATGTCTCCATAGGATGGATGAATCATACATAGAATTGGGCGCCTTTTTCATCCTGAAAGAACCACAGCAAGCGTCTGGTAGTCTCTAAGATTAAGGACTGTCACACCTTTGATCAGTTTCAGGACTGGTTTTTGCTTGAAATGCTACTTTCACATTAGATTTGGAAGAGAATATTGAGCTGTGTGTAAATATGGAACCTTTGAGACTGCACCATCTGGAGCTAATATTTGAAGTGATTTACACATGAAACAGAAAAAGAGAATGCAGATGAAATTATGCCTTAAAAATATTTAATGGATAAACAAAATGTGTATACTGCCTCCAAATTATACCTAGATTGTTAATTAAAATACATCCCCTTACATTCTTAGTTGTTGCAATGATCAACAAAAGAAACTCAGGGTTTTCTGTAAGGAGATATCACTTAACTTTTTTTTTTTTTTTTGGCATTACTGATCGTCTATCTTCCACTCTACCATAAGTTTTCCCTCTCTCCATTCTATATATGTCTACTACTAAATGATATACACTGTGCTAGGATTTGGGAAGCCAATAGCGAGTATTTATAGACAATGATCTCCACCTCTTGGGGATAAGAAATTGGCTAATAGAATAGGCATTAGCCAATTATTCCCACAATTATATAAAACATATGCTCAGAAACAGTGGTACACAGTGCTATAATAACAAATGTTAGAGGAAACTGACCTATTGAGAAGTCACCAGAGACTTTCCAAAATTGGTGATTATTATGCTAAAATTACTGTCTAGATCTTATTATTCCTATATCTTTCCACAGAAAGTGTATCAGAGCCAGGTCAAGTCTTAAACCAGATGTTGCCACTGTTGTTATAAAACACTAAAACCATATGAATGAAGACATGTCAGCTGTATCCGGAGCATAGGTCAGCTTGAAAGTGTGGACCACAAAACCATTGCTTATTTTTATAAGAAGAATTTCAATAAAGGCTATAATTACTGATGTTGCATATGCTCATCAGAATTATATGATGATTGAGTGAAGAGTAACATATTTGGAAAATTCTGTAAGATATTCTGAGGGCTCATTTTTATTCTTTATGTGGAAACTTACAGAGAAGTATGCTATGTGATTCCCAATCCAGGAAGTACTTAAGTTCCTGATGAATCACTTTAATTTTTCCAATCAATTCCTACTAAATCATGGGAGATATAGAAGATCCTGTTTGGTATACAGACTGCACAGCTGCCTAGTTCCTCAATATCCCCTACACACATAACTAAGCCCATATATACATAAGACTTTGTATTTTGTACCAGTAAACATGCTCAGATATATCAAGGCAATTTAAAGGGGTTTTGAGCTGGAATACCAGAGTTCTATTATCCTTCATGATAGGCTGGTCCAGAAGCTCAAGAAAGCATAAGGAACTTGGTTCATGTTTCAATCTCTTCTCTGCCCTTCCTCATATTTGTTTGTTTCTAACGTTGGTTCCCTATATTGGTTTAAGTTCTCTTCAAGGGATGACTGGAGCTTTATATTCTTTCCTTCTGTTGCTGATAGAAAAGTAGTTTTTCTGCCTCACAGTAACAATAAAGAATCTCTAGAATTCCCCTAATTGGATCAGGTCACATGCCAATAACTGTCCTAGGGAATGTGGATGTGCTGATTGGGTTCAGGTATTGAGCCCACCTCCAGAAATGTAGTGGCTGCTTGGTGAAGTTGAAAACCTGAAGGGAAACCTGGATGCTCTTAGGAAAAGGGAAAGGGTAGAATAGATTCCAGATAGGGAGGCATCCACAACATCCATTATACCAGAGAAATGGTTTTCCCTAGGGATCAAAGCAAGGGCTACTCAAAGAGTTTATCATGAAATTTTCTTCCAGCATTTCCCCAGGATACCTAATTTTCCCAAAAAATGGAAAACCCAAATTGACCGTTACATCTACTGCTAACTCACTGGATACACACACACACACACACACACACACACACACACACACATTCATTCCTGTCTGCCATACCTGGTGGTAAATGCCAGGTATGCTCACTTTTAACACTTTACATTCATAGATTTTAAATTCTTTGCTTGTTAATTATTGGATCAGCAAGGGCATTGTGTGGCATCACATATTCAAAACATCCACTTAGTGAGAGTCACTGGCAATTTTGAATGGGGAAATGTCCAACCAGTTTGTTAGTAGCTATAACATGGGATTTATAAATTATCCAGTTATTATTTGGGGGGGATTGAAGAATGTACTCTTCAATTGGCAGACAGGTATCTCTCCATTAAAGTATTGCATTTGCAAAGAATAAATCAGTGAATGCTGTGCAACACAACAAAGTAGAAATTCCAAGAAGGACAGGACAACTTACAAGTAATGCCTTGGCTATACCTAATAGTACTCTTATAATAAAAATATCATTTTGGTTAAGACTAATAAACCCTGTTTCTAGGGAAAAGGAATTAAATTTATCTTTAATAAATGGAATACAAGAATGTGGGAAAATAATCACCCATGATCCCAGATGGAGAAGAAACCTTTATATAGCAATCTCTCCTATCAGCAATGAACAGGTGGACACTATCAAGCTATGTAAGTAAGTTAAGTGAAGCTCAAAGAGGTAAAGCAACTTG
Organism: Cryptoprocta ferox; assembly: GCA_028646485.1. Lineage (NCBI taxonomy): Eukaryota > Metazoa > Chordata > Mammalia > Carnivora > Eupleridae > Cryptoprocta > Cryptoprocta ferox. Next base: position 14,030,578 of record CM053559.1, read on the forward strand.
CTGGATACCCTGTGGATTATAAATGGCAGATGGTGTACAACAACACAAGGGCCAGAACTCAGGATGAAGCTGACATTGGGAGGGAGCAGATAGGAGAGTGAGAAAGAAACTGAGGTAGTTCTAGCTGGCTCAAAACTCCACACGCATGTTAACACAACCATACACATAAATGTTTTGCTCATTTATCAGTTAGCTCAACAAAATAGGCCTTTTAAATAATGTGTCTGCAACTGTATCCTCTAGAGGTAATCAGCAGCATATTAACCTTAACCATAATAACACATTATCACTATTTTGTTTCAGTTGGCTAATTTGCAAAACAATAGTGAAGATCATAGCCCACATGTAAGAATTTATTCCTTGGTTATTGGCACTGAATAAATACAGTGACCCTCAGTGGAAATATCAGGAACTTGGGAAGGAAGTGCAGTATATACCATGAAGAAAGGAACAGTTAGGGAGTTGTATATCTCATGAAATTGGGTTTATAAACAAACCTGGGTCAACCCTTAGGCATAAACTGATGGCAATCAGAACCAGACCTGGGGCTTGAATTAAGGTCAGTTTGATTTCCTCCAAAATGTTTTCTGCTTTGCTAAATATAAGAGGAATGAGTTATAATTGGAGAGGCTTGGCTCATGAGCATAGTTGCTAGTTGGTCTTCTAGCAGATACATGGAAAGTGATGCTCTATCATATAGGATATAAATCCTCCAATTACTCCATTCTCACAAATAATCAGTTGAAAACTTTATTTCAAGCCCAACAACAACAAAAAAGTTATTTAGGTTTCCAGATCATATCTTTTAAATTTGTTGTTGTTGCTGTTGTTGTTGTTGTTGGCTTAGACTAAAAGCAAGGTTCTACTGTCATTGGCTTTAAAAAGCAAGTATCTATTTTGTCTTCTAAGTAATTTAAAGCCACCAGTCTCTGTGGCATGCTTTTCTCCAAACTCAAGGAACTAAAAAAAAATACCACAAAAATAGCAAGCTCAGCCTAAGGCCCCACACCTATTTCATCATTAGCATGCCCCTAAAAATGGATCAGGTGGATTTAATTTCCTTCCCACTAGTTTTCTCTGATTTACCCAGAAGGTATGCACTATTAGAATGGTGACTCTTTGTCCTCATGTTCCATTACATACCAGAGAAAGGTTTGAAAATTTATTCAAGCATGTGATTTTTAGAGAGGATAGTTAGGCACATTGTATTGAGGATAAGAAAAAAATGGAAGACACACAAGTCATGGAATCTTTGCTGACCAAAGCACAGAATACAGAAATTACAGATATCACGATACTTTGAAAGATTCTAGCAGGACAACAGATCCATATTGAACTGTAATATTTACATTGCTGGTAGGCTCTTTTTCTGCTATTCCCTTGCTTACTCTCCTCTAGGCAAATGAATTTCCTTGCTGGAATTCTAACATGCAACATATTCCTGTAGTAGGGACTTTGCACTAGCTATTCTACTGCCTAGAATGTTCTTCCCTCAGATATTCACTTTCCAACTGTCTTATGTCTTCCAAGTATTTGTTCAAATATTGTCCCAGCAAGGCTGCCCCCTCTCCCTCTATTTAATTCTGTATCCTGCCCTCACTTCCCGACCACCTCCCACGTGTATTCAAATCCACTAAACCTGTTTTATCTTTTCTTTATTCCATAGCACTTATAATCATCTGACTTATTATAATTTATATATTTATGATGTTTACTATCATTTGCTATCTCTTCCTGCTAGAATGTAATCTCCATCAGGGCAAATACCTTTAAATATTCTCTTTACTTGCATGTGCAAAGTGCATACAACAACGTGGTGCATAGAAGGCACTCACTAAATATTCTTCAAAACAATGAAAGATTTCATTATTATTATAGATAAGAGCGTAAGCTGCCTGAAAGCAGGGGCAGTGTCTTATTGAGCATTATATACTTGATGCCTATTATAGTGCCTGACAAATAGTAGATGCTCAAGCAGTTTGTTAAATTAACAAATAAAAGATGGGTGGATATATATTTTAGCAGAGACACATACGAATTATGTGTGATCAGGAGAAAATAAGAAATGACTCACTATGTAGATTTGGGAAATATGTTATAATTTGAGTTTTAAAGTACTGATATAGAGAAATTGTCCAGGCTAAAATGTACATACTGATAAACAGATCATCAGTGGGTCCCTTGATATTCAACATATTTTCTTTAAGTCTATTAAATAAATTACTAGAACAAAACACTGAATTTCCTACCTAAGAAAAAAAATTAAGGCATTATATTCAGCTCACACTATTTCCAGTGTTAGAACAAGTATGAAGCCTGCTTAGTTACAATTCAAGAACAAATCATGAATCCAAAGGTTCATCATTTTTGAACATATATAGAAAAGGCAATATTAAAGCAAAAGAAAAACTAAATTCCACATTTAAATCTCCAAAAAAGGTAAAATGTAATGGGACCTCTCTGAAAAAATCTTATAGGTCATAAAACTAAGTAGACTTAAGACTGCACTTAAAGAGATATATTCCTGAAATACTAAGGCCATATTAAAAAGTTTCTTGTATAGAAAAGCAGTATTAATTTACTCTTCCTCAAAGACAGTATTTCTAACAATCCATGATTCCTCTCCCCCAAGACTTATAAAGGGTCCACCAGGCTTTGAACTGAGTATTAAATAAAAATATGAAATTGAAATATTGTGTCTAAAAAATCTTAACTTTGTCTTTCAGGGTCTGGATTGCTCCTATACAAAATTCCCAATCCTTTCATTTTGGTATGTTAATTTCCATCAACACTGAAATGTAAAATTTTTTAAAAGGTAAGATCAATGAGATTTCTGCATACTTTCTGAGAAACTAAGTCTATAAAGTAATACTTGGTCATCCCAACCTCAAAAAAATCCTGATAATATCTGCATCCTCTCTTTCAGATGAAGTGGTTGAGGTACATACAAGTTACATCAAAATTAATTATCAAATCTCCCCTCTTTTCTCCCCACTCTATTTACTATTGTAGTTCCAAGTGACTGTATCTATACATGGAGACCTGCATGGACTTATACCCACACTGTCAGCTTGTGGCTGTCAATCAGTGAATTCCTTTTCATTTCCACATGTTGACAGTGGAAATCTTTCTAAACACACACCCAGTATTCTTAGTCTCTTATTGTAACCCACAATAGTTTGCCAAAAGCCTCAGAATACATTTCATAGTAGTCAGCAATGCATCGTAGGAGACTCTAGAATATCTAGATTCATCTTTAAACCCTTCACTCATTATGTTATATTTTCTTTAATATAATCACATCACTTTATCCATTATAATTTTCTATTTGCTTGTTTGCTTCACTAACTGTATAACCCTGTTAAAGAGAATGCATGTATCTTATTCCAGAATATGATTAAGTTGCCTAAAATGACTTAGAAAGCTGGCCTATACCAGGAAGACAGCGATTACCAGAGATGACTGTTCCATCTGAGAGATCTATCTGCAGGGCAGGGCAAACACTTGTTTGTAAACACTTGCTGTTCTCATCTTCCTGTGAACTGTCTTCCTCTTTGAAGTCTCAGACCCCAACCACTTTCATTGGCTAAGAAAGGTGTATGTTTCAATTGCCTGTCTGCCTTTGAGTCTCATATTTTCCTGAGGCGTCTGTACTTTAAGAAATTAAATTTGTCTTCTGTTACTCTGACTGATGTTGATTTAAATAGATCAGACAAAGAATGAAGGAAAGAAGGGAAATTTTTTCCTCCCCTGTAAGAGTTTATACAGAATGAGAAGATGAAAAAACAATCAAACTAAAGGTGGAAGGTAAAAACTATGTCATACTCATATAAATTTTAGCATGTTTGTAAAATTCTGATTAACATTGGAATTGCTTTTTCAGGCGCCAAGAATGTTACTTGCTTTTACATTTGGGTATCACTTAATGATATAGAAAAGTTGTAATTTTTGCAGGTGTACATTGGCCACTGTGAAAACCTAATAAACACAAAATGAAACAAAATCCAAAATTATAGCCTGGGTTCACCTTTTTATTACATTGTATTTTTTAATTGAGGTTTAATTTACATGCAATAATATGGAGATTTTAAGTATATAGATCAGTGGGTTTTGACAAATGGATATATCCATAATACAGCTTAATTTGTCTGTTCTAGAAGTTCATGTAAATTAAATTATAGAATATGTATGTTTCTGTACACTCTTTGCACATGCTCTTTAATGCAACACAATAATTTTGACATCTATTAATTCTGTTGCATATGTCAAAAGTTCACTTCTTCTTATTGCTACTTATCATTTTATTGTTTATCCATACACCTATTTATGGACATTAGGTTGTTCACAACTATTTTGAATAAAACGGTTGTGAAAATTGGTGTACAAGTGTTTGTGTGAACCTATGCTCACTCTTCCTCTTGGGTAAAAAGCATAGTTGAAATCTTGAGTCTTATGGTATGTGTATATTTCACAACATAAGAATGTATACTTCACTACATAGGAAAGTCCAACCCTTTCTTCCAAAGTGATTATACCATGTTATGTGCTCAGCAGAAATATATGGGAGTTCTAGTTTCTCTTTTTCCTCATCAACACTTTATAATGTCATTTTTTATTTGTTTGTTTCTTAGCTCTTTCCATGAATGAAGTGTTATCAGATCGTGGTTTTAAGTCACTTTTTCCTGGTATTGTTGACTGATATTGTTAAGCATTTTTGATATGCTTATTGGCCATTCTTATATCATTTCTACCAGTCCTCTGCCCATCTTCTATTGAGTGGTTTATTATTGTTGTTATTATTATTAATAGTACAGTGGTTATTTATATGTTCTAGATAAGTTACTTATCAAATATATGTATCACCTTTGAGTAGTCTTAAATATAAACTTACCTTTTAATTTTCTTAAATATGACCAGTGAAGAATAAATTTTTTAATATAAAATACCTAACTGTATCTTATAAGTAGAATTATCAGAACTTGTAGGCAAACAGTGAGATTGATTACAAAATAAGTTTTATTTTGTTTCTTGGACCAAAATATGACATAGACATTCAATTTTTGTATGCCATTCATTACTATCACTATAATATCAATTTTAATTAGACTTAATACAATAACCTATCTCCTTGAATTTTTTGACAAAAAAATAACTGAATTGTACAAAAAACTAAAACCCACATCAAATAATCCATTGAGATGTGGGATTTTCAAAGTTAGATGACATATAAAATTCAACATTGTATTAAAATTATAGTAGATCTGTTTTACCTTATATATTTTCCTGATAAAAATCTGAGATTAATATAACACTGTGTTTCAACTATACTCCAATTAAAAAAATCACAAGGAAGAGAAAATACATTTACAGCACTGTACTGTAAAAAGTTCACATGTAAGTGGAACCATGTAGTTTAAAACTGCATTATTGAAGGGTCAACTATAATGAAATACATATGCTAACAAATGTCAATTTGATTAAATAAGAAAATAATTACTCTAGAGATTAAATTTAATAATCTTGATAAAGATTATAACTGTGGATTGTCCTCAGCCTGTATTTTACATTTTTCTTATAATATTGATGACCATCAAAAAATTTCACATAAAAATCATAAATGACCTGAGTATGTTAATGTACTAAATAAATTTTGAAGTAATTTTAGACAGACTTCATCATTTTTCAGGAGAGTAACTAGAGAAAAAATGGGAGTCCTCTAGCCTTCCTTGGTTCCTACTGTTGTCAACTACAAAACAACGGAAGAGATCCTCATGGGGACGCATACTAGAATAGGCTTGGTGGTCACATCTTGTAGAAAAATAGCTATTCTTATATTCTACTATATCTGGGTGTATCATTAATTTCTGATATATAATGGGCATATTTAGGTAATTCTTAATGCTTATTATCTATCACAGAGATATGTGTTTTCTAAATGGACCACTCCTTGAATAATAAGAGTTGGAAAATGAATATTATAACTGAAACTAACCTCTGGATCATGATTACAGTAAAAAATAGGCTTATGAAATTAAAATATAGCTTTTGATGAAAACAAAGTAAAAAATATACCCATAAAGCAATGTTTTACAAAGTAGACATATGCATAACCCATGGTGATTATGTACATGCTCCCTTGCCAGAGACAGCTGCCTAAGATACATGTCAATATACAATATACCCGATATTCCTACAAGAATATTTTGCCTGGAGAAAGAGAATATTTATGCCAATCCTCAAGTTTTCAGTCATTTGTTATAATTACGGGAAATATATGAGAGTTACTGTATTCTCTTTTTCATACTTAAGTAGATATCCTCTAGGATTACCATGAAGGACTCTTCTCTTCTTTGAAATTTGTTCACTTAGGAAGCTCAAAAAAGGAAGAACTCAAAGGCGGAGTGCACATACTTGAAATCAAAAGTGAGAGGAATCAAGAGAAATGTTTGCGCTGAGCGCTCATCAGGTCAAATCTGTTTTATTTAACAGAGACGCAATAAAATTCTGTAACATTATAAAATATTCTAATACTGCCTGCATATCCTCTATGATCTTCATGTCTTACCAGGCCTTGAAGTGCTTTTATTAGGCATTTTATTAGTATTACCCCTTTCTTCTCTGATAATCAAAACAAACTTGGTGTATGATGACTTCAATATAAAACAAGTAAAAATGGATGGGGTTGGAATCTTCATTTGAAAAGATTTAGAGTAAATGTGGAAGATATTTTAGTACTCAAAACTAGAAGTTTCTCAAAATAGGAACTGTTCATGTAAAAATGACTGCTATAAAAGAGGTTAAAATGCTACCTACGGAAGGAGGACAACGAGTTTGAAAACTATTAAATGGAAAATTCTTTCTTGGAGATATTCCAACATTGTTGACAAGCCACATAGTAGTAATTAATTTTATGGTTATTTATGTAATCCATCTGAAAAAGAATTAGTTCATTTTATTATAGTTTCTAAAACACTTTTAAAATTTAATCACACTTGATTTCCATGTTGATAAATCCTAAAGGCATTCCTTATGTAGTACTGACTGCAGGCTCTCCATGAAGTCAGCATATGGAGTGAGTTTCAATACGCATAGACGGTGTGTCTGCAGTGAACTGAAGAGTAAATGGCATTTTGTGAAGCTGTATTTTGTGGATTCTGGGTTTTAACTCCTCCTTGGCTTAATTGCTGACTTCATGGAGCAGAGTCTCTGTAAACATTTTCAAACTATAGCATGTGACTCAGAGTCTTTACCAAGTTGTCCACATATATGGCTTTGCTTTATTCAATGACTTAACTCAAAATATTGGCTCTGGCTCTCCAGTTCACCAGTTTCCTTTCCACTCTAATGGTGACTGATACCTGTCTGCATCTCTCTGCCAACATAAGCACTGATCTGTAGAGTGGCAATCGGAGAAGAACAGTTAAATGCCTTTTGGTCAAGCAAAGATTTTACCTCTGTCTTATTGCTCCTAATGCACTTTATTCATATCATGTATCATATTACTTAATTTCAAAATATTCTAGTCTACTATTTATAAACATATCTTCCTTTTTCTCTAGAATATGGTATTCTCAGGACAGAGACTATGTCCTGTCCATGCTGCTTGGAACTCAGAAACACCTGAGTAATTACATGTTCTGTTGAATGGATACATGAATAAATACATAGCTCTTTAGCCCAAGGAAAACAGAATGAATACATAAAGTTCCCCAGTCTTACTGGCTTATAAAATGAGCAAACACTTCTCTTGAGCCCAGTGCTGATAGTTACAAAGGGCAACAGATGAGGGTAAAATGGTTATTTTAAGTTCTTCAATCTTTTCTATTTTATATGTAGGTCCTCTATGAAAAAGCATAATGCCCTTTGGGTCATGAGTTATCTCCGAAGACACAGAAATAAGATATAAGATACATCTTTTCTTCTGAGGGCTACACAAATACATTTAGTCTCTCAGGCGTGCATTGGTAGGAGAAGCACCAGTGTCATAATGAAGCTAAGAGGAAGAAGAGTTCAGAAATAAATAGAATTAAGTAGATCAGGGATACTACAGGGTGGTTATTGACTGAGCAATTGTGATCTGTGCTGGGAAGAGGTGGACACAGGTGTCCCTATTTGCCTTTCTAACATGTTTCTTGTCACCACTAGTCACAGCTTGAGGGTAGGACTTAGGGAAAGGAAGGTGTGCTTCCATCCTACAAATATGTTTCAATAATGAAGAAGAGTCAGGAAGAAAAGGGAAGAGGATGAAATTTAAAAGAAGTTGGTTAAGAAGGCAGACTTCTTTCTTTCCTCCTTTCCTTCTCTTCTTTCTTTCCTCTCTGGTATCCATCTGTCAACGTATCTTTTTCTTCTCTGATAAAGACTATTCTATATTTAAAAATTCAATGTGAGTTATTCACATTACATAATTATAAACAAGGATGCAATGGAACATCAACTGCTAGATCTGCCCATCTATAGATCTTCAGACCATCAACACTTAAGATTAAATTAGATATAAAAAAAATAGTTGCAAACAGAGAGGGAGGGAGGCAAACCATAAGAACCTCTTAAATACAGAGAACAAACTGAGGGTGGATGGTGGGGGGAGAGGGGAAAATGGGTGATGGGCACTGAGGAGGGCACTTGTTGAGATGAGCACTGGGTGTTGTATGTAAACAATGAACCATGGGACTCTACCCGCAAAACCAAGAGCACACTCTACACTCTATATGTTACCCAATTTGACAATAAAGCATATCAAAAAGGTTAGGTTAGGTGTTGTTATATAGAAAAAAAAGATGGTCAGTGTGTTCACTGATTATTTGAAGCATTTCCCTAAATGACAAATGGTGGGAGTATGGCATGGAATCAAATTCCTAAGGATTTTCAGCTAATGATTTATTTGTTTGAAAAACTTAAATTGATGGTCAATCCAAAATAAAAAAATAGACCCCAGTTTATATCACCACTGGTTTGTCTTCCCTTCATTCAGCAAATGATGGCCTAAGTTTGAATAATTGATCTATATTGATTTACAATAAAACAGCAACATGTCCCAACATCATAAAAGATTTATATTTTTATTCAGTGTTTATGTTGATATCTTAAGTAGCAAGCACATTGCACTTCCCTATGTAGTGACAAGACCAAATGCGCTTTGGCAGAGCTTCAGTATAAAAATTAGAAGGTGTTGATTTCATTACCACTTTGGCAATACATTTGAAAGAGTGTTAATGACTATTAATGGCCTAGTCCTCAGCCAGAAGAATGCCTGAAGTCAGTGAAAGTGGCATTTTATCTGCTCTTAAATATTAAAAACAGAGAGCCTCCTCCAGTTGCATTTGTAAGTGCCTTTCCTGCTCTACAAATAATCACATCCCCCACTTAACGGAGCTTTTAAATATGTTTAAATTCAAGGCAAACCCAACTTCTCCACTCTGGAGGTTTTGCCCCTTCCTTTTCTTTATAACTAGCACATTTGGCTCTTGTCTAAAAAGTTGAAGGTGAAGGAGAACAAAATTACTTTTAAAAGGACCTTTTGTATCATTTCGACTTTGCAATATAGAAACTCCATTGTTTTAGGTTTAACAAAGGAAGAGTTACTTATTTCCCATTCTTGTTTATTTTTGGAGAAAGAGATGAGTCGAAACAGTCTTATGATGGAATGTATTATGAACCAAACCATGTTTATGAAACCCACATGTTTTCAGGACTTTTTTTTCCCCCTCAAATAAGTTTGGATTTTTTTGTTTTTGGTTGTTTCTTTTGTTTGTTTGTTTTTGTGGGTTATTTTTTTTTTGTCCCTAGAGGGTCCTAAATCAACATGTTATTAGATGAGGAATGGAAGCTTCTGTTGCAGAAAACACAACTGCAGCTAGACAACAGAAAACAGATGCCAATTATTTGCCATTGGCTGCTGGAAAACAAAACATTTTATGACATTTACTTTGCCTTAGCAGAACTGTTGCTGATGCCAAAGAAATATAAACTGGTCAAATTATCAGCAGCCGGTTTTGAAATGTAGGGTATTATGATTCAGAATTGTGCTCTCTTTATGGCCATTCCGCGCCCTACATATTTCTTTAAACAATAATTCTATAGGCAACTTGATATCTTAACAGATATGTAAAAAAATATGTGTAACTGATACGTATACTTAAATACGTGATATATTCCAATATTTTATCCCATTGCCTCTTAATTCTGCTAGTTTTTTATAGAGAGATACAAATAATTTTTGATGTTTGCTACTTGACAGTGACTTCCTTGACACATATTTTTATTTCATGTAACAAAAGCTTCAAATTAAACATGTTTCTTGCATTGAATCCAGCTGAATTATTCATTGTGAATGTGATGTCACAAGCAATGTTTAAGTATTTTTCCACCAGTAGTTACCAGAGACTTAATTTAGTCACAAGCGATACCCATCTAGCAACACAAGAATATAAATGTTCCATGAATATTTTTAAATGAAATGTCTTACTTTTGAGACATATTTCTGAAGAAATATCCTGGGCCAACTTCACTGAAATGAGCAGTTATGTCAAATAAATTTCTACTTTTATCAGCATGAGACTGTGCTGTGCTAAAGATCTGGATTTGCAAATAAAGGCTTTTGGAAAATCTTATGTAATAAAAAGTACCTAGCTCTCCCTCTCCTCTTCATAGTGATTTGAGCCTTCTTTCAGGGTGTGAAAGAAAATCAATTAATGCATTTTTTCTTGATAGTTTAGACTTACCACAAGCAATAGTGTTATAAAATCTGTCATTAGAGTCTACAATGCCTTAAGAAGTGTCTTGGGTGACTAAGAAATGAACTAAATTAGAGATAGCACTTGCATATATGTTGAAAATGTAAGCTGAAAAATGATGATCGAAGTAATTTAAGGAATGTCATGCTTCTCAGTTTTTAATATGCACACAAATCACCAGGGATCTTATCAAATTCAGATTCTGATTCAATAGTTTCACCGAGGGACTGGAGATTCTACACTTTTGCAAAATCTCAGATGATACTTTCAAAGCAACTGGTCAGTGGACAACACTTCTAGAGGTAAGACTGAAGATGACCTGACGTGGGGCCATTCTTTTTTTAACACAATTTTCTGAAATACTCACAATCAATCTCCATTTCCAGGTAATTGGCTAACTTATAGTCAGGACTCAGCCAACAGAGGTTGAGCCCATCTCATGAGTAATAATTGTTATCAACTTCCTGATTCCAGCCAAATGTGTGGACACTGAATGGGACTATGTAGGACACGCACCTTCTCCTTGTTAGATTCAATAATACTAATACCTTCTATGGAGTGAATGGGTATGAGCACGTGCATACACTTTTGGAGAGAGAGTGAGAGAGAGAGAGTAAGAGAGAAAGAGGGAGAATTTGAAGCTAGAGACAGATGAACACAAGACTATGTCATGATAAGGAAAATAAAAAAAGAAACTCTAACCACATTCTGAGGTATGACCCAAAGAAGCAGTGCATCCAGTTCCCATTAGCACGTCTTTCTAACTCAGATATCAATCACACTGAACATCTGTATAACCAACATAGCAAAGGAAAAGGAAATTTAGTCTCATTTATTTTTACTCCCAACTCCCTGAACAACAGAATCTATAAATGGACATAGATTCTAGATAATATTTTAAAATTTTTAATGCACATTCATTTCACCTACATTTAGCTAATCTTACGGCAAGCCCACCTCCCCTTATTTTATTCCATCTTCAGTCAGAGGAAACCTTCCTATCATATCAAAACCACAGGAGACCATTCCACGAAGTAGGAGTATCCTGGATTACATTCTCTGAACCCCTACTCTGCCTCTATCACATTCCCCAAACAGTGGGACAAATTGATGGGAGACAAATTTCCTCAGGAGATGGAAATTTGGTCAAATTACCTAGCGAGGGAGTAGCTGGGAGGATGTTTCACAGCCATTTAAGGGGGAAAAACATTTTGTATCTTTTGGAAAATTTGGGACTTGTGGCCACATTAGATGAATGGATTCTGAACCACATCACACTCCTCCTGCCCCACCTCTAGGCACCAAGTACCATTGATCCTTCCACAGATATATTTCTCTGTCTTTTACACATTTGAGCTCAGCCTGACCTCTGACCACATTTCTAGAGTGTTCCAACTGTCTTCTAACTGGTCTTCCCATCTTGTGTTTTCATAAAATCAAAGAATGGCATCTCATTAGTCCCATTATACTCTATCTGTCGTCTGTTTAATAACCTTCATTGGCTCCATTTAGCTACAAGAATAAGTCTGACTTTCACACCCTGCCATGCAAAGTTGTTCACAAAATATATTTGCATCATCTTTTGAACTTTCAATAAGTTTCCTCTACCATGTGCCAAACAATCCATGCTTATTATCATGTCTACTTAGATTTTACTGACTTTCCAACTATTTACCAATGATCTAACCACTTGTCCATTAATGTTTCCTTGAAGACTCCTATGACCATTCTAATCCTTACTGATTCCTTCCACAGCTCTTATTACTACTTATTTTGTTACTTCTTCATATGCTGTCTTGCGTTTTTCCCCCCTGTTGCTTGCTTTTTAAATGCTATGTTATATATAGAACCCTTGTGCCCATATCTCTATAAGGTTTAGGAGGCTAAGCATTGGAATCAGTCTGGATTTAAGTCTTAGTGAGTGAATGCTAATTGTCATCTGTAAATCAATGATGAGAACATCCAGTTTTTCAGTGTTATTGTAGGGTTTCAAAGATAATAAATGTAAATCACCTAGAATAATCCCTGACATATAGCTTTATTCTCAAAACTGTTAGGTTTTATCAAATCCTGATATTAACAGACAGTAAAGACTTTGCAGGCTATGACCCATATCCATCACAGTACATAGAAGAATACACTGTATAGAGTGGACATATAAAATATTTTTTTCATTTCATTTGATTGAACTTTTCTGAATTAAATGTTAACTTGTAGCTAAGGAAATTATGTAATAGAAATCCTGCCCAACTTACTATGCATCCATTGTTCCTGGAAAGCAATTCCTCTGTGGCCATATGTAACCTATACATGTCTTCTGTCCTCTGAGATACTATCATTTATTTGACATGATTATAACTTTCATAGTTAGTCATCATTAGCACACACAATAGAGGTTGGCTTTAGCAAAATTATTAACTGCAATCAGAAGAAATTTTAAAAATTGGCCTTACAAATCACTCTGTCCTCATGAAATAAAAAAAATAATAATCTAGATTCGACCTAACTGTAATCATGAATAAACTAACCAAGGGCCCTTAGGAGGTGGATATGACATATCCATAAATATAGCACAAAATTTGGCCCATGGCAGATATTAAACTGTTATCGAGTGAAGGACTAAATGATTGATATACTACTAATTAAATTCCTCTGAATCTCTAGTAATAGCTTTGCCTTCCGATTGTTGTTTAAGAATTTCTAATTTAAACTTGACCAAAAGAATTTAAATGTCTTAATTAACATACTTACTCATAAATTATATAAATATGTATAAGTCCCATCAGATGTTAGTGTATGTGTTAGTGTACTGATAGGGAAATTGATAGGTCTGAATATCTGCCATCAGAAGTTATTTAGCAGTGGTAGGAGTATGCTCCCGTCACTGAGCTAAGTGTGTTTTTTAAAGAGAAGATTCCTGAAGTGATTTGATTTTAATTAATACTAGATCTCATGATTTATGTATTGTTGATAATAAGTAATTTGGCCTCATCAAACTCTTATACATCTTGGCCATTAATTATGGAGCAAAATTTTCATGATGAGGCTGTTAATTTAATTGAAGACATGTGATTTCTACTACATGTAGTTTTCAATGCCATTGGTTGTAGAACACTTGCAAAATAGTAGAATTTTTATGGCAAATTATGGGTCTGTAAATACTTTCTAAATACTTTCTTTGACTTTCCCTTGAAGATATATTGTGAAAGATGTGGGAATAAGAACATGTTTTTGACATCTATAAACATCTAAAGAAATTAACCCGCCCAGTGGAACTGATGCTTATTTGTGCTCAAAGCATCCAATTGCCTCAGGACTAAGTATTTTGGAAAGATTTTCAATACATATCTGAACAATTTTTCTATGGAATGTTTGAAGCTATCCTTTATTTTTGTTTTGTCAAGTAGAATGTCATTTAGCTTAAACTGTATACCTGAAGCTGTTTCCCTTCCTCTGTTTATTTCATTAAAATGTAAGTTGATTTATGAATAGCACTATTTTCTTAAGACAGACATTAATCACAATAAGTTTGGTGAATTGTTTCCATCAAGGATGAGTCCAATTTCACCTGGAAATTGAAATAGATTCTGAAAATCTATAGTGGACAGTACAATAATCATCAACATCAATAAGACTTTTCATTTAATTTTTTAAATTAACATATATACAACTTAAAGAAAAATGTGTTATATTCCTACCATGCATAATTATTAAAAATGTTACTAATTATACATGAATTAATATTAATAAAACTACCACTTACTGTCAAAAAAGTCTATGAGGAATATTATATTGACAGCTGGAACAGGTGGTCCTAATCTCAAACCAATATTTTGTAGTCTATTTTTGAAACATTGTTATTTTATAATGTTATGTTGATTTAAGACCACAAGTCAGCCTTGAAGTAATCATGGTCATGGAATTATTATTTTAGTTTTTGAAAGTATGGGAAGATTTTAAATGGGGCATAATGATTTTGTACAATTTGACTTAAAGTTGAAGGCTATGTGTAAAAGTGGTTCCATTTAAAAAGTAGCTTTGTAATTTTTTAGCAAATATCTTCCTTTTAACAGATTTTCTTTTCTCTGAAAAAATTTATATAGGACAGTGTGGTATTTCAATTGGGAGAGAATGGGAAGGTTTATTATCTCTGCTCTATGGTATATAAAAAAAACCTCATTTCTCAAATAACCAATTATCAAATCACATTTCAGGCTAACAAAATCAAGAAGAATGTTCTGATAAGTTAAATTTAAATTTAGAATCTGGTTATCTTAAATGATTATACATAACTACTACTAAAATGTGTAAAATGATTTCTCCCATATTTTGAAGAGACCCTGAAAACATTTTAATTTTCCTCTTAGGACTTAATGTGACTGTATGTTATGAACACTGGAAGCTCTTTTTATATAAAATTTTAATTTATATAGATAATGATTACAAGTGAATGTTCAGATTATGATATATTCTAGTCTATAATAGGAAAGGTAAATAGAAATTATTAAAGTAGTATTTGGATTATACATCTATCATTAGAGCTGATATATTTAATAAAATGTCCTATACCCATTAAGCTTATTATTAACCTGAATAAACATATTTAAAAAGTTTGAAAATCACAAAATGTCCTAAATTGAGTGGATATTTTTAATGTAGCATTCTACTCTCATTCCTATTAAAAGTCTGCCTCATTAAAGATTTCTTCTTTTGATGTCTTGCACATTTATTCACGGTGTTCTTTTCCCTAAATTTTATTTGTAATATAGATGTCATTTACTTGTTTTCCTAAATAAATCATTAGATTTCTAATAGTAAGGTTAACACACGTTATTAGTAAGTATTTTCAAGCATCCAATATATAATAATTTGGTTTAATACATATTTTAGTTACCATCTAAATAAAACCTACTCTGATTTTCTCCGGCAGAATTAGTTGAAGAAATAATAGCTAAAAACATGTCAAATTTGATGAGAAACATTTATTCATATACCCAGTAAGATCCTCAAACTTCACAAAAATACATACAAAGAGATTTACATGCAGACACATCACAAGAGATAAATGTTGAAAGCCAAAACCAGAAGGAGAATCTTCAAAACAATGAAATTAAAAGCTAATCAGAAAGTGAAAGAGGATTATAATACAATTAATAGCTGACTTCTCATTAGAATTGGAGGCCAGAAAGCAATGAGATGACATATCAATATAGATAAAGAAAATTAAGCTATCAACCAACAATTCTATAACTAGCAAAATTATGCTTCACAAACGAGGAAAAGAATGATCACCAACTCTCCCCCCAAAAAGGTCTAAATCTAACAGAAATTTATGGAAAAATGTATCCAGTAACAGGATATACATTCCTTTTGAAGGTAAATGTAAAATTCCCCATGATAAATCATATACTAGGTCATAACATAGAAATCAATAACTTTAAAAGACATGAAAATGAATATGTTCTGAAACACAAAGAAGTTAAATTAGAAGCCAATAACAAAAAAAAAATGAGAGAAATTCCAAACTTTGGAAAATAAATTATACACTTCTCAGTAATGTATGGCTCAAAGAAGAATTCAAAACAAGAAAAATAAGAAAATATTTTGAACTGAGTGAGAATGAAATCTCACATATATAAAAAATTCAGTAATATAGCTAATGGTGTATTTAGAGGGAAATTTTTAGATTTAAATGCCTGTATTAGAAAAGATAACTTTAAATCAACAACTTTCTACCTTAAAAAAGATGGTAAAAGAAAAAAATAAACTCAAAATTAACTGGAATGAAAGACAAAATAACTATTAGCACAGAAATTAGTGTAACAGAGAAAAGGAAAATATCAGTAGAGAAACTCAATGAAGCTGAAACTGGTTCTTTGGAAAATTTTTTGAAAATGATGAAACTTTGTTGAGATGGACCAAAAGACAAAGAGAGACACAAATTATTAAAATCAGAAATGGAAAACAGCATATATAACTATGACTCTTACAGAAATAAAAAGATTATAAAAAATACGAAAAATTTTGGGCACCTAGGTGGCACAGTCAGTTGAGTGTCCAACTTCGGCTCAAGTCATTATCTCCCTGCTTCTGGGTTTGAGCCCCGTGTCGGGGTCTGTGCTGTCAGCTCACAGGCTGGAGCCCGCTTCACATTCTGTCTTCCTCTCTCTGCCCCTCCCCTGCTTGTGCACTCTCTCTCTCTCTCTCTCGTTCTCTCTCTTTAATATTAAATAAAACATTAAAAAATTTAAAAAATGAACAACTTTATGCTCAAAAAGTAGACAATTTAAATGAAATAGACAAAGTTCTAGAAGGAAATAAATTATTTAAATAGATAAAAGAATAAATGAAAATCTGAATAAACCTATACTAAATAAGGGAGTTAAACTGGTACTTAAAATAGACCCAAGAAAGAAAAACTCAGGCACAGATCATTTTACAGATGAATTCTATCAAATATCCAAAAAGGCAGAAATAAATTATCCCCAAACTCTTGAAAATCCACACTCCAAAATGCTTCTCAACCCATTCTGTGAGGCCGACACTGGCCCAGTGCTAAAGCCAGATGAAGATATGGCAACAGAAGAAAACTAATACCAATGTTTCTCATGAATATTGACCAAAACAAATCAACAAAATGTTTGCAATATACAATGAAGTTGCATATAAAAATAAACATCCTGACCAAGTATAATTTATCTCAGGAATACAAGATTAGTGAAATGTTTAAAAATCAGTTAATAGTTTTTTTGATTGTTTCCTTTGCAGTGCAGAAGCTTTTTATCTTGATGAGGTCCCAATAGTTTATTTTGGTTCTTGATTCCCTTGCCTTTGGGGATGTGTCGAGTAGGAAGTTGCTACGGTTGAGGTCATGGAGGTTGTTTCCTGCTTTCTCCTCTAGGATTTTGATGGTTTCCTGTCTCACGTTCAGGTCCTTCATCCATTTTGAGTTTATTTTCGTGTGAGAGAGTGGTCTAGTTTCATTCTTCTGCATGTTCCTGTCCAGTTCTCCCAACACAATCTGTTAAAGAAGCTGTCTTTTTGCCATTGGATACTCTTTCCTCCTTTGTCAAAGATTAATTGGCCATACATTTGTGGGTCCAGTTCTGGGCTCTCTAATCTATTCCATGGGTCTATGTGTCTGTTTTTGTGCCAGTACCATACTGTCTTGGTGATGACAGCTTTGTAGTAGAGTCTAAAGTCTGGGATTGTGATGCCTCCCGTTTTGGTTTTCTTCTTCAGTATTACTTTGGCTATTCGGGGTTTTTTGTGGTTCCATACGAATTTTAGGATAGTTTTAGCTTTGAGAAGAATGCTGGTGCAATTTTGATTGGAATTGCATTGAATGTGTAGACTGCCTTTGCGTAATAATGACATTTTAACGATGTTTATTCTTCTGATCCATGAGCATGGGATGTTTTTCCATTTCTTTGTGTCTTCTTCAATTTCTTTCATAAGTTTTCTATAGTTTTCATTGTACAGGTCTTTTATATCTTTGGTTAGGTTTATTCCTAGGTATTTTATGGTTTTTCGTGCAATTGTGAATGGGATCAGTTTCTTGATTTCTCTTTCTGTTGCTTCATTATTGGTGTATAAAAATGCAACCGATTTCTGTACATTGATTTCTACCCTGAGACTTTGCTGAATTCATGGATCAGTTCTAGAAGGCTTCTGGTGGAATTGATCGGGTTTTCCATGTAGAGTATCATGTCATCTGCGAAAAGTGAAAGCTTGACTTCTTCTTTCCCAATTCTGATGCCTTTTATTTCCTTTTGTTGTCTGATTGCTGATGCTAGGACCTCCAGCACTATGTTAAACAACGGTGGTGAGAGTGGACATCCTTGTCGTGTTCCTGATCTCAGGGGGAAAGCTCTTGCAATAATTTTATGATACCATGTGGGTGGATTAATAAACTGCCCAACATTACATAGGTAGTAAGTAGAATAGGCATGTGATCTTAAGCCTCAGAGCTGGCCTTTTCAATCATTCAGTGTCATTGTCTCAGTTTGTCCTAGTCACAGATATATCCCCTAAGTCAGAGTGTGCAGTCAAGGCATGTGTCTTCTGCACTTTCTGTGCCATCTCTACGCCACCAGAGGATTCAGAACCCAGGACAATCAGAAGGAGACTCTGGTAATGATGCTAAGTGAATCTTGAAGTAAATCTTTGACCAGAATCCTTGTGAAATTCTAAAATGGGCAGAGAACCTGACCATCACCACCGCTGCTCTTGAATACATGCTAGTCACTGCAAGCTATATTTTCATTTCAAGTATTATTCTTTTATAGTTATCATGGCCGACCACTTCTCCCACTTATCATGCCACATTTTTGCAAATGAGATAGGAAATAACACAAAGTAAGGTGTTTCCACTTACTCCCACCACCCCAGATAAAATCAATCCTTGGTCATGTCTTCACACCTAATATCTACGTGGCTTCTTTGGTAAATACTATATTTCTTATTCCAGAAGTCTGCTTTGTATTTGTCTGTATCCTACTTTCAGGTCTCCTTTTTATCACACTCTAAAAAGAAGCTAAATTAAAAAAAAAAGAAGAAGATAAAGTCACATGGATCTTTGATGTGAAAAATCACACATATGCTGTATTTGTTTTAGTTATTTCAAAGACCTCAGTTAAATTAGCAGAAAACATACAATGGTATTTATTCTGTACTTCTATCTCCCAATGTACTATATAGTCATAGTGACATTCAATTTATCTCTACTTAATTTTACTTTTATCATATTAATCCCAACATACTGATTGTATTTTATTAAATACTACATTAACCTTATATAGTCTTGATAAAGCATAAAGCACTCAGTTTCTCCTAGTGGATTCTAAGGTTTAGCTAATAGTATTAATATTTGTAAATTTTAATAACATATCATTATTGTTAGTTTTAAGCATATGTTTAAAATTCAGAAAGCATGGAGCAAAGTATCTAACAAGTTGAAACCAAGTTATGAAAAACAAAAATAATTACATTTTATTTTTTTCAAAATAACTTATTGTCAAATTGGCTTATAGACAACACCTAGTACTCTCCCAGCAAGTGTCCTCCTCAAAGTATAATCAGTTGACTTTAAGTGGCACCTCATTATCTCCATGTGACTAAATGTATAAAAAGCCATAATGTATATTTTAGCCAATGAGGTATTTCATCTGTTTCTCACTCATTCTTGTCTCATTTTATAAGTTCCTCTCAATGAAAACTAAAAAGGAAGAGTTGGAGGAAAGGGGAATGGAAATGATATCAAATTCTGGATTTACAAAGGGTGGAGTAGAGCGGATAAATTTTCTCATCGTCATATTAATGAACAAAAATGACATACAGAGTATAATTTGAAAGGAATACACATGATAAATGGCAATAGTCAGCTCTTTCCCAGGGGGAAATGCTTGTGCAGGAAGTGCGGTGCCTGGAAACCACACCCATGTGTGATGGAGTGCGCATCTGCTCAATACAGGCCCAGCCAAAATCTGCAGGTGTCAAAATGCCAGTAGTACACACAAAATGATAGAAATGGAGGCAAATTATCTTTTGAAAAGTACCAATATTCCCAAATTTTGTTAATTCTGCATGCATGCCGACATCATTTGCTTTTCCCCCCTTTATCATGTCATATGTGGAGTTTTATAAAAGTCTAAAAATGAACAATGAAAATTGCTCTCTCTGCAATCAACGGAGCAACAGATGACCAGGCTGTCATCTCGTCAGCTCTCCTAGGAAAAGCCTTTACAGCACCATTACCATCTTCTTTCCTCCTAAAAAGCAGATTGGAAAGAGGAGCTCTCATTATTGATATAGAACTTTTGAGAGATATTTCTATGGAGTGTGCAGAAGACTTGCAAATTTTGTGAATCATTGGCTCCATGTTTGTGGACTGTGAAGCCAATCACTTACAAATTACAGGCCAGATGCTGCTCACCCTCTCAGTCTCAGTCCGCAAAAGGCTCTAAATAACTTTGTGAAAATGACACCCTGAATTATTAAAACAAATTTTGTACCTAAATAAGCTCCTCTGTAAATGATGAAGACGGGCACTGATTAAACAGTGATTTGCTATTATTCTAGAAAATAGTTTGCTGATATGATTTATGTACATTTTACTGGAGTATCTTCTTAAACATTTTTCTAATAAATATGATATATAGTACTATGTAGTACCTTATATTATTATACCGCTTTAATAAGGCAGTTCATTTATCCCTCAGAAAATCCTATGAGATAGAAAGCTTCACATTTTCATTATCTGATTACAGATTTGGAAAAACGTAGTCGTTTGCCTGGAGTCACATACATGGAAATGGTATTAGCAACTCTAGGACCCGAGTCTTTGGACTCTTATTCTAGGACTCTGTTAGGCCATCATGTTTTTATTGTTAATACATTAAATCTTTGTTTTCATGATGTATCTGTGTACCATTCATAGTGTCATTATCCAATAATACATAAAGCCACATATTTAGCCTACTATGCAAATTTATACATTGTCTTTCAAACACTGCACAGGCAATACAAAAATACAGTAGTCTTCCATTTAGTATATAAATCAATCAATAAATGGACCTAGCCATCATGAGAACATAGAAGTTAAAGACAACCAGATAAGTAGATTATGAAAAGAAAAACAGAATTAGCCACTAATTACACAAACCATGAAACCAGAAATATCTACCTGTATTATTTCCTAGAGCTGCCATAACAAAGTTTCACAAACTGGTTGGTTTAAAACAATAGATATTTATTCTCTCACAGTTCTAAAAGCTAGAAGTCCAAAATCAAGATGTTTGCAGGACAATGCTTTCTCTGAAGGTTCGAGGGAAGGCTCCTTTCTTGCCCAACCCTAGCTTCTAGTGACATAAGGAGACCCTTGGCCTCTGGTATCATAACTCCATGGTTTGCCTCCATCATTATATGGCCTTCTTCGTGTGCCTTTGTATGTCTGAATCTTCACTTATTAGGAGATCAGTCATACTGGATTTAGGGCCTACTCTAATCCATTATGACGACATCCTAACCTATGTTATCATCTGCCAAGACCCTATTTCCAAATAAGGTCACATTGTGAAATGTTGGGCAGACATGAATTTAGGGGGTTACCACACTAGAAATTCTCCCTTCCCTTCACAATACCATAATATAGGACCTCTTTCTTCTCCTCATCTCAGGAGTTGTTAGAACCCTCTCACATTACAGAGTTCTTTTTAATCTTACTCCATCTAGGGTGTTAGAGGTACTAAGCAGTCACATGTTGGTAAAGGGGAATAGAGAAAGAAAGGAAGACACAGTGTTTCTAGTACCACAACTTTATTGAAGTCCCAGTGCACTTTATTTTAAATCTTCACTTCTTTATTTTTCACAAATTCATCTTTCCCATATCTCAAAAACTCTGGAGAACTCTTCCTGTTCCTCTACATAAGCGAACTTGAAAAAATGTTCAGTAGGTCAATGTACATGTTTAAGAATGAACCAAATCATTCTTCAGTAACTATTTTATGTACTCAAAAACCCATTTTCTGTAGTGATTACATGTAGGGAGGAACCCTGATTGAGATACAAGATAGGGACAGGTAAAAGAAAAGGAGATATATCCTAGAATGTAAGTAACATGTATTCACTTAAAAGCTACCAAACAAATACACAAACATATATACCAATTCATAGAACCCAATACCATGTGTTAAACAATTGTAGTAGTTTAGGATGTGATCTCAGAACATATGGGGTTTTCACTGGCCCCTGTAACAGGTATTAATTTTCATTGTAATGAATGTAAAAAGTTAACAGATTTGACTCTTCTCTGGAACCATATTCTTGACTTTCTCCCTCTCATATCTACATTTGAAACGTCTCTTGTTACTGACAGAGCTGTGTAAAATTCTGTTTTCTCCAAAATTTAAAGAATGGGAAGATAGGCTTTTTTCACCACAAACTAATGCAATGAAAGACAATGTCCATGAAAGTATTATTACAGTTTTATAATCCAAGGTCATTTTACTTTCAGGAGTAATTGTGAACTGGTTTAGGTATAAAGGGTCTAATACACTGAGTGTTTTTATTTATCATAATATTGGCAACATATTGTTTTGTAATTACATGCTACATGTATCTTCTTATTCATTTAACTTACGTGGAGGCAATATCTGGGACAACATAAATGCCCACCAGTTTTATGGTTGAGGAACGACAATAGAGGTTAGTGTTTTAATTGTATCTTTTTTCAAATAGCAGTTATTTCCT
Organism: Cryptoprocta ferox; assembly: GCA_028646485.1. Classification (NCBI taxonomy): domain Eukaryota; kingdom Metazoa; phylum Chordata; class Mammalia; order Carnivora; family Eupleridae; genus Cryptoprocta; species Cryptoprocta ferox. The sequence continues at coordinate 14,053,563 of CM053559.1, forward strand.
ACATAATTTAATCTTTATGTACTCTAGTAGTCAGTAATTTTCTTCAATAACTATTAATTGTTCTCTCTACTTCGGGCACCATGGAAGGATTAAAATTGTTGGTCCCTGTGATTGGAAAGTTCCTGTTGATGAGTTGTTAGCAGAAGAGGGATGTCAATCTGGATAGAAACCTTTAATTCCAAGTATAATACCTTTCAGAGTTCTCTTTAACTCTTCCATAGCCTGGGTTCTGCGTTAACTATAATGAGCAGAGTTTCCTGTCAATGTGAATCAGATATGTGGCATAAGTGAGCAATAAATCTTTGTTGTTTAACTGCACAGAAATTTGGGTGGTATTTGTTACTGTAGAATAACCTACACTTCTCCAACAGATACTATTTTACATTATTACTTCACAAATCAAGTGTTATATAAAGGCTACTAGATTATGAATTTGTGGGAGTCAGTGATAAAATTTCACACTTTGCTTTTATTCTCCCAAGTGTGAGAATTCTATGTTTCCTTTGAGATCATTGGTCAAAAATTTTAATAAAATTAGTACAAGGCTAAAATTTGTGTGGAGACATCATGATTCTGATTTTCAAGCTATATTACAAAGCTGTAGTCATCAAGACAGTATGGTACTGGCACAAAAACAGACACATAGATAAATGGAACAGACTAGAAAACTCAGAACTGGACCCACAACTATATGGTCAACTAATCTTCAACAAATCAGGAAATAATACCCAATGGAAAAAGTCTCTTCAATAAATGGTGTTGGGAAAACTGGATGGCAACATGCAGAAGTATGAAATTGGATCGCTTTCTTAACCTGTACACAAAAATAAATTCAAAATAAATAAAAGACTGAAATATGAGACAGAAAATCATCAAAATCGTAGAGGAGAATACAGACAACAACGTAGCTGACCTTGGCAAAAGACACTTTTTACTAAAACACCACCAAAGGTAAGTGAAACAGAAGTAAATATGAACTGTTGGGACTTCATCAAGAAGAAAACCATTAGCACAGTGAAGAAAACACTCAACAAAACTATAAGGCAGCCTACTGAATGGGAGAATATATTTGCAAACAACATATTAGATAAAGGGTAGTATCCACAATCTATAAAGAATTTAATAAATGCAATACCTGAAAATCCAACAATCCAGTGAAGAAATGAGCAGATGTGAATTCTTTTCCAAAGAAGACACCCTGATACCCAACAGACACATGAAAAAAATGCTCAACATCACTCATCATTAGGGAAATACAAATCAAAACCACATTAAGATACCACCTCACACCTGCAGAATGGCTAAAATTAACAACGCAAAAAACAACAGGTGTTGGCAAGGATGAAGAGAAAGCAGAACCCTTTTGCACTGCTGGTGGGAATGCAAACTGGTGCAGCTACTAGTTAGAACCATGTGGAGGTTCCTCAAGAAACTAAAAATAGAACTACCCTACGACCCAGCAATTGCAGTATTGAGTATTTACCCAAAGGATATAAAAAAAAAAAAACAGATTTGAAGGTGTACATGCACTCCTATGTTTATAGCAGCATTATCAACCATAGCCAAACGATGGAAAGAACCCAATGTCCATCGACTGATGAATGAATAAAAAAGATATGGCATATATATATATACAATGGAATATTACTCACCCGTCAAAAAATGACATCTTGCCATTTGCAATGAGGTTGATGAAGCTAGACTGTATTATGCTAAGCAAAATAAGTCAATCAGAGAAAGACAAAAACCATATAATTTCACTTATATGTGGAATAAGATACAAAACAGATGAACATAGCAGGGAAAAGAAGAGAGAGAGGGGCAAACCATAAGAGTCTCTTAACTAGAGACAACAAACTGAGGGTTACTGGAAGGGAGGTGGGTGGGGGATGGGCTAGGTGGGTGATGGGTACTAAGGAGGACACTTGTTGTGATGAGCACCGGGTGTTGGATGTAAGCGATGAATCACTGAATTCTACCCCTGAAACCAATATTGCATGGTATTTTAACTAAAATTTAAATTGTAACAATAGATTTAAAAATAAAATCTTAATAAAATAAGAGTATTTCCATTTTATAATAATTTGCACTTGCTCTTAGCAAGACCAGCTGTCTTTTCACTAACTCTCTTCTAAGTGTTTTCTTTAAATTCTGATTTTAAGTCAGTAAATTCAATCTGCCTATGCAGTCGGTTTGCTTAGACTCTATTTCATACTTTCAGGAAAGCCAAAGGTGTTTGACTTGTACTCTGTTTCAATTTTACTAACACTCAATCATAATTAATTTTGATGATCTTAGGCTAAATTAGAAGCAATGGGTAGCTCTGCAGGAAAGGAAAAGGATAAGAACACCTTACAAAGTGCCCAGTAGGTAACTCCAACCTAATTTAAGGTATGCTTGATATGCAGCAATAGACCCTGGTAAAATAGCAGGTGATTCTCTAAACAGAATAAAAGTAGCAGTTGTATCCCTGCCCAGACACAGTAAGTTTGTATGAACACGGTGCTTTTCATTAGGCAATCAATAATATATTTTATTGGTTCCAGAACACTGCACAAAACCCACTAGAAGTCATCTCACTCTACTGTTTGGTGTGAACAGTACAATTAACCAAAGAAAAAAATAAATTAGTTTTTCTCAAATCTGGAGGTTTTCTAGTTGTAAAAGCCCAATTACAAATTAGCAAGCTGTGAATAATCAGATTACAAAATAATCAGTCTCGAAGCAGCAAGCACTTCCCCTGTAAAAATCTGCAAAGATTCACAAAGTTCAAGTTATATGGGAATTGATGGAAAATACAAAGAGCAAGGATAGATATTAAATGGAATCATTTTACCTCAAATGTTAGTAGATTTCCTCTATAAATTTTTAGCATTTCTTCTCTTAAAGATTTTGAAGGACGGTATATGCCAAGTTGAAATAGTTTTTACACATTTGAACTTCAGATTACTTCCAAACAAAATACTCTCTTTTATTTTATACTGATATTTCCTTATCATTTATCATGTGGTATCATGAATACAAATTCATTTGACATCAAAAAATAGCATTTAACATTTTGTAGTTTTTGAGGCATATCTGTTACTCTGCCTATTCAGAGTAGGCCACCATAAACAGATATGATTTCATGTCCATCATTTTAGTTTTTATTACCTCCAGAAAAGAAAGTGAAAGCAAAACCAAAAAACTATTTCAAAAGAAATAAATGTCAAGTATGACTCTCCTGCTTCCATCTCTCTATTTTCTTGAAGAAGGGTCTTTCCCCCTTGACATTGGGTTCCCACTCAAAATGGAGTATTTTTTTCACTGTCTTCCATATTATTGCCTCTGCAGGTGCTATTCTCCTCACCTGGAGTGTCCTCTCAGATTGCATCTGCTTATCCTTATCCCACTTTTCCTGCATGGTTTAGAGTGTCCTTCTTATTTTTCACAGTGTGTGTGTGTGTGTGTGTGTGTGTGTGTGTGTATTCTACATATACTGCTGTTGTTGAACCTTTTATAAACTGCACCCTTGCGGTTAAGCAACAGTGCAGAGTCTGATAAAACTTTCAGACAAATAAAAAAAATTAAGAAGAATTAGTGAAAGATGGCAGTAGTAGCAACACACGGTTCAGTCTCCTCACGTGTCACTGTAAAAACATGGAAATTAAGAAGGAGAGTTGAGCAAAAACCCATGGAAAAAACATCTGCAAAAAAGCCGACGTCACCATAATCATGGTAGCTTGTGGCATTGCCATTTTGTTGAAGGAACAAATGAAAAAAACAAGAGATGGGATGGATGTGATAACAATAAAATCTCAGGTACTCGGGTGGCTAAGTCGGTTGGGCACCCAACTCTTAATTTCAGCTCAGGTCATGATCCCAGGGTCGTGGAATCAAGCCCCACATTGAGCTCTGTGCTGAGCATGGAGCCTGCTTGGAATTCCCTCTCTCTCTCTCTCTCTCCCTCTCTCTCTCTCTCTCTCTCTCTCTCTCTCTCCTCTTTCCCCCACGTGTGCTCTCTCTATAAATACAATACAATACAATAAAAATAAAATCTCCAGAGACAACAGATTATTATTAGAACATTGCACGGGTCCCCTTGAGATAAACAGCTTGGACAGGGATAGTCTCACAAGGGACTACATGCAGTCTGTGCAAAGCATGAAAAGGCTGAATTAGATAATTAATTGATTGATAGGTCTTCACACAGATCATACGAATAAACTTCAGCCCAACAGCCAACATTCTACTCAGTATAGAAATAAGAGAGACATTTCCACTAAAATCAGGGGAAAATACGTTATTGTCTCCACTACCATGCAACCTTGCTTTGTAAATATTTTTCATTAAAATTAAACAAACAAAATTAAAGGCATGCATTGGAAAACAAGAGATAAAACTATCTCTATTACCCTGCTTCAAGTCCTCCATTTGGTAATTTGAAATAGTTTACACACATGCCTATTTGAAGCATAATTTTGTTTTCTTTTGTTTTGTTTTCATTTCTCTTCCCCAGACTTTTTGGTTGGGGAGGAAAAGGCTACCCTACTTTGTTTTGTATTTCTCTTTTTGCAGAGGTCAGTGTTATACCAATTTGGGTACATAATTATTGCTTACAATTGATGAGAATGAATGATGAGTTTAAGTGCTGTTTATTGACAAAATAGTATCGTGAGTATATTTAAGTATACTAAAGAATTTAGGGAGAAAGTAATTTGACTCAATCTGTATTAGAGTAGAGCCCATATTAAATATTATTTTCCCATTATTTTGATTTAACATATGGGTATATAAATATTTATATGGTATGTGGATATATTGGTATACAATATTTTCATTTATAAATATTTTATAAAGTAAAACACTTAAACTACTTCATTCTATTTTTTACAACTTTCTACCTATGAGAAACTTTTTAATTTTTTTTATATTTTAGAGAGAGTATGAGTGGGGCAGAGAGGCAGAGGCACAGAGAGAGAGAGAGAGAGAGAGAGAGAGAGAGAGAATCTCAAACAGACTCCATGCTCAGCACAGAGTCCAACACAGGGCTCCCTACTATAACCCTGGGATCATGACCTGAGCTGAAATCAAGAGTAAGACACTCAACCAACTGAGCCACTCAGGTGCCCGTCATGAGAAACTACTATAAAAATCATGTATAGCTCATGAATTTAACTTCCATTTACTTGGATAGGGAAAATGATATGAAAATGAGATCTCTGAGGATGTATTTTTGTTATAATGCAGGTAGTCTGTCTGTAGTTGTCCAAGTGTTGGTAACTTTTGCACTTAAACTGATAAACTAGAAGAATTCTTCCTTTAAGGACTAGCAGTCTTCTCTAAAAGCAGCTTTGTCTCTTCAGACAAATCATCATCATCATCATCATCGACCATCATCATCATGATACTTTCTACACAGAGTCTCCTCATATCACTTTCATAAGTGAAGCAAAGTAGAAGGCTTTCGTCAGGCACTTGTATTATCATCAGTTCTGTGTGAAATCCACAATATTCCATGGTGAGCCTCGAATCTACTGATGTCCAAATTGCTGTGTTCCAGGACATTCAAAACTGATACCTCTTTGGTAGTTTACTTGTTGAAAAATCTTCAATCAAAGAGGTAACTCGGCCATAAGAGTTAAATACTTCCCCTAAATCAATCTTAGAAGAAGTAAACTTTATTAAGAATGTTTTTAGATCAGCTTACATTACTTACCCTTTATATCCTTAAAGGCAACACCTTGCTTCTAGCATTTGCTTTAGTCCAGGTCCTCAAACTTCAGACACTTGTCAAGTAGCTCCATGACGTGGCCAAATATGTATATCATTTTAATAAACTTAAAACAGCTTATTGTTCAACTTGATTTTGTTCTAAACAGTAACAGCCATAAACCTATCATTTAGAATCGTGCTTGTTCTAATGCACACTAAAATAAACACAATGAAAGTACAGAATTTATGGCCTTATATCACCTGCAACAATACAAAGTGACAGTATTGCATGTGTCACAAGGAGAAATGCTTTTCACTGCATTATTTGCCAATTTTCCACCTCAGTGTTTCCAGCATAGATATAAATGAATATATACCTCTAATGTTGTGAGGGACTAACCTGAAATAAAATGACACATTTGTGACATTAGGTTGAAGTTTTATTTCATTTCATGCTCTTTCCCATTATTCCACAAAATACTTGTTTTAATACAAAAGCTCTTTTTTCTTTCATAGCTATCTTTTTAGTAAAATATGTACTTCTAAAGGATATATTAATTTTGTAGTATTAAATATAAGTGTTAATTCTGGTTTATTCACCCAACAAGTAACAATTGATTTTTATGCATCAGGGACAACTCTAGACACTGGAGTCAAAGAGTGGACAAAGTAATGAAGTCTTCACTCTCATGAAGTTTATACTGAAGATAAATAATAGATTCATTAAATGGACAAATTTATAGATAGTGGGTTGAGTTATAAAAAAGAATAAAGAACAATAAGAAAAAAATGGCAGTGGGTTGGAAATAATCTGGGGACTGGAGGGCAGATACAAACATACTAGAGCTGAGCAACTAGAATGGTTCTACATGAAGAGGCAAGATCCATATAAGTAAGTTCAGAAATAGTAGTTCAGTTTTCAACTCTAATCTGGAGCAAAGATTAGGAATTTGGTCTTCCTAGGTTTGTAATCCATGTTCTATTAACATAGTAGGTTGTATTTAGCAAGAGAAGTGCATTAGTAGTTCCTATTGCCACCCTTTTTAACATACTCATCCTAATTTTATAGATAAATAACATGGGACTTAATGATATTATTTGATTTTTCCAAGTTCACCAAGATAATAAAGGAAGACTTAAAACTAGTGCAGTGGTTCTTAAATTTCAGTGTAATGAGAATTACCTACAAAAGTCTTTAAAAAACCTGTTATCTGATTTCCACTCACTAGATCTTCTAATTTAATGTTCAGTATGACCTGTGGTTTGATATTTTTAACAGCTCACCAGATAGTTCTAATGTGCGGTAAAGATCTGGAACTAAGAGATCTCTGTCTTTTGGTTTTGTGTTCTTTACATTCTCTATTGTTTTCTTCCTGAGGTACAAGAGTATCCAGAACTGGAATACAGGGGTTAGATTCATAGAGTTCAGGTAAATCCTCTAAGAATGGTAGTAATTAATATATTAGGGAAAAATTGTGAATAGTAGAGAGGTTTATTAGAAAAATATTTAATTTGAAAAAAGAAATTTTGTGTACCTCATTGGCATTTATGGGGAGAGAAATTTCAGGTGAGAGTAAGTAATATGCCAAAAACCTGGCAAAAGCAAAATAGATTTTTTGATTTAAAAAAAAGTTTACTATTAATTTTGAGAGGATGTGTGTGTGTGTGTGTACACACATATGTGTGTGCATGAGCAGGGAAGGGGCAGAGAGGTAGAGGGGGAGAGAGAATCCCAAGCTGGCTTCTTGATGTCATCACAGAGCCCAATGCGAGGCTTGATCTCACAAACTGTGACATCATGACACGAGCCGAAATCACGATATTTTTGGATGCTTAACTGAGTGAACCACCCAGGAACCCCAAAATAGGTTTCTTAAAAAGTTTTCTAATATGTATTCCTATCATTTGTTTCCTTTTGCCCAGCCATTTCCATCCATTTATTGAAAGTTGCAATGATTTTGTTAAAAGTTTGCATGGAAGTTGCTACAGCTGATGTCAAAGAGGTTATTGCCTATGTTGTCCTCTAGGATTTTGATAGTTTCCTTTCTCACATTTATGTCTTTCATCTATTTTGACTTTATTTTTGTGTATGGTGTGAGAAAGTGGTCCAGGTTCATTCTTTTGCATGCCGCAGTCCAGTTTTCCCAACACCATTTGTTGAAGAAAGAGGCTGTCTTTTTCACATTGGATATTCTTCCCTGGTTTGTTGAAGATTAGTTGGCCTTATACTTGTGGGTCCATCTCTGGGGTTTCTATCCCATTGACTGATCTATGTTTCTGTTTTTTGCCAGTACAATATTGTCTTGAACATTACAGCTGTGGGATTTTGATGCCTCCAGCTTTGTTTTTCTTTTTCAAGATTGCTTTGGCTATTTGGGGTCTTTTGTGGTTCCATATAAATTTTAGGATTGTTTTAATAGTTGTGTGAAAAATATTGGTGACCTTCTTAAAATTTTTTTAAATTTTTATTTATTTTTGAGAGCGAGTGAGGAGAGAGAGAGAGAGAGAGAGAGAGAAAGGCAGAGAGAGAAACACAGAATCTGAAGCAGGCTCCAGGCTCTGAGCTGTCAGCACAGAGCTCGACCTGTGAGATCATAACCTGAATCAAACTCAAACACTATATTGTACACCTGAAACTAATTTTACACTGTATGTTAACTAACTAGAATTTCAATAAACACACAAAAAAGAAAAAAATGTATGGAAATCCAAGTGTGTGTGTGTGTGTTTCTGTGTGTGTGTTTTACTCTAAACTCTTGAAATGCACAAAGCACTTTTGTTTGTTTTCTATTTTATAGTATTTGAGTAAATATTAAACATTTGAACTCAAATTTTCAATCAAACTGTTTTTCTGATACAACTCTCCTGATATATTTCTTGTTTGAATTCTTAGTTTAGCTATCGATGCCAAATTTCATTTTATTAGAAAGAGAATGCTGTATATCATTACTGAGAGTTGATTTCCATTTAGCGGATAAACCAGCTCAAAAGCCACATGAAATTCACGAAGAAATATCTTCACTTCATTATAAAAAAGTAAATTACATGTATCTCATTGAAAGTATAAAACAAATAATTTTCTTCTTTCTTATTTTGTGTAATGAATATTTTGCAATGTGAAACTCTTGAGTTCTGAGACTGTGCCATTTTAAACCAGAACAAAAAGCATGAGTTACATAGTAATTCAATTAGGATTTTGACACAAAGTATCATCAGACACTTAGAAACACAAGTTTTTTTTTTTCCTTTTCCTATTATCCCTGTAAGTAAAGAAACCTATCGACCAATGTGAGTTCTAATAGTGTCAGTTGCTTGATATTTTTCTTTCTAATTTTTTTCTGAAAAGGCAAGAAAGACGTATATTAATCTGCTTCAGAGAGAAAAGTTTGGGAAGCACAAATGAGATATTGGGGGTATAAATGAGTTGTTTGGTTTTGGTTTCATGCCCAGTCTTCTGCTGAATTCACTGGAGTCTTATCAGTTCAAGGGCTTTTCAAGAGAGATACCAGTGGTAAACCTCAATCATAAGGCAACTATCAATCACGTGTCATCCAGAGCCATTCTTTTAATATTCACAAAGTATAGCTTAAGTGTAAAACAGGAGCAGTTCAAGTTGCCTTTAGAAACCCCATATTTTTAAAGGAGAGCTGAAAACAAATACAGGACTGAGAATTCTAATAATGCAGCCTCCTGTCACCAAAAATCTAAATTATATTCAGATGAAAGTTGAAAAAAATCACTATTTTACAAAATAGTATGACTATTTTGTCTGCAATATGTTCACTGAAAATTTCAATTCAATTTCCACAACTGTCATAAGGAATTCTGGCATATATCTCTACATAGCAATGTGTAATAGTCACTGATAGACGTGTATGTGTGCTTATGTACGTCTTAATACAAAATGGAATTGGTTCCACCAATTTGCTATGTAAAAACTCATATATGTGACTGTTGTGATCCACTGTCCTTTATAGAAAAATTCATTGGGTTTATTAGTGGGCAACAATGTTAAAAACTCAACTCATAAACTCAATATTAGGTAGGGGTTCATCATAAAATTCTTCAGATAAATGAAAACTTAGTACTTTAGTTTCTAGTATGTAAAGATTACTGGAGCAAGTAAGAACCAACAGCAGCTGAACAGCAAGCTCTCATGTGTAGTTTTGTGACTACACAAGTGAATAACAACATAACAACCTTCAGCAACAGCACAGGGAACAATTTGTTTTTAAAAACAAAGAAAATGTTCTCTCCCTCTTCTTAAGATAAATATTAGATAGAATATCATTCTCCTGCTAGAGCTCACTGGCTAGAGATCTACAGCACACTGACAACAAAAATAAAATGTATTAGGGGAGATAAAGGCTTCCTCAGTCTGAGACCAGGCAATGCCCAAATTCCAAACTTCTCTAAGTGATAACACATTTCCATGAGTAGTAAATTGATCTGTCTGTTATCTGTCAGTCAGCTATCTACTTATCTGTCTATATGTATCCAACCATCCATCCACCCATCCATCCATTCTGCCATCTTTCTATTTACTCACCCAAATGTACTAATGATTTATATAAGAAAACATGGAGTATGGATGGGAATGAAGATCTCTATGTATAGTTTTTTGTTTTTCTTCATTAAGTACACAGTTCTTCCTTGTGTGAGAAATTGGAACCATTGCTTGAGGAGTCTGTGGGGATAATCACTGATATAAATGATTTAGGACTTCCATATACTAAGGCCACATACTAAGGATTTTCTTGGCTGGCTAATAAACAGCATAGTTAATTGCATTGCCAAAAGAAAGTCCATAAAACTGCACAAGAACCTATGTTTACCATTTAAAAGGCCAAATGACAGTGATAGGTTAAGAGATTTTTTTAACTTAATTGATTTATAAGTGACACAAGTGTTAACTACCACGTTATGAATTTCTGAGACTTCCATTTTTAACATTAATTTTGAAAACATTATGCTGTTGTGTCTAATTTGACACACATAAATACAGTCGTGTGCTCATAATGGAATCTCTTTCGATAAACTGTCTCTAGCCCCTTGAAGATTTGCTAAACTGCCTCATTCTTCTACTTTGTGACAAACTCACAGATATGGTAAGGTTCAAAGGGCTTACTGAACAAATATGGAGGAATAACAAACTAAGGTTATTTACTGGCACTTCTCATATTCCTAAACACGAAAAAAAATCAAGCACTGGATATTTTATCTGTATGGTAAAACCCTAACTAGCTTTACTGGTCTTCCTCATGATTTTTATTTCAGAGACTGTGAGAAATCTTCAAAATACTAAGCACTTTTTAATAGATTAACATGCAAAGATACACAGAAATGAAAAGTATCCCTTTGGAAAGAACGGCTTTTATTAGTAAACAAGAAACTATCCTGTCTTATAAAAATATCTTAGAAGTATAATTTTTGCCTTAGTAGATCACATACATAAACCCTGCTTTGAATAAAGATGCATTAATGACATATAGGATATTTGCAAATTTCAAGACAATGCTGCCTAACTTCTAGCAGCTTAGGGGGAGGGTATCAGGACGTTAAGTTCAGTATCCAGGCTACTGGTAAGCTGACGTTGCCAGACTGTGAGGTCAAACACAAAGTGTCTAACAGCTCATAGAAGCAGAAAAGGCTAACAATCTCCATATTCTGTTTTCTGTGATGGAATGTTCTCTGAATATCCCCAGGCCACTGTTCTTATTTATTTCCACAAAACAAGATTATTTTAGGTTGTGAGAGAAGAAAAGCTTCACTTAATGAACATAATTTGGAGAATACTGTTGTGAGGTGTTTGATTCCAATTGATTGTAAATGTTTCAGCTAGGCACCAGAGGCTACAGACTCACACACAGCCCCACACATGCACATCTGAACTCTTTGATGAGAACAAATAAAAGAAGCCTGTTGTGTTAACCACCCTTTGTGAAGAAAGTCAATTATAGCTAATTCTGTGTTGCTCATTGTACAGTTTGTGGAATATTCAGGCAATTGTTTAAACATTCATAAATGTGAGAATCAAATATCCCGGGCTTTAATTCAGGCTCCATCCCTTACTGAGTCACATCACAGAAAGTTAACTTGTGGAAAAGTTATCCTCTTTCCTGAGGCATTGATAGCCTCAGATTTATGTGCAGATTTAATATGCTATTGTATATGCAAGTGTTTAAATTTTGAAGTTGAATTATTGTTATTAAAAGTCTTCAGGCAGCTTTGTTGCAAAGTATGCAGAGATATTGACAATAAGGGCCTATGGAGACAAAGAGAATGTATTCATTGACCAGAACCACCATCACAAAGTACCACAGATTGGGTGGCTTAAACACAGAAAACTCTATTGCCTCACAGTTCTGATGTCTGGAAGTCCAAGATCAAGGTATTGGCAGGGTTGGTTTCTTCACAGACCTCTCTTTTTGGCTTTTCTGTGTGCATAGCCTGTCCCTGTGTATATACATTGTCTTTCTTTTTTGTGTATCTCTCCTATGTCCTAATCCCTTCATATAAGGGCACCAGTCATAACTGGATTAGGGACTACCCTCACGACCCCTTTTTAACTTAATTACCCCTTTAAATACCTTATCTCCAAATACGATCACATTCTAAGGCCCTGGCATTAGGACTTCAACTTATGAACGAGGGGGTGGACACATTCAGACCCCAACCAAGAATGTGCAGATTATCAGATAATTATCAGAGGTAATGTGACAGGTGGACTGGCTACAGGTTCCCTGCAGGGTCAGTCAGATAATCCATAGCATAGCGTAGAACTGAGGGTCTTCAGGGCAGAAAACTTCTCATGGAGAGTTTGGTATCTCAAGAATCTTAGCACCTAACACAGAGGAGGCTCTCATTCATTGTTGGATACACAGAATGAAAGTGAACTCAGGATTGATTTAGGTAGGCATCTATATATGTATATATTAATGAATAGTAATAGGTCTCTCCAAATATGCATATTAACAAAAGCATTGATTTATCAATATATATAATAAAATATATTAATATATAATATATTGATGTACTATATACATATATATTACATTATAATATATTAGATCATACATGATATTGATAAACATACAATATATAATATGTAGAAATGGAAAGACTAGGAGGAACTTGTCCTTTGAAAGAGAAAAGTGAACATAGTAGTATTTCAGAAAAAAGAAAAGCTGAATTCAATTAATACTTAGGAGATAAACTCTGTAAAACTGGAGGATATTCTAGATGTTACAGTTTCTCAGTGTAGGAATAATTCTACATTTCAAGTTTGTGTACCCGAATGCATGGAGGTGCTATACCTTAAGATTAAGAGAACTGGGCAGGAATATATTTTAAGGAAAAGATGTTGAGTTCAGTTTTGAATATGATATTCTTGAGATGCACTTGAGATTATGTAGGGATATTTCAAAAAGATAGTGTATATGCATGGATGTGTGTGTATATATCACACTGCAGCAACAAATTTCTCCAAGCTAGAGAATTATATTTTGCACGATTATGTGTACATGTTAATTTTAGGCTTAGATAATTGGACATCTACTATGTTTGAATACAGTGGTAAAACAAGATAATCTCTAATGTCAGCAGTAACAATATAGATATTAATCAAATAATCACTCGAAGAGGTATAAAATGAGACCTATGCTAAGCAGCGGGAGGAAGTCCCTTGGATTTTGTGGTGTGAATGTAACTGATAATACCCTCCACAAGTCCTTCCTCCCTTGATTTGTGAATCTCCCTCTCCCCCAGTTGAGCGCTGGTGTAGTTTGCAGGACAAGTGGTCATAGGTTAGGAGATAGGCTCTGTGAATGTACATGCATTTACATGTATTTGGGAAGTTTGGCTTTGAAAATGGGAAGACAATTGATAGCATATAGCTGCCAAGGGATGTGAGGTCAAATGAAGGAAATACTATTTTTTTAATGGCAGTTAATTCTGAGCAAATTGACAAAATTACTGGAAGGGTCCAGCTGAAAGAAAAATTTATATATAATTGATGGAATAAGTCTGCTGAGAAGTTGTAAAGGGATGGGATGCAAAGCCCACATGAAGAGTCTGATCTAAGCCAGGAAGAGGGAGTTCCTCAAGTTTAACAGGACATGAGGACAACAGTATGAGTACAGGTGTCAGAAGACTTGTATTATACTTCGTAGTGAAACAATGAGAGAGTACTATGTGAAAGCTCCTGATTTAAAAATATCTATGTATTTTTTGAAATAATTGTAGATTCACAGAACAGGTGCAAGAAAATAATAGAGTGCCTGTGTATCATCTACCCAGTTTCTCCTAAAGATAACATCTTATACAACCAAAGTATAATTATTAAAACCAAGAAACTGGCATTGCTGTGATACCATTAACTAAACTACAAACTTATTTAGATTTCAACAGTGGTTGTACAGTTCTTTCAGATTTTACCACATGAATAGATTAATGTAAATACCACGACAAACCAGGAAACAAGACTCAGCCATTGACTCCAAAGAAACTGCCTCAGGCTACTTTTCAAAGTCCCAAATGCCTCCCCTCACCCTAACCCCTGGCAACCACTGATCTCATCTACATGATGATAAATTTGTCTTATCAAGAAATGATATAAACGGAATCATATAATATGCAACGTTTTAAGATTTTTTTTCTTTCAACAAAATGCTCTTGAGGTCCATCCAATTTGTTGTGTTTATCAATATGTTCCTTTTTATTGCTGAGTCGTAGTCCTGTGGATGAATGAACCATAATTTGTTTAGTCATTCACCCACTGAAGAACATATGGACTGTTTACAGGTTTTGGCTATTACAAATCTACAATGAACGTTCATGAAAATTCTCTTGTGTGGACACAGGTTCTCATTCCTCTGTGGTAAAATTCGAGGAGTAGGATTCCTGGGTTATATGATGAATTGTGCATTTATCTATATAGAAACTGCCAAACTGTTTTTGAAGAAAGATAATCTGCAGAGAATGAGAGGGATGAAGGAATGGGGTGGTAGACTGCAAATACTTGAGGAATGTAATCAAATTTTAAAACATATGCTAGCTTTCATATAAAAATAATATTGAAATTAGTTATTATTGAGATTATTCAAATATTCTCCCATTAAAAACATATACACACAGACTATATTTAAATACTATTACATTTTAAGGAGCATGTTTCATGTCCACGTGGTTTATCATGTGGCCTCCTCTATACTGTTCATCACAGGATCAATGTATAAATCCACTGGAAAGGCTCTGCTTTTAGAGGTGTAAGTGACTGTAAAGTACTTTTTACAATGATATGTAAGGAGAGCCTGGGTGGCTCAGTTGGTTGAGCGTCCAACTTCGGCTCAGGTCATGATCTCACGGTTTGTGGGTTTGACCCCCGCATTGGGCTCTGTGCTGACAGCTTGGAGCCTGGAGTCTGCTTTGGATTCTGTGTTTCTCCCTTTCTCTTCCCCTCCCTGGTTTGTGCTCTGTCTCTCTCTCTCAAAAATAAATAAACATAAAAAAAATTTTTTAATAAATATATCAAAATAAAAATGATATGTAAATTTCATTTGTAAATATCTTCACAAAATTTTACTAAGACTGTAGCCATTCTGAAGAATAAAAAGTGACTGGAATTTATTTGCATTTACATTTGTTTATTTGATATCTATTTTTAAATTCCTGAACATTATAAACTGAACACTTTATAAACTTATTAATCACACTTATGAATTACTAAAATGGCAACTGTATTTAAATGACAGTGAGAAGAAATTGAACTTACCCCAGCCTGAAGTCAATTTCCCACATATAGCTAAAGGTATAACGTAGCAAATGCCAAAAATCATAAAACCCCTTTTGTAAAGAGAATATGCTAAAGAAACTTAAAGTTTAGACTGTGATGTGTCTCTTAACATACTGTTGTTTAATGTTCAAAAGGCCACTTTACTTTTCAACATCAGTTTCACAAATAAATATAAAAACAGTTCTTCACCTTAAAAATAAGACATAAGGGGCGCCGGGGTGGCTCAGTCAGTTAAGCATCTGACTTTCAGCTCAGGTCATGATCTAGCAGTTTTTGAGTTCAAGTCCCACATCAGGTTCTGCTGACAGCTCAGAGCCTGGAGGCTGCTTCAGATTCTGTCTGTCTGTCTGTCTCTCTCTCTGCTCCTCCCCTGCTCACACTCTGTCCCTGTCTCTCTCTCTCTCTCAAAAAATGAACATTAAATTAAAAAAAATAAGATATAAGTTAGGAACATAACCCACTTACTGTTTATTTTAAAGGCACTGAAGTTTAGAGACAAAGATTTAATAGCTCTTTTATCTGTTTGTTTTTCGTAAGATGGTAGTGAACAGGGCCCGAATTTAAAAATAATAAGATTTCTTTTCGGTTTCAAGACCAATTACTTCAGGAAATCCACTAGAGCTGTCTACTGGATTACCTACTGGTGTGATCACTCTTTTTAATCCTTCTCTACACATGCTAGTATGTCATATAGATACTGTACTGACAGCATACGGACATCACCCTTATAGACACGTGGATTATGAAGTGTTCTGGATAAATTAATTTTCCCAATAATGAAAACTGTCCTTTTTCAGTTCTAAAAGTGTTTAAATTAACCTTTGATTCATATCTTTCAGTAATGTATCGGGTAATTTCCCACCTCATTGTATTTAAGATAATGAAAATTATTTTAACTATTCTTAAAAACTGAAGGCTATTTTTAATGAAAATGTATTATTTTGTGGCAGAAGTTAGTAACATGGTCTCTCGTTCCAGTTTCTGTCTTTTTCTCTCATCCTTTCAGGATACTGTTTGACAAGTTGTTTGCCCGGGGCCAAGCATCAGATGGAATTGACTTTTCGCATTGTATCTATCACAAGGTGGGAGAAATGGAAATAAATTACTATAACTAACCTTCAACTAGTTTCTGAAAACCTAACTAGCAAGAAGCCACATTTTAGGTCAGAGATTTTAAATTGGCTTTATACACTGAAGATTTAAAATGCTGAAAAACTGACTTTACTAAAAACTGGGTATTTTCTGGGGTAAAAAAGTAAGCAATCCTAATAAAACAGCCAAATTATATATAACACTTCCTAAGGGGTCAAGATTAAAGGTCAGAGTTCAATAAAAAGTATCCTCAAAAATCTGGGGCACGTTTGCTACTTGAGGCAAACTTGAGGCAAATTTCTCTTTTTAATTTGATAAATACTACCATGCATTCTGTTAGACTTATTCATATATAGCCTTTTTCTCACCCTTGACATCTTTAGCACCTTGAAGACAAAGGATGACTTCTTCATCTTCATATTTCCCGTGGACCTTCCATGATACTTCGCTGAAAGTTCAGACGAGTGTGCATTGAACTGCAAAGGCTTAATCCTAACTTTAAAATGGTGTCAGGAAAGGGAAAGAGTGAGCAATCCCATGGAGGCACCGTGTTGTACTCTCCTGGAGCCTTCTGTTCTCACCTGCAGTCAGGTGAGAACTTCATTACTTTCCTGTGGCTCAAAGAAATTCTCAGACTTCTCAAACATCTACGTATCCAAAGTAGTGCGAAATGAAGATCCTGTCTTATATCTAGAAAACTTATGTTATCTAGAATCCATCTTCCTTTGTTGTCCCACAGGACAGGAAAGATTCAATTTAAGTTTTCACCTGGAACATTCCTCTGGAATTCCCATAGTTCCTTCAAGTAGATGTTAAACTAATTTTAATACTGGGAAACATACATGTGTATCTACCAGGCTGGGCACAGACATGC
Organism: Cryptoprocta ferox; assembly: GCA_028646485.1. Lineage (NCBI taxonomy): Eukaryota > Metazoa > Chordata > Mammalia > Carnivora > Eupleridae > Cryptoprocta > Cryptoprocta ferox. The sequence continues at coordinate 14,071,016 of CM053559.1, forward strand.
CTAGACCCGTTCCTGTGCTTCCATATCTGTATACCGATTAGACTTCAAACACTTATTCTAGCTATGCTGCCTTTTTCTGCTTTCATTTTTGAAGGAATTTTTAAATTGTATTCTTATCCTACAACATCCAGATGGAAGATGGAAGGAAACCAAAGTGTCCCTAAGAAAAACTGAAAATAAGTTTCTTAATAAGAGAAGGATTTAATAGGTATGATGTCATCTCTCTATATCATACATGCCACCAAGCAGAAGAGGAATACAATAAAACTCAGGCAGTGCTGGAAAGCCATTTGCCAGCTATTTTCAGCTTCAGAGAATGGAGCCAAGCCTATGAGGTTGGAGTGCATTAAGTAAAATCCTGAAAGCTTTATCAAGAGTTCTACTCTGACATGAGTATTTTGCTTCCCCAATATTCAAATGAAAGATAAGGGATGGCAATCCAATTAGAGAGTCATAATACAGCTTCCTACATACCCCATATTTATAATTTACTTTTTAAAATATCTTGCCATTTGAAGGCAAGATCAACTTCAGACTGAGTAATGTCTTTCAACCCATTTCTTACTGAGGCCAGCTCACTTCCTCTCTCTAAAAGGAAAATAGACAAATAATGCAAATAGAAAAATTCTGTCTCTATGAATTTTGCATTCATTTACCACTCGTGATAAACAACTAAATGTTTGGCAGCAGCAGGAGTGTTCAAATTCTAATTCATGGCCCTTGATTTTTTTTCACAGTTCATAGATAGGAAGCAGAGAAACTAGATTCTCATGGCAATCTATAAAAATGTCAATGTTCTTGCGTACAAACACTTATTCTAGCTCTTATGCCTTTATGTGAAGAGAAATTCCAGATTTGCAAAAACATCTAAGCTGTAGAAAAGTTGAGAACCACTGCTTCAGAGCAAGATTAATTCCTTATTCTTTTGATATTATGACTTGCAAGACTTTCAAAATAAGTTAAGGTGAACTAAAAAAATTATAGACTGAATAAGTGTCTTTAGTAGTCATCATGCCCAGCTCAATAAAGGGTCACTGAATCTGACTTCTCAATCACATATAAACTAATTATGGAACACCTGAGGAAAGAGCCAGCAAACTTTTCCTTAAAGGGCCATATAGCTAATATTTTAGACTCTGAGACACAAGGGACAACATCAAAGATATTTTTGGGATAAGTATACATTGTTTTAAATGCAACCATTTTAAAAAATGTACAAATAAAAATAGGCAGTGTGTTAAATGTGGTCTGCATCGCTACATAGAATGTGTAGAAGCCTGCTCTACAAGAGCAATTACACCTTTAGAATTAGATGGGGTTTAGCTTCATGACAGGAATTGACAGAATTATTTCAATTTTTAAGGAGGGAAAAAGAAAATTATTATATACCTTCTAGCTACGTGAAGCACAGCATTAAGTACTTTATGAATACTGTCTTTTTAAAAGCACAAAACAACCTTGTTAGTAATATGCTGTTACAGTAATGTTGTAGATAAAGAAACTCTAAAATGTTTGGTAATTTTTCCAAGATTATCCAGATTTTTTGAGGCCAAGAACCGTGCTGAGTCTGGGGGATACAGCAATGGAGAAGAAATGAGGCCTGACCTTAATATTTAGGAAAGGAAGGGAGGCTGGCAATTAAGCAATAGAGAACACTTAAACCCATAAAGAGAGGGCCAGGGAGGCTTCTGAGGGGAAGTGATGTCAAATAGTGGCAGAGAGGAAGTTTAGAAGCTTGAAGGAATAAGAAAAATTGCTTCTGACAAATATAAATGTGTTTGGGAATGTCTGCATAGAACAGACATGTTTGCAGAAGAGCATATACCTCATTATGAATGGAACAGGAGATAAATGAAGACGAGTGTAAGACATAGGGCAGGGGGACAAGTAAGCACGCACAGTGTCACAACAAATTCTGCAGGTCTCTGTAGTGGATATCTGGCAATTTTGAGTAATAGTACGTGTGTATTAGAAAGAGTGTCTTTATTCTTAGTGGACAATGTTTTCCTAATGTTTTAAGTGAATTCATTCTCATTCCCAAATTTTTGGTGTGCATGAATTAGGCTGGACTTTTACTGGAACAACTTGGAAAGGGAGTATTGATTTATGCTATGTATTTTAAACTGGTTTGACTAAAAGCTTGCAGCTTCTCATGCTCATCTTTAACCTCTTTGGGGAAGGACCTATTGGAGAATAAAACCAATAGAGGGTAAAGAGCTGTTGACAAAACCCAAAATAATTTATTAATTACTTGATTAATTAATTGATTTTCTAAAGTGAGGGATGGCTGAAAATCATCCTGAAACTTTTCAGCTGTGATAGCCAACAGATTTCCCCCATCTCTGCTGAAACTAGTTTGATTTGATTTCTGCAACTTATAACTGCAACATTTCTAATTAATATAGCCACGATAGCTTTTCAAATGTGTTCATTCCTAAAAAGCCTCTGAAGGGTTGTGGGTACATTGTAACACTAAAATATCTGTGGATTCTGTGGAAAGAAATGACTAGGTGACAAAAGACTCAAATCCACAGAGAACAGTTTGATGCTGGGTACTAGTATGCACAAGAGATACAGGTAATGGTGGGTGGGAGTAAAAGGAGTAATATTTATGTGAACATAAAGTACTAGTATTTAAGACTTGGGAACTGATTGGATACAGGTGAGAAGGAGTGAGAAACCAAAGACAAGGATGATGCTCAAATGTCGAAATTAAGCCAGTGAGTAATGACACGACTTAAGATAGAGATCTTGGACCAGATGTGGGTTTCACCAATCCACCTCTGGTAAATGGAACTACAGGAATGGATGAACTCGCTGAGAGAAAAAAAAATGAGAGGAGAAAGGGGCCTAAGTGATAATTATGAGGAATACCAATGTTTAATGTGTGGTTGTAAAGAACACTACAAAAGAGAGTGAGAAGGAGCAACCACAGAGTAGATGATGAGGGTGTGGTTGAGCATGATCAACATTAAAGAAGTGAGAGAAACTAACGGATCAAATGTCCACAGAATTAAGCATCCAGGAGTTTTCTGGTGCCTCCTCTTCCTTTTGTTCATGTAACTTACCCAAAATTACTGACTAACTCTAACCTATCTTTTGAACATCAGTTTAAATGCAACCTCCTCGGACAGGCCTCTCCTGCACCTGGTTGGCTCAGTCACTTGAGCATCTGACTTCAGCTCAGGTCATAATCTCACAGTTCCTGAGTTTGAATCCCCCATCAGTCTCTCTGCTGTTAGCTTGGAAACTACTTTAGATCCTCTGTCCCCCGCTCTCTGCCCCTCCCCACTCATGCTCACTTTCAAAAATAAAATAAACATTAAGGAAAAAAAGCCTTTCGTTTAAATCTGTTCAAGTGTTACACTCTGTCAAAGTTCTTTTCCTGTGTAACACTTAGCTAAGCATGTACTTACCCTACCTTCCTCAGAAGAGCCTATGAAGGGTGGACAGTGTTCATTTCAAAAGATTTCTCCAGCATCCTTAGACTGCCTCCAACTTAGTTACTCTTATTTGTTAATTAATGAATGATATAAAAAAGAAAAATACTGAGTTTTTAAATCATAGCTGCTAAATATCATAAATTTAGTGGAGAGATTTGCTTTCAAAGAAAGGAAAGAGGCAGATAATGTACGTGTGCTTGAGAGGTTTTATAGTTAACTCTTGTGTGTCCACAAGAACAGAAATAATAAAACAATCTTCTCAATTAATAACAAGAGACAATGTTTTGAGGATGCCACAGGGCTTCTGGACCTATATGGCCTGGATTCAAATCCCATCTGTATCTAGTTAGCTATATAACCTGGGCAAATTATTTACATCCTCTGAACCACCATTTGCATATCTGCTAAATTTGGGGACAAAATAGTACTCGAGAAAATTAATGGAAAATATAATGGCACACATTACAGAGACAGGTACATAGTAATATGTATTCAAATGTTTTATATTATTATTATTGTTCTTCATTTGATCATAATAAATTATATATTGTCAAAGATTTGTCACTGTGAGGATTTTTTCTACTCAGGTGTACACTTTGGATTATACCCAAACAAGGTACAACAGTGATATGCAAGAAAGAAAAGTAAAGCTGATTAGATAAAACAAACATAGAATTCAAATTTTACCTTAAGGCATTCAATAAATATTTATTTTATATATGCACATGAGAACAAGGCTTTGTATAAACATTCTTTTTCTACCTTTACAAAATAAACACAACTGTATGTTTTACAAAATTTCAAATTCCTTTCCTACTGCTACCACTCCCATTAATCTTAAATCCTACATTCTTTCTTCCCCCAATTATAAACTGAACAATAAAGACACTCTGGCTTTCAGAGAGGCATATGAATATTAAAGTATAGCTTGAAGCTTAGATAGCACAGACAGATATTTCCAAAGACATGTTCTGCTCCTTCGCGCCAAGGCAGGAAGCTTTTTGGTGTTATATTTATTTTAAATATCTATAGGCTTTTTCCCATGAGTGTGATATTATTTTGGCACTTCTACAGTCATTTGTTTACTCTTTTAGTTGTTCCTCTATGAAGAGATTTGGGGAGTGTTCCTCTCACCTTGCAAGTTCCCCTATGCTCTGTGGTCTAGAGGCAAATCCTTACTCAACGACTGCAACCCAGTGAATACCCAACTGACAGTGTACCAGGCTGAGGATGTTGCCAAATGATCTATGAATGTTGAAAGGTACACGAGTTTAAATCTTGATATATTATTACCAACCCCCTCAGGGAGTACCAAGTTTTCAGTGCACACCTGACAGCCATTAAGCAAGTCTGGCTGCCTAGAAATACTCTCTCAGTTTCTAAGGTTGATGGAATGTCTGTACTTAGTAGAGTTGATGACATTTTGTGTCTAGCCCATTTTTCATCACCAGCAGAGTGACACATGATTTCATAATTGGTTCAGTATCATTCACTTTCCCTTACAATAGAACAGCTGGAAACGGATTTGAAATATAAATTTTGTGTTCTAAGAAACACTTTAACTTAGTGTACATGTCGCCCCAAGCATCTCTAAAGTAGCTAAGTAAGAGAGGTATCGTAGTGGCAATTGCTTTATAAAAATACACATATAGAGTAAATTTTAATGAACCAGAATTAAAGGATTGGTCAAATTTTAAGGGCTGATATCCAAAGAAGACTAAATATACACTTCAGCGCCAAAGAAAAACATTCTTACATACAAAGTTTTAATCATAAAATTAATATGGAAACTGAAATAAATTCTGCCATCTACACACCACTATGCTAAGGATACACTAAGAAATGTGGGAAATTGACCTAAAGTATTGGAACACATTTCAGTGGATACCAGTGCAGTCCTTTTACTGTGAACATTTTAAGTCCCCTTTAACTGACACTGAATCCAGTCAATTCAATTCAATTCAACAAACATACAACAAAAGATTTCTAAGTGCCAAACACTATAAAAGATGTTGAGTGCCAAAAAAATATGACGAGGATAAACATCTTGTCCCTAGATATCCAATAATCTAGTAGAAACTATATTAATGCACACACATAACTGAAATGAAGTAGCTGAAAATCAAGGATTATGCCAAAAAATTGTTTCTAATATCCCTAGTGCTAAACACAGTAAGTTCAAAGTAGCTACTCAATTAGTATCTGTATTGTGAAAGAGGGAGAATTATAACTCTTGTCAGGAAGAGAGTGTGGAGGAGGAATTAAAATTTCTATATTTAATTATTAGAGGTTTCTGATTCATGAGGAAAAATGAGAATGCCACTGATTCGATGGAAAACTAAATTTTTAGCGATGGTGCACGCACACATTCATTCCTCTTTTCTATTATCAAAACCAGACGAATTAAATTCCACTACTGGGTATTTACCCAAAGAAATCAAAAATACTAATATGAAAAGACATATGAACCCCTACATTTACTGCGGCATTATTTACAGCAGCCAAGAAATGGAAGCCACCCAAGCGTCCATAAATAAATGAATGGAAAAAAAAAAAAAGATGTGCAATATAACAGCCATAAAAAATTAGATCTTGTCCTTTGCAACAACATGGACAGAACTAGAGGACATCGTGATAAGTGAAATAAGCCAGATAAAGTCAAAACAAATACTGTATGATTGCACTTATATGTGGAATCTCAAAACCAAATGAACAAACAAATAAAAACAAATGAATGCACAAACAAAAAGCAGAACACATAAATACAGAGAACAAATTGATAGCTGCCAGAGGGGAGGGGGTGGGCAAAATGGGTCAAGGCGAGATACAGTCTTCTCATTATGGAATGAATAAGTCACATGAAAAAAGGCACAGCATCAGGAATATAGTCAATGATATTTGAATCTTACTGTATGGTATCAGATGGTAGCTACACTCATGGTGAGCACTGCATCACATATAGGGAAGTTGAATAACTACGTTGTACACCTGAAACTAATGTAACATTGTGTGTCAATGATATTCAAATAAAGAAGAAGGAGAAGAAGAAGAAAAAGAAAGAGGAGGAGGAGGAAGGAGAAATAAGAGCCACTTTATTCACGGATGGGCCATGAATAAAAGTCCAAAAGGAAAAGATGAGTCTGGGGAAAGAGCTTCTGACACAAAGAACCATATGAACATGGGCACAGTGTAAACAAGAAAGCGAAAGTTATGTTCTCTGAAAACTGAATATTCTACCCTGCATTTGCAAGAAGGTTTGTTTTGGAAAATTGTAGAAGTAAAATCATACAGGTTAATATAAAGTTAAAAAGACCCTAGAATTTTTAGCTATGTAATATGGATTTATTGGAAAACAAGTGAGGAGTTATTGAAGACAGTTGAACAAAGTAAAGGCAGCATCAGTTGGGTAAATGAGTCAGAGTAGCAATCAGGATATATTGAAAAAATTTAATTTATGGAGAATGAACATTTGAATGTTAAAGCACTAGAAGGGGTAAGATGATTTTAAATTATTATTAAGTCTGCCTGCCTGATAGCTTTCATATCTATCCCTTAAAACATATATTCACAAATCATATATATGTGTATATATATATGTATATATATATAAACCATCCCAAATGAGTATAATTCATTGTTATAATGTATTAAACATATTTTATTTTTCTATTTCTTAAACATATTTTAAATGTTTACTATATCAGAGAAATCTACTTATGGAACTAAGCTATAATAACTTTACTAGAACATGCCTCTTTAAGAAAGTTTAAATGGTGGATACAGAAAAAAAATAAGTATTCTGCTCTTAAACATTTTCCTGGTTTATTATAATATTCCCCTGATATCCCTGTATCTACTTCTCTAAGCCATTCAGAAATACCCCTGAGAATTTTTCTTTAAATATAGTTTGAAAACCTATTATTGTAGAAATAATAAAACTGAAAGGGGTGGCGTCATCTGAGTCAAGGTATTTAGACACAACAATCTGGAAGAGTGTACTTCAGGTGAATTTTTAAGATTTTTCTAATGTTTGTTTATTTTTGAGAGAGAGAGAGCTAGTGGAGAGGGACAGAGAGAGGGAGACACGGAATCCGAAGCAGGCTCCAGTCTCTGAACTGTCAGCAGAGAGCCCGACGCAGGGCTCGAACCCACAAACCGGGACATCGTGACCTGAGTGGAAGTCAGACACCTAACTGCCTAACAGACTGAGCCACCCAGGTTCCCACAGACTTGAATTTTTTAAAGCACATTCCTATCCCCATGCGTCAAGCTTATCTCCAATGGAGTCCCCTTTCCCATTAACCCCAAAAGCGACAACGCTAGCCTATCTAGACATTGATCAAACAGATAACAAAAATGCACGGCACACACTATATACAACTGGAATGTTGATGTTTCCTACACTTCTCACCTTTGTGCCACTGGTCATTACTCTCTTTCCCCTGTCAAAATTCTGC
>CM053559.1:14079015-14120292 GCA_028646485.1 Cryptoprocta ferox
CCTCACTTTCAAGTGCATATTCCTATCCTCCCTGCAGTGAGCAAGGAGATCCATGAAGGCTCACTAACTACAGTGTTTTAAAGCCTATCTGTGCTCATTAATAGCCTGCTGTATTGTACTGATGGTCAGCTTTTAAAAACACCAAAAAAATAACCAGCGCTTAAAACAGACCAGCTTAGAAATAATAAAAGTCCTTTTAAATATCATTGTTATACTATGCACAAATAGTCCTTACCCAGTATAATCAAATTGCATCCTCATCTACTGAGATTATTCTTCCCAAGCCATTCACATACCTACAAATAAGAGGATGATTATTTATCTGCTTGATTCATCAGTGCAAATGTTCCTTAGCCCACGCAGAGGCCAGACTCAGCTGTGTGGTTTCAGAGATTGGGTTGAAAATATAACGCAGTACATGCATTAGAAAAAGGAAATCAGCACATTAAACCGCTTGTTTTACCATCTCTGATCCCCCTGAGGCTCAGTGACATTTGGTGAATTTATCTTTCTTGTTAAAAGCAGATTCTCTAACTCCTTATAGCAGGTGGAGGAAAGATGTAGCAGAATGTTTACAATAAGGCATATAAATCTGTTGCATGTGTGTATGTCTGAGGAAAGGGAAGGTCATTGCTTAAATTTCAGTTTACTTCCTCAATTTTCGGTTAAATGTTTTCTCCAGTGCTCTGCAAATTAAATATCTCAGCGGACTCTTTAGAAAGAAAGAAAGAAGTGGGGAGCAGAATCAGAATACAGGGGAAACAAAAACAAAAAAAACGTAAAATGAGGTAATGGAGAATAAAGACCTCTACAATGAGGGCATGCCTATATTGCTTTTTAGGGATTTCATTCCCTAAGTTTTCAGTTTACACTTGTCCGCATTTCAGCATTATTAGTATCATTAGGAATTCTTATACTTTGCTGGATTTGCTCACACTGGATAAAGCCAATAGTGGCAATGCTTCCTTTCCTAAAAGTCAGTGCTTTGCATTGTGTCAGTGTGGTGACTGGTAAATTAGTCTTTTGAATTTATGGGCCATATTTCAGCTTCCTGTATGAGTTCAAATGCTTCTTAGTCCAGATTTTCCTCTTCCTCCTATTTGTTAAAATAACTATACTCTTCCAGGAGACTTTCAATTTCCACTGTTTTCTCTCTCAATACTTTCCTCACAGAAATACACAAACCATGTAATAGGGCAAGGAACACTCTGTCTCTGCTCAGTAGCCCTCACTACTAATCTGCTCTTTCTACTCATATTCAATCTCTTAGAGAAATCCTCAGGTCTTCCTCAAATCAGGTTCTTTCTAGGCTCTCCTTAATTAATTAGGTTTATGTAATCAACCGTTTTTGTGCATGTAAAAGCTATCTGGCAGTAATTCTTTGCCGGACTCTGAGGAAAATTTTCTTTCAAAATGGCGTAATTCTTGACTACAGGAAAATTCCAGACATATAAACAGAATGCTTCAATATAATAATATAAAAACCATAGAAAGGTGGTTTTCAACCTTGGCTATCCATTAGCATCACTTTGAAGCTTTTAAATATCCCAATGCCCAGGCAGCAACTCAGCCTAATTAATACAGAATTTTTGGGTGTGGGCCCAGACTCCTTACATGATTCCAATTTGGGGGCAGGGTTGAGAATGATTATTGTATAGGTATACATAGGTAGCTGTGAAACACAGGGGGAATACTGTAACTCAACCAGGATGCTAGGGAAACCCCAGAAGAGGTGGTGCTTCCACAAAGCTTTGAAAAATGAGTTGGTGATTAAAGATTTGGATCAAAAGGCCTTTGGGATGAAATGTATGGCTTAACAGAGGGGGGGGGTGGGGGATGGGCAAAATGGGGTGGGGAGGTACTGGCCTCCAGTTGCAGGATGAGTAAGTCACAGGAATAAAAGGTACAGCATAGGGAATGTGATCAATGGTCTTGTAATAGTGCATGGTGACAGATGGTAGCTACACTTGTGGTGAGTGTAGCATAACATATGGACTCGTCCAATCACTATGTTGTACATCTGAAACTAATGTGACATTATGTGTCAACTATATGTCAATAAAATAAATAAACAAATAAATAAAATGATGCCAAGGAAGTGCAAAGAAAACCACAAAAGATATGGCTTCAGCAGCTTCTCACTGGTAGATAGTGCTTTTAGGGTAAGTATAAGTCAGTCACTCATATTGGAAAATAGTGCATGAGACAGAACACTGAGGATTATAAGTTCTAAGAAAATAACACAGATTTTTAGGGTAAGGGTCAGAGAGATGGAAGAACTCTGAATTAGAATCTTACCTCCTGTGCCTCTACAATGATGGTTCAAGAAACGTTCAATATAGTCACTAAATACAAGGAGGTGAAGTCCCGGTTCTCCTGGCATTTTCTTATAGACTTGTCACCAAATCTTTCTGATCAGTCACTTTTCTTTTGATATCTAGGCTATAATATTCATGAGTCAGCTTCAGGATCAGACTCCTTTCCAATATAATCTCTTCTTCAGTAACCACTCCTTCCCTGAAAAGTTGCATTACAGATATGAATGGGGCATCTCTTACTTTTAAGTTCCCTGTATTTCAAAAACTTTCATATGAAGCCATTAAGAACTTGGTATATGTTTCCAAAGTGGGACTTTGGAACTTCTTGACTGCTTTAAAAAGAAACAAAACTACATTTAGATAGCATTATATAGATAAACAAGGAAACAAATATTCATGGACATGGTCAGTTGATACCAATTCAAATGGGACAAAAATTCATTTATTGATTATGGAGGTAATCCTGAGTTTAATTTTGAATAATAAGGTATAAAATTACATAATGTATCAAATAAAGACATTTGGAACCATTAAGTGTTTGGCTCACACAGTCACAAAATGATCCATATTTGTGTCCCTGCTTCTCTGTATCTGAGACATTAAACATCTGACCAAATTATAGATAACATTTTATGGGTGAAAAAAATCTAACAGGGACTCGTCCCTTTCTGCTACAAGCAAATGTAATAAGGTACTGTATTGTTTTATTTTAGCACATCATAACATGAAATAGGAGTGTATATAAATAAAAACTAAAAGACTGAAATCCAATTTTATAATTGTGTTTCTCTAACTGCTAACAATATTTTGGGTGTGGGTTACTAGATTTCAAAGTCTGTCCAGTTCCTGCATTAAGGAACGTTACACTGTTATGGAAAATCTGGGTGAGGATAAATCTGTTAGGAGAGAGGACTCGGGTTGCTAAAAAACATTCCTATGAGGGGACAAACATGATACCTTAAATACGTAAAGTTTTATTATGGATTTTACAGGATCTACGTATCTGTTCTCAGACAGGAACATTAGCATTTTAAGGCATTCTATTCATTAAACAAGTAATAATTAGCTTTTTCTTTATTGTAGGCCATGTACACGACAGTGGGGATATAGTAGGTAAGAAAGTAAAGGGTAAGGACAGTAAATATTCACACAATTAGTGCAATGCCACTTGCTTTTATAGTGGAGAGTATTCCCATTCATTCTACTCTTAGGAAGTTCTTAACTTTGAGTCATGCCCTAAATTAGGCACAGCATCTACCACAGAGACCAGGTCCAATTCCTGATTTGAAGATGAATGTGGTCTAACCTAGGATTTCCAAGATTGGACACTCTGAGAAACCTCTCAGTTATAGTTACTCACAATCTTTATGTTATAACCAAGTTATGCAAAGCGAAGCAAAGAGAAAAGAAAAAAAGAAAGAAGGAAAGGAAAAGGAAAAGGAAAAAAATTGTTCCAGGTGATTTTTATAATTTTCTGATCATGAAATCTTTCTTCTTTCTAACAACAAAAGAAAATATTAAAAGTTATCCTCCTATTAAACTTTGGTATTTAGGAAATATTTACCATAATTCACTCAGGTTTTTGTCTCCTTTATTTCATCACATCTGGTAAATGCTGCAGAGTGATCAATTTCCTGAGAGATAATGTAAAATCCATATATATATATATACATATACACATATACCTACAGATTTATATATAATATAGTAAAATTTTATTTTCACATAATATAAATACTTTAATCTTCTTTTTTTAAGTATGTTCAACATCTCAATTGATGCCTTTTTCTAAATAGGTAGTGACAGCAATCAACACAAAACTATGTGATACATTTGAGATGCTTAACCTAGTTTGACTCCAATATATACATATGGTGTTATTCTCGTAGACCATTGAATTATGGTGGCAAGAGTTACTTGTCCACTCTTGAATAATAATACTGGAAAAACAGCCCAAAACATGTAGCATCTCCCTGGGCATACAAACTCAACTACTCTGCACATCTATGCAGAGGGATTCTTATTATTTTTATTTGTTTTTTCTGTGTGCATGAATTGCCAGTAGGGACTTCAAGATAAACACTTGAAAAAGAGGGTCAATATCAGATCTTGAAAGAGTTCTCTCTATTTTTATGTAACAAGTTACTGGCATTTGTTGACATCATTTCATGTAATTTCTCATACATCTGTCATTCTAGTACTGCTTGATTTTGACAAGCTGAGAGAGAGGTGAGGAAGCATATGTAAAAGATGCAGTCTCACCATTCACATAGATCATTAATTTTAAGGTTCAGAAGAATGTGTTTGCAAGCTAGAAAGTAAGCAATTTAAAACCATTTTCAAGTTTGGTGGACCAGAGAAAAGTTCACAACAGCATTAACCCAGGTGCCATTTGAAACAGGTTAAATTATGCTTTTCTCAAGAGTTAAAATTAAAACAAAGTGGCCTCACTGAAGGTTAATCCTATCCTTCAATTGATGCATACTATATTAATTTTTTTCACCAGTTCAGCTATTCCAGTATAACAAATTGGCTTTATCTCCATTGGTCAGCTTCTTCCTCTAATGCAGACAACTTAATGGATTTCAGTTCTAAATAGAGTATGGTTTGTTTCTGAGTATTAATTTCAACTTTAGTTATTGTGCAAATTATGCTCTTGCTTGAAATTGAACCATGTTGACCACTAAAAGAGAAAAGTCTAATATATGATCCAAATTAGCAAATTTTGCCCAGACAGCAAAGTTAAGTTGACTTGACTTCTTCATCCTTATAGACCAGTTTGCAAAGCAAGTTCTCCATCTAGTGGTTAGAAAGCTGACAGTAATGACAGTATGATCCTATCTCATTATTAGTGATTCATGATACATTTATCTAACTTTTAAAAATAAATTAATCATATATATGATTTTATATACATATATATATATGATAGTTGTTTATTTTCCCCTACATTCTACAGGAGGGGACCAGGCTTATGTCTTAGTAAGTGTATGTAAAGTTGTGATCCTCAACTTGTTAAGAAAAGCTGTTCTCTACTCACTTGGTGAAAAAAAGAACGGATGAGAATATTATATATAAAGGGGTTTCTGCAAAGTAGAAAACAGCATACCACTGAAACATAATGTCTAACTGATAGTAAATATTTCTTTTTCTTGTGAAACTGGATCAAGTAGCAGGATTTTCTCCTGAATTAAGATATCTCTTGCAATCTGGGTTCTTGGTTATTGTTCTGATCAATTATTTATGTGTTTACTGGGTACGACAGTTTCTACCTGGATATTCTTCTTTTCTCTAGATCATTACCAATAAAATGTTCCTATTCCTTTCATTCTATTAGTTCAGCTCTCTCTTTTTATCCAATGACTCATTCTTAAAGTAGTTTTCATCCCACAATAATTTTTTAAAAGCTGTACCTTTATCCACAGGAATATTAAACACTACCACAGATCATAAGAGACTACTGCTATTTTCACACAAATATGAATGCCTATTATTTGTATCTGGAAATTTCTGAAGGTCTAGCAAGTGTTGCTTTGGTAAAGTACAAATGCCTCCGTGAAATAGAGCAAACTGCCAGAGCCAAAAATCTTCCCTTGTGGGCCACCTGGGTTGCTCAGGTGGTTGAGCTTTGGACTTAGTTTGGGGTCAGGTCATGATCTCATGGTTTTGTGAGTTCAAAAGCCAATCAGGCTCTATGCCTACAGTGCAGAGACTACTTGAGATTCTGTCTCCCTCTCTCTCTTTCTCTGCCCCTCCTCCACTCATGCTATCCTTGTCTCTCTTAAAAATAAATAAATAGGGGCACCTGGGTGGCTCGGTCAGGTAAGCGTCTGACTTCAGTTCAGGTCATGATCCCGTGGTTCATGAGTTTGAGCCCCACATCAGGCTCTGTGCTGACAGCTCAGAGCCTGGAGCTTGCTTCAGATTCTGTATCTCCCTCTCTCTCTGCTTCTCCTCCACTTGTGCTCTCTCTCTCTCTCTCTCTCTCTCTCTCTCTCTCTCAAAAATATATAAATATTAAACATAAATAAATAAATAAATACTTGAAAGAAAATCTCCCCCTCATAATACCAGATGAGGAGGTTTTAGAACCAGAGGAATGTTAGAATTCATATTCTTGAATCTGCCCATTTCACAAAAGAGAAATATAAAGCTAGCTCAGAGCAGTTAAAGGATAGATTTGAGAAGTGTCTTGAGAATAAGAATTAGATTCAAATACTCTCTTCCACTACTTACAAATATTTTTATCCCAGGCAGGTGACTTAACTCTACTAAGCTGTGGTTTCCTGTTCTATAAAATGTGTGTGATATCATCACAAGTATGCTTGTTATGAAGATGAGGCAAGATATGCATATAAAGTGCTTTTAAAGTGCCTGAGACATACAAGAATTTCAAAAAGCCAATTGGTCAATGATAAAGTAATTTAAAATGAAAGATCTAAGTCTCCTTCTTGACCTGAGTCTGCATCCCAGATTTTCCATTGTACCACACTGATGTGGAAGTATTGGGTTTGGAGCAAATGGTCAAAAAGAATTCTTGAGATGTCTTCAGTGCAAATGGGTGTTTTTGTTAAAGCATGGGGACAGAGCCTGTGAGCAGAAAGAGCTGTACTGGGGTGGTGACAGGTGACTGATTATACACCTTCAGATTGGTAGGGGGTTAGGGATAGCCTAAGCCTCTAAGGAATTTGGAAGCAAGGTTTCTAGGACATTGAGGAGGCTAGCTATTGTTAGGAAAAGGTAATTTATTACTATTTAATAAAACCTTAGTCATGAGACTTCAGTTGTATATCAGTGGGCCATATGCTTGGAGGATGATTGCTGACATGTATCTTAGCGGGTAGAGATAAAGGAAGTTTTTGAAGGAATTTTTATATGTTAAAGGAGACTTACAGATCCTGGAGGTCAGGATAATGTTAAGCTAAGACTGCCTTTGACTCTTAGCAAAGTGTCATCATCAAGGTAGCTGACTTCCTGGAGGAAGGTCACTCTGCTTGTCTCAGGGACTTGTCAATGAGCTGTAAGTTGTAAGAAAACTTAATTTTTCTCTTTTCCCTTTGGTCCCCACATCAACATGACTATAATATTGATCTAAAGATTTCGTGATAAAATAAAATCATGGAACTGAGCAAAGAAAGTGCATATACCAATTGCTTATGTCTCGAAAAGTTAAACAACGAGGAAACAAATGGATTATAGCTTTTGTGATTGAGTATTCTTCCCCCAATGGACTGAAATCTAAATTTTACATATCATTAAAAAAAAAACACAATTATTATATATAAAACTATAAAACCAATTATAAATTATGTATTTATGTTGTGTATGTCACATTTCTCTAGAATATCTGAAAATGTGTCAGGAGACCAATCTTCTGTTTTAATATCACTCTAAATAATTGCCTATGTTAAATAAACAGTTTCTTTATGACAAAAAGTAAAAATGGCAGCTAATTAGCACATGGATAGAACAGGATGATGAGCTATTAATAAAATGTAAGGTTTTTTTTCATAAAGTCAGATTTTTCTCTATATGCTATCTAAAGTCAGGTAATTACCAATCTTACAGTTCTTTTTGGAAAATGTTAAACTAGAAGAACATTGTAATACATATCTTCATTATACTGGAAGATTTAGAGCTAACAATATTTGACAGTAGTGAAATGAATTAAAATATTTTATTAAAAAGTTATCATCAAGACAGTATGCTACTGGGACAAAAACAGACACATAGATCAATGGAAAAGAATAGAGAACCCATAAATGGACCCACAAATATATGGCCAACTAATATTTGACAAAGCAGGAAAGAATATCCAGTGTAAAAAAGATAGTCTCTTCAGCAAATGGTGTTGGGGAAACTGGACAGTGATATGCAGAAGAATGAACGTGGACCACTGTCTTATACCATACACAAAAATAAACTCAAAACGGATGAAAGACCTAAACGTAAAACAGGAAACAGGAAGCCATCAAAATCTTAGAGGACAAAACAGCCAACAACCACTTTGACCTCAGCCACAGCAACTCCTTACTTGACATGTCTCTGGAGGCAAGGGAAACAAAAACAAAAATGAACTAGTGGTACCTCATCATGATAAATTCTGCACAGTGAAGGAAACTATCATCAAAATAAAAGTCAAGTGATGGAATGGGGAAGATGATATTTGCAAATGACATATCAGAAAAAGGGTTAGTATCCAACATCTACAAAGAACTTATCAAACTCAACACCCCTCTCCAAAAAACCCCAAATAATCCAGTGAAGAAATGGGCAAAAGACATGAATGGACACATTTCCAAAGAAGACATCCAGATGGCTAACAGACACATATAAAGATGCTCAAGATCACTCATCATCAGGGAAATACAAATCAAAACCACAATGAGATACCACCTCACACCTGTCAGAATAGCTAAAATTAACAATGCAGGCAACAACAGATATTGGTGAGGATGTAAAGAGGAACCCTTTCACACTGCTGTTGGGAATGCAAACTGGTGCAGCTACTCTGGAAATAGTATGGAGGTGCCTCAAAAAATTAAAAATAGAGCTACCCTATGACCCAGCAATTGCACTACTAGGTATTTATCCAAAGGATACAAAAATACTGATTCGAAGGGGCACATGCACCCCAATGTTTATAGCAGCACTATTGGCAGTAGCCAAAGTATGCAAAGAGCCTAAATATCCATCGACTGATGAATGGATAAAGAAGATGCGGTATACATATATACAACAGAATATCACTTGGCGATCAAAAGAATGAATTCTTGCCATTTGCAACAATGTGGATAGAACTAGAGTGTATTATGCTAAGCGAAATAAGTCAGAGAAAGACAAATAATCTATGACTTCACTCATATGTAGAATTTAAGAAACAAAACATATGAACACAGAGGAAGGGAAGCAAAACTAACATAAAAACAGAGAGAGAGGAAAACCATAAGAGACTCTTAAATACAGAGAACAAACTAAGGGTTGCTGGCAGGGTGTGCGGTGGGGGAATGAGCTCAATGAGTGATGGGAATTAAAGGAGGTCACTTGTTGGGATGAGCAATGGGTCTTATATGTAAGTGATGAATCACTAAATTCTATTCCTCAAATCATTATTGCATATATGTATATGTAATATATATATATATCATACATATTATATATTATACATATGTTAACCAATTTGGATTTAAATTTTTTAAATGTTTTAAAAATTAAAAAAATTGTAGACATATAACAGCGATTTCAAAATACAGATGCTTCTGATAGATTTATTTGTACTTTACGTGAGAAAACTTTTTTCATTCATTTCTTTGCACTCATAGACAATAAGCCTTTCTCTAATTGAAAGGGTATTCTCTGGAAGTCAGTGCTACTATATGTAAATGTGAATATGTATTTGCAAGAAATACTTGACAGTTTATTCTAGAAAAAGATCCATGAAATTATTCTTTTTTTTTCTAGTGAATTTAAAAGAATGAAGTTTTTGAAACTTGACTTACCAGGACTCTCTTGTACCTTACCTTAAGATTTAACATTTGTGTCATTTTGATCTCATTTTGAAGTTCACCACTGAAACTAGATGGGATTTCTAACATTCTAAAATATACTGATACTGTGTTTCTCCCTAGATAAATATTTAGAGCTCTTTGTATAATTCTTCTTTAATATATAATTATAATAAATTAGAGGCTGTGAGTATAAAATAAATTTTATCAGATAAAAAAAATTCATGAACCTGTTGCTAACACATTTATAAAAGCCAATATTGCCATCTAGTGGTTACAGATGAGATATTTGATTTAAAAGATAAATAGCATAGTTCTTATTTCATGACAATTCAAATAATCTAAACATATTTGATTGTGCCGATTTCTAATGAAGTTGTAAAAACAATTCAATGAAGGAAATATTGCCCTATTGAGAAATGGGATTGGGGCAATTGCACAATCAGAGGCAAAAAAATGAACACTGACCTAAACCTCATGAGTTATTTAAAACAAACAAACCAAAACAAACTCAAAAAAACAATAGAAATGTAAAACAGAAAATATAAAACCGTTAGGAAAAAATGTGTAAGAGTTAATATTTAGGACTTAGGGCTAGATAAAGAGTTCTTAGACTTGATTCCAAAAGTACAATATATAAGAGAAAAAACTGAAAAACTCGACACTGTCACAATTAAAGATCTTTGCTTTGTGAAAGAGGTATTTTATACTGTTAGGAGGATGAAAATACAAGCTTACAGACTGAAAGAAAATTTCAAATTGCATATCTGAGAATATCCTTTAGAATATACAGAGAATTCTTAAAACCCAATAGTAAAAAGAGCAAACAATTCAATAGAAAATGGGCATAAGACATGAACAGACATTTTACTGTTGAGGACATAAAGATGACAAAAAAGCCCATGGAAAGATACACAACAACATTAGCCATTAGGGAAATGCAAATTAAAATCACAATGATATATTATATCCTTTTATCAGAATTGTTACAGTACCAAAAACAGAGGGACAACACAAATATTGGAGAGAATGTGGAGACACTGGATTAACCATGTTTCGCTAGTGGGAATGTAAAATGATAGAGCCATAATGGCAATCTTTTATAAACCTAAACATGCAACTAATATATATATTTTCAAACAATTCAAATAATCTAAATATATTCACTTGCGCATGCATTTATTAATTTTAATTGCTTCAACTTCAAAGATGAAAATGATCTTTATGAATAAATGTTATTTATGTGTAAGATATTGAATGTGTACTCCCCATGTGTCACAGGTTCCTTTTTCCTTTGCACAAGTGAAATGGAGCTGAAACAGAGAAGGAAAGTGTATTTGACAAATTAAGAAGCATGTAAAGAACTGTCAACACCCAGACTGCAAAAAGAGCCTAGACATTTTCTAGAATATTTATGTAAATCATTTCTCCAATGAATCACAGTTACAGAATTCCATTGTCATAAAATTATTCTCTTTCTTTTATCTGTGGCTAATAGCTAGCAAATATAGAAATTGCCTAGATTTTACATTTTTTTAAAGTCAAAATGACAACTATTATTTCTAATAGAAATACAATGGATTTTTCTTCACTTTGAATTGTTTTTCTTCCCACAGTAGAAATACTGTACTCATGTTTTCTTACTCAAGTGATAGATTACCAGAATAAAATTACATTGGAAGAAGTGCAGGAGAAGCAAGAATGAATGACAATAAATAATAATAAATTACAAATAAAATATTATGTGATATATAATTATATACAATAAATATATTCATTGAATAACCTTTCTAGAGAATGATGATATTTTAGCAATTTATATATTTATATGGCTTTTTCATTTATTTATGGATAAAAGAAATACAGATAAATATGTGAAGAACTCTTGACTGAAAGTTAAGACAGAGGGTCTAATGTGGCTAAAAAAAAAGTATGACATTGGGCAAGTCACTTAACCATGCCTCACTTTTCACATTTGTTAAGGACAGAATGGACTACGTATTTCCTAATGCATTTTCTAGCTTGACTACTACATGAAACAAAGCCAGGGAATAGTCAACTTGGAAACCTTTATGTTCTGAATGTTTGAGTGTAGGGGTTTGATGTTACTGTTGTTTCTTTGTTACGGTGAACATAAATGTATTTTCAAGAGAATGAGAAGAAATTTAGGCTCAGTATTAAAAAGATATTTACACATTAGCATACTGATTACTAACGAAAACATAAAAATCTTTTCACTTATGAAAATTCTTTGGAAACTTCCCATTGCCTTTACCTCCTTCAGCTCCCAACCATATCATCAGTCTCTCCTCACAATTCTGGGGCAACTCTTTCTGTCCATGGGTCCTGTTCCCATGCTTTAATAAAATCACCTTTTGCACTGGGGGAAAAGAAAATATTTTCATTTAAAGAAGGGGGATCTTTTGAAGAGTGGCAAGTGGCTCATGTCTCCTTGTGATGGGATGCCCAGGCTATTTACTCATTTAGAGAAGTCACTGGAATGAGTTTTGGCCTCACTGAGATGAGATCTAGGGCCTGTGGGAACTGCCCTCACCCTCTAGTAAATTAGAGCTATAAGACAGAACCATCAAGGGAAGTTAACTGTGAGCTCAGTATTTTTAATACTCCAATAGCTTATAATAGTTTAGCTACCAACAACCTAAACAGTGATGGCTTGTTCTGTTTAAAATCTACTTCTAAGGAATCTTTGGGTAAAACTTGAGAAAAATTTAACCCTCTGAGCCTAAATTTCTTCTCATTCTCTTGAAAATACATTTATGTTCACCGTAACAAAGAAACAACAGTAACACCAAACCCCTACACTCAAACATTCAGAACATAAAGGTTTCCAAGTAGCATAAGTTTAGAGAGAGGCAACTTTCAAAGACAACGAACCAACAATAAAAAAAAAAAAAAAATTCAAGCACACCTTGAGAATCCCCAGACATCACCAGGGAGCATTTTGAAGAGACTTTGAGATGAGGTTTTCAAAACTATATACCATGAATAATATACATCGACACCAAGAAAAGGGGGAAAATATATTTGCTTCTAACCTCTGACTCTTCTGAGACAGTTATATTTTGGTATATAAACTCTGTCTGTGATTGTTGTGAGTAATTTTTGTTGATTATATATTTATGGAAACTTTAAATTGCATGAGGGAATGGGATGTCTTTACTATTTTAAATAATTGCTATTTTGCCAAGTCTGTGGCCCATTTCCAGTAAGTATGATACTAAAGGAGCAATTTTTGTATTATCCTAATTCCTGATTCTGCTTTATGTCCCAGAATTTAGAGTTCTGGTTTTTATTCTTTCTTCAACTGTTTATAACCTATGTTCTCTTTATGCAATTTATACATTGCAAGTCATCATAAATTCAATTTAAATAAAGGGTGATATAATTCAAAACATCCACAGTTTTGAGGGAACTCACTGTCCTGGATAGCCAATGAAGTACTTACATATGGCCAAGATACATTTACTATGTAAAAGGAATTTCCCCATAAAAATCTGATTAGGGCAAAATTTGGTGACAATCTTAGCTAACTGAAATGTACCTTAGGCAGTGCCAATTATAATGGAGGCAGATCAAATAGTCCAATGGCGCCATTGTTGAAAGACAGAACCCTCAAATTGCTAGATTTATTTGGCTCAGGCCCTTCCCAAAGAATCTATAATTCCATATCAAGTAATCAAGAGAAGAAAAACATCTCAAAGGCTGTGCCAAATAGAATCTCACACTGATATAGTAATATAATAGATGTTAATTATACATAATATGATTCATTACGATGATTATAATTACCATAAAAACATAACTAGACAAAGTGTCTACAATTGTCATAACTTATTAGGATCTCTGAATTCAGTTAGATTCTACAAACGCTTTTAAAAACCTTAAGATTTATATTATTAATAGTGATAACATTTTGATGATTTCTATTAATATGTTTATGTTATTGACAATAGCTAATATATAATTACATTCTTGCTATATCCAACTCAGGCATATTAGCAAAAGCATCACAGTCTTTACAATAACGAACTGGATATATTCAATGTTATTATGGAGGGTTTTTTTTAAATGTTTATTTATTTTTGAGAGAGAGGGACAGACAGACTGGGTGTAAGTGAGAGAAGGGCAGAAAGAGGAGACACAGAATCCGAAGCAGGCTCCAGAGCCTGACTCAAGGCTTGAACCCACAGACTGTGAGATCATGACCTGAGCCGAAGTTGGAAGCTTAACTGACTGAGCCACCCAGGTGCCCTGTATTATGGAGGTTTTATTGTTTAGAAAGACAAGACAATGAGCAATTATCATACAGAGTGAGAGACAGGATCAAGAGAGCACTCGAGGGGTATTTTTTCACTTCCCAGGTGATACTTTCCATTCTCCACAAATCCATGAAATTACCAACAAGTAACATTATGAAAGAGCAGCATAGGTGCCATTAGCAAAACAAAAATTGTCAAGGATTTCTAAAACCAGAAGCGTATGAGAAAGAGTAACCAAAGAAACCATAGTCCAAAATGCCTGGAGAAAGGCAGTTACAAAGGTGGGGATGGTCCCGTAAAATGTCCATGCATGTATAATGGAATTTTACTCAGCCATAAAAATGAATGAAATCTTGCTATTTGTGACAACATGGATGTACCTAGAGGGTATTATGCTAAATGAAATAAGTCAGATTGAGAAAGACAAATGCCATATAATTCCACTTACATGTATTTTCTAAAAACAAAACCAACTAAACAACCAACCAAGCAACCAACCAACCAACAAAACACAGACTCTTAAAAACAGGCTCTTAAATACAGAGAATAAACTGATGGTTGACAGAGAGGAGGGAAGGGTGAAATAGGTGAAGGAGATTAAGAGGTACAAACTTCTGGTTCTAAAATAAATATGTCATGGAAATGGAAAGTACAGCATAGAGAATAGAGTCACTAATACTGTAGAGTCACTAATACTGTAATACCATTGTATGGTGATGGATGGTGACTACTTACAGTGGTTTGAAATTAAAAGTAGTTAAGGTAAATTCAGTGGTTTGAAAGTCTGAGTCAAGGAATTCTCCCAAAATTCCATGCAAAAGGAGGAAAATGACAGAAATGCATTAGGGCATTTGGAGGATAGACTCCGTTTCTAGTATTTATCTAGTCAAGGGCTGTAAAGGAGCAAAAAAAAGAAAGAAGAAAGTTAGAAAGACTGAAAAAACAATTTCCTAAAGTGAACACAGATATATGTCTTTAATCAAACTGAATGCCTAACATGAGGAATTTTAGCAATAAATCCATAGCTAGCCATCACTGTGAAGCATTGAGAAAATGTTAAAAGCTGCGGAGGAGTGAAGTGGTGACAGAAACGTTACTTACAAAAGAATAAAAATCGGATTTACACCAAATTCCTCACTTTAGAAAGCTAGAAATGGAGCAACTGTATTTAAAGATGTAAGCGATATTTTGACTTAATTCTGTACTCAATCAGACTTAAATTTAAATGTGAAGGAGAAAAGAGCATCTGATAATAATGGTAACTCTTAAATGGCTCCCAAACACTTGCCCAGAGTATTTTCCTCGTGTTTTCTATTTCTCTACTCACAGAATGACAGTTTCACACGTCCTTTCATGTCAAACTTTGTACCCATTCCCCTATTCACCCCACTTTATCACCCTGTGTTCTGGTGGCTTGCTTCATGGATTTGAGAATAAAAGAAGCAGGGGAATGAATATTCTTATTCTCCGATCCTCGATCTACCATCTTTCCTCTTAAAATAAATACAATATTCCCACCCTCTGTCTCAAAGGCTAAACTTTCCTGACATCTCATATCTCTATTCCTCTTGTTACCTCAATAATTAATTCTGCCATTATTCCTATTTCTTCTGCAATGTTAATTTTTGACTTCTGGATTGTTCCACTTGACCATGTTCTAATGTCTCCCAATATTCTGTAGCTAGTGCCTTAGCTCTTCTTTCCCTCTAAAATATGTTTCCTGTAGTCACTGAGTTCTTTTCTCCCATTCCATTCTTTCTGCCTCCCCTTGCAAAGAAGCTTCTATTCCTGCCCACTACAGAAATTTCCTTTTTTCAGTTGTCAAAAGAATTAATATTTCTTTTCTCCTCACCCTGACTTCTGTAACACTTTACTGGTTTTTCTTTAAGTATCCTAATTATTCCTTGTATATTTTCTGGGTTTCTTTTTGTGCTCCACCTCTAAATGTTTTAATATCCAGAACTTACATTTAACCTCTTTTTTCTCTCTATATTGTTCCCTCTCCTGGAAAGTTTTTCTCTCATATTTTACCTGGCTGGTGACTTCTTATAATTTAATTCCCAGCTAAAATGTCTCTCCTTCATGAAGTTCTTCCCTAACCACCCAATATCTCTCAAATGACATAGTTTTGATTTTCTCATTTCAGTTATCACTATTGAATTTTTCTGAAATTATTCTTCCTCTTCTCTCCAGAATGTAATCTTGGTAATCATGAATTAAAAAAGGGCTCATTTGTACTGTTTACTGCCAAATCTCAAGTACCCATACGGTCTCTGGTCAGTAGTAAGTTTACAATTAGGGAATAAATGGCTAAATCAATCAATAACAAACAATATATAAAGATCACCTATAATTTTTAAAAAAAGAGAGGAGAAACATCTTAGTGATAAAATTGAAAGCAATCACATTTTAAAATGTAAATAATATTTATATAAAAATATTCTCAGCTTCATATGAAATTAGAAAATACAAATTAGGTTTATAATATTTATGTATTTATTATGATATTATAAAATATTAATAATATTGGCAATAATAATACTAACTAATATAGGCTTTGGCAGTATCAATCAACATTCAGAATTCATGTACTCGGGGCCTCTCAGTAGACCAATTTGTAGAGCATATGACTCTTAATCTTGAGGTTATGAATTCAAGGCCCGTGTTGGGCCTAGGGCTCACTTTTAAAAATGTGTGGGCCTCCTGGGTGGCTCAGTTGGTTAAATGTCCCACTCTTGGTTTTGGCTCAGGTCATGATCTCATAGTTTGTGAGTTCGAGCCCCTCATTGGGCTCTGTACTGAAAGCGCAGAGCCTGCTTGGGATTTCACTCCCTCTCTCTCTCTGCATCTCCAGCTTTCTCTCTCTCTCTCTCCCACTCAAAAAATAAATAAATAAATGAACATAAAAATTAAAAATAAAATTGTAATCTTGGTGCTACTCTAGGAAAGTACTCCTAAGGATTCCAATATATACACAAAGATCTGTGTACAAGAATTCTAATTGCAGAGAGAAATAAGGATGGAATCTAAATTAGCAATTAATAGCAATAAGATGTGCTCTTCTCCTCATGCTCCACTCTCCATTTGGAAAGTCATCTATTATTTAAAAAACTATATACAGAAAGTTACAAATACCCATAGTGGAAACAAATTATGTTAAAATATAACAATATATATTATAGAAATATATTGAAAATGAACATAAGAACCCAAAGTGTACTGTACACTCTTTAGGTCTGTGTGTGTGTGGGGGGGTGTAATTAGGAGACAGAAAAAGGAATTTCAGATTCCTCTGTAATTTTTGAATCCTATACAAGAGACTATAATAATATATAATAGATAATTTTTAAAAGGAAAAATATATATAAAAAACAGAAAAATATGGATTCAGATGTCTCTAGGACAATGGATTTAAAATGGTACTAGTGGACACCAAACAAGAGTTGCATTAATCTAGCTTTAAGAGGTGAAAAAAGAGAGAGATTCAAGTCTAGAGAGAACGTATTTATAAAACAAGGGACATTGACATTAAATAACTGAATTAATGGAAGAATGAATCTCAAGGTATACAAATAAAAATGTAGACAGAAAATGGAAATTTGATGTCATGAGCACATATTGATACTAGATGGAGTCATCAGATGTGATGAACTCAACAAGGGAATGTAGACAGAATGAGGACACACAGGAGGGAAAAACACCTAAGAACTGGACTGATGAATATAAAACAAGGAAGACAGAGTATGAAGGTGACCAGGAGTAAAATTAGAAAGTGTGGCTTTTAGGAATCTTAAGAGAGTATATCTAGAGAACTAGAGAATGACTAAGAATTTCAAATAATGTCCAGTGATTAAGCAAGATTAGTATTAAAATGTGTCCAATCATTATATGATGAGGAGGCCAATGGTGACCTTTGGGCGTAAAACGCAGTGTCAATGCAGGCTGTGGTAGACATCTAGACTGCAGTGGGTAAGTCCCTGTGAATAGGGAAACTGGATAAGATAAGTGTAGGTCTTCCTTTTAAAAAGCTTAGTTATACAGAGAACAAAAGTTACGCGAAAGGAGAAGTGAAGCAGCACAGTACCAACTGGCAGTTGAAGATGGCAATTCAATGGTGTTTTCTTTGCTGCTTCTGTGGCTTTGACAGCAGTTACTTATTTTATTTTTTAAAATGATTTATGAACAGCAGAGTTGGGCATGTTTAAATTCTGAAAGGGAGAAGCCAGAAAGCAGAGGAAGTACATGATTCATGAGAGTGGAGAAGAATCGGACCAAGGAAGAAGCTAAGAGCAGGAATTATCCTTTGATGGGTCCCCAGTGTGCCTACAGGAAAGGAGAAAGAATCAAGGACATTTCAGTTTGGTAGGCAGACAGTGGAGGTAGTTTTTGGCTGAAACCTTACATGTGACATACACTATCCTTAATATTTACATTACTGTATCTAGTTTGAGACACATTTATTTTATGATCAGAAGACAAAAAGTTAGTCTACAATTGAAAACTGTAAGTAGAGACTGAAAATCATTGTAAGAAAGTGATTTTACTGAGTACTTGAAGGTTTGTGTCTATCTGAGTTTTACTGAGACAAACTGCATTGTTTCAAAGAGTAAAGTACATCAAATCAACTAAATTTTAGTAGGCAGGCTTCTCTAAAAACTGTTTTTAAGTCTGTTTTCATCCTTCCACCAGGTGTCACTGGAGCTCTACAGGACTCAGGCCTTCTGATGCTACTTGTTTGAATTCTGTTAGGGCACCTGTTACTAGAAACCAGAAACAACTGACTGAATAAATAAATAAAACAAAAATCTTCTATTTTCCTCGATGGCAGTGCTCTTTTTCAGCTACTCACAGGGTCCTCACAGATGTCCGAGAATCATCAGTAAGAACACATAAATTGTCCAAGGAATCTTTACTCTTTAGTAACTGTGGGAGCTGCTCTACTCCATCCAGTCCTATCCAAGGGGTAGGAATTGAGAAGGAATTCGTAAGAGTCCTGTGCTGGTCATTCTTTGAAGTGAAAAGGTAGTGGCATGCAGCAATTGTAATTCAGTTATGGGCTACTACTGAGCATCTCAAAATCTTGCCTTTTTATAAAGGCCATAGAATTTATAACCCCCTCTACCTTGGCTATATCGCATTATACCTAAGAAAGGGCGGTAGAACATTGCCTCACTAATGTCCTACTTCTTTGCAATGAAACAACCGTTGCAAGGAGACATAATTAGGATTCTGAAGAGAAAGGCCGTCACTGGCTCCAGTTTCCAGAGTAATCATTTAGTCTCTCTGAATCTGATCTCTGAAGGATAGAATATATTCTGTCTCCCCCTTCTTGGAGCTATTTCTGTGTGGCCTTACAATTAAGGAAACTAATTCAGTGTCTGTCATTTCTCATCCCTTACAAACGCTGCGATGTCCAGAATATCTCCATGGATAATTAAATCTAAATCCAGATTCTCTCTTTAGGCAGCTTCCCTCAATGTCTCCAGTTTTAGGATGAATCTTGCCTCAGGGAGGTTGTGGGGCAGGGATTCTGAGGAGAGGACCAAGCCAGGCAGTAGTATGACTTCAGTAAGAGACTCTTCACATGAACGGGGCTCCTAGTCAGCCTTTTGGTCCTGCTAAAACCATATGCCAAGAGGAGACCCCAAGAAAAGGCCTCTATGTTTCACCTACACTTCCTGTCACACTGTGAAAAGATCACAAGAGTCCAGCAGGTCGTTGCTGGAAGTCAGGCAGCCATGTGAAGGAGAACAAGTGTGTCCTTCTCCTAGACACCTTTCAGCACCAAACAAGTACAGGCATTTTTTTTTTTTTTGTCATAGGTATATTTGCCTCAAGCACAACTGGAATTTGGATAAATTCTTTATTTAGA
This sequence comes from Cryptoprocta ferox, assembly GCA_028646485.1. Classification (NCBI taxonomy): domain Eukaryota; kingdom Metazoa; phylum Chordata; class Mammalia; order Carnivora; family Eupleridae; genus Cryptoprocta; species Cryptoprocta ferox. The sequence goes on from CM053559.1 coordinate 14,098,991, forward strand.
CTTTTAGTTAATATATGCCCGCTATTGTGAAGAACAGGTTTGTCCCATAGCTTGTAAGATGTGTTGCTGTAGGCTTGTGTCCTAAGACAAGTCCCCTGGAAGCAAAGCCTGAGACAAGGATTTTTGTGCAAAGAATTTTTGATAGTGAGAGTGCTCTTGGGATTTGCCTATAAAGAAGTGAGCAAAGCAGAGTGGAGTATGAGAAGCAAATAAGCAAAGTCTAATTTCATCCTGATCCCACAGGGAATCATGAAGGGAAAATGCACCAAAAGCTTGTTTCCTCCAGTCACTGCTGACTGCGGGCTACCTTCAGGGGATGTACATACATAATGCCATAGAAATTTCTTAGTAAGCCAAGGGACTTCTCCAGGAGAAGAGGAAGTTATGAGACAGTAGACAATGCTCACAGATGTTGGGAGAATCTAAGACATTACCAGCCTGGAAAACATGATCTGGGACAGGCACCAACAGTATCTACTCCAGTCATCATCCTACATAGACATTGCCAGGGGACCGTGGACAAAATTAGCCAATAGTGAAAAACAGCTCATCACTATCTCTTATCATTCTGATAGCCACTGTCTGCTTTCTAGCATCATCTTTCTGCTGTGTGAGCTTTTATCTGTATTATCAATTTGCTGCTGAAAGAGCTACATGGTTATGACCTCCATCTCTAAACAACTTGTAAGGGTGATAGTACCACCTGCTTTCTAACTTCCTCATGTCTGTCTTTAACTTTTTTTTTCAACTGCACAAACTGGCATAGCATCTGTTATGTGAATATGGTACAAGATATGATGGGGATGTAGATAAGTATGTCTGCCTGGGGCCAAAACTCCCTCACCTTATCTTTGCTCTTCGCTCATCACCCTTCTTTCTTCTTCTCCTTCTCCTTCTTTCTTCTTCTTCTTTTTCTTCTTCTTCTTCTTCTTCTTCTTCTTCTTCTTCTTCATTTCTTTTTTCCTTGTGGAGAAATTACTTTGACATTTATGTTTTTAGGGGCTCTGCTTTTTCAAGATTATATTTCACGATTTGATAAGGAATGCCTTAATATGTAAATGGATGGTCATTTAGAGCAGAAATCAATACAAATCGTTCAAAAAATCTTGGCACCACCTGGCAGAAGAAAGGAATCTCTATGGGAAATTCAAAGTCTTGCTTAAGCTTATTAATTAATCTTAATATTTATATATCAAGCAATATTTTATTTCTGCATGTTGAATGTTTAGAACATAGCCACTCTAGTGATAAGCAAACATTTGGTTTAATACACTATCAAAATTAAATAATAAACACTAGGGACTTATACATTAAAATGGCAATTTCTACTCACCGTTTTGAGTACTTGCTTTGTTTCCTTTCCCCTGCTGACAAATTACTATACTTTATTATATTACTTTATGCGTATTGAAGCTGAAAGCATTGATATATTTCTGACAATCTGACAGACTAACAGGAAGAAAGTAAGATAAATGACATGGTGTAAGCTCGGAGTTTGTGATGAGTGACTTCTTCCATCTCCAAATATTTTAAACAATTTCTATATTGTCTATAACTGTGGCTGCCTGTAAAGTTGTCATTCTTCTTATGTATAAATTGGCTGCATATTATCTTAAACTGATGAACATGTACAAGTATAATTTGAATACAGAGTTGATTATTGCCTTTTTTATTATTCATGCAGGTGACTTTGCAAAAAGGAAAGTGCCAAATAAATGTGGACTTAGAAAGGAAGGCATCTACCCCAAAAGGATGTTCTGAGAGCCACCTCAAGGCTAGACAGTCCTACAGAAAATCCAATGAGCACATGCATCCAGCCTCTGTTTGGCTACTCTCTAGTCCCCCACATTACCTCATGCAAGTCCAATGGCTTCTCTATGTTGCAGTTCAATTATATCAACAATGAAAATAAAAACACCTTTCTCTCATAATTTTTTGGCCTTAATGAGACATGTATGTGATAATGCATTATAATGTAAAAGTACTACATGAAAGATATTGCTGTTATTTCATGAAGCCGGGAGATACAGGTGGATAAGAGGTTAGCCAGAAGAATGTTGCATGAGAGTACGCATCCTCTTATGGGACTTCACTCACTATTTCAGGCTTCAGGTAAACTGAGTCACATTCTCTTCAATAAATGGTACTTTTGCTAACATTCCTCAAATCCACACAGTCTGATTTAAGTAAAATTAGCTGGGAATAAACTATGCAGTCTACTTGAGGGGATATTCATGCCATTTTATATTCAGGAGGTAGTGCTCTAATGACCTCCTAAGGCTCCAAAGAAACAGTGGGAATTATATTCTACTGACACCTTAATTGTTCCCTCAAAAAGCAAAATTAAAAGGAATTGTTCTAAGACATGAGATGGCTACTAAGTATAGACTAGAGAGAAGTTTAGGAGTAAAATTTTAAAATAATAAATACATGGGGTTCACAAACAGAATACAATTTAGATTATATTTAACATATAATAGAAAACATTAATCTCATTCTGATTGATTTTGGTTCTTGATTATGTTTTTGAAAATCTCCCAAGGACAGGGATAACTATGAGAATATCTATGCAAGTATGGCTGGAAAGTACAAAGAGAACATTTGGTGTAGGGTTATATATATTTTTTACAGAAACAGTTACAAATCATTAGACAAAGAGCATTTCAGAAAGTTGCAGACATTAAGTTTCTAGTAAATGTTTAAAAATAAATCTGAAAAATATATATAAGGAATATACACTAAAAACTACAAAATAACACTAAAGAAATTAAAGAGGATCCATGTGAAAGAAAAGATAGACATGTTTATGGGTTGGAGGACTCAACTGTGTTAAGATGTCAATTCTCCGTAAATTGATATATAGATTTGAAACAATCCCAATCAAGATCTAATTCTGCAATCATGGAATTTCACTATAAAAGTTAACAATATGATTATAAAATTCCTTTGCAATCTTGAAATGACCTAGAATAGCCAAATCATCTTTGCAAATAAAGAATGAATCTTGAGAAATAATGCCACCTGATGTGATGACAGACATTATTATAAAGGTTCAGTAATGAAGAGAATGTGGCATTGGCATAAAGACTGACAAATAAGTAAATGAAATGGAATAGAGACCAGAAATACACCCACACATATGTGGGGAAATTATTTTTAACAAAGTTGCAAAGGAAATTTTATGGGAAAAAAATAAGATAACTCTTCTCAATAGACAATCCTGGAAAAACTGAATATATGTTAAAATAAAGAAGAACTTTAACAAGTACTTCTTACCATATACACAAAATAATTCAAAATAGATCATAGACCTAAATATAAAACACATGTCTCTACAACTTCTAGAAAAAAAGAGGAGAAAATATCTGTAACCTTAGTTTAGGCAAAGATTTCTAACTTTAACATCTAAAGCATGATTCCTAACACAAAATTTCATATTTTGTATTTATTACAATAAAATATAACTACTCCTAGAAATACATTGTTTAGAAAATTAAAAGATGAATCACAGCGTAGGAGAAAATATTTCTATTATCTGTCAAGAATTTTTATCCAGAATAAATGAAGAACCCTCAATACCCAATTAAAAAATATAGTAAAAATGGGTAAAATATTTTAATAAACATTTTATCGAAGATGCTACATGAATTACAGATAAGCTACATGAAGAGATACTCAACATTGATGATGATTAAGGAAATACAAATCAAAATCTAACAACATACTATGAGAGACCCAGTTGATTAGCTAAAATTTTAAAGACCGTATACTAAGATTCAGTAAGAATATGGAGGAGTTGGAACTTTCATATACTACTGATGATAATACGAAAGGATATAACCACTTTGAAAAACAGGACAGCAGTTTTGTGTAAAGTATTATGTTTTGTTTTGTTTTTACATACCCTACTGGATGACTTAGACCTTTCACTTCTAGCTTTTTTGGCCAAGGAAAATCAAAGCTTACGACCAAAAAAAGACATACATGATTGCTTATTGAGGCTTTATTTGTAATGGTTAAAAACTAGGAACAACCTAAATATTCACCAATAGGTAAATGGATAAATCAACAGAACTACATGCATACAATGGAAAACTACCTAGTGATAAAAATGAAATCATACCATGGATGGATGTCCAAAAGATTATGCTGAATAAAAGCAGTTAAACAAAAAGGAATACATCTCTCATGTCTACTTATATAATATTTTAGAAAATGGAAACTAATATATGATGATAGAAGGCAGATGGGTGGTTGCCTGAGGTGGATGGAGAAGGGGTAGTGTAGGGACAGGAAGGCACAATTTCAAAGGGGCAGCATGAAGTTGTGGAGAGTGATGAATATGTTCGTTATCTTCATTGCAATTCCCTTGATGTACACGTAAACTTAAAATAGTGTACTTAAGTATGTGAAGTTTATTGTATATCAAACACATCCAAGGAAACTGTCATACAAAAATCAAGGTTTTGCGTTTGACAGGCTAAGACCCTACCAATAACCTAGCCTGGATATAATACACAGAGTAATCGACCTGTACGTAGTGAACAGTGAACAAATGATACAGACTCGGGCAGGAAATTTACCCTACGATCTTACTGGTCTGGTGAAATAGAAAGGCAAGCAGAAAAACCAAGAAAGCTAAAGAAGGAGGTAAAATCTGAAATGGGAAAAACCTAGGGAAGGTATCCTCAAACTCTTTCTACCCACATCTCTGACTGATTGGCAAACCAGGCACGCATGGAACAAACTCAAAGCAGCTCAGCCAAAGATAAAATATCTAAATTTAGATTGAAGACGCCAAAGAGAAGATAGATGATAGTGTATATGGATAGAGAGACCATGATAGAATACACACTCATTTGGAAGAGAGAAGACGGAGAACTTAGTTCCTGCCTTTGGCTTTTACCCTAGGGCTAAGCCTACCTACCTTTGAAGGAAGAGGGCATGTATGTGACAATACTCCAGTCTTCCTGTCCTGAGGAGTTAGGAGGAAAAGCACTAAGACCTGAACACTGAAGACAATGGAAGGATCATGCAAAGAATTGAGTCAGAGAGAGATCCCTAAACTATGTATCCACATCTCTTGCAGAACTCTGAATTATACATGCAGACTCTAAGGCCCCTCCTTTGAAATCAATGCTCTAAATAGCTACTGCCTGAAAAACAAAAGTTTTCTAAAGAAAACTGCCTGATAAGATTAAAAAAACATATTCATCACAGAATAATAATTGAATCTAGAATCTAGAATTTCTACAACTTAAGAGGATACACCACAAAGTTATCTGACACACAGACTACCAAGAAAATGGAAAATATTTTTTAAGGATAAAGATACCAACCAATTCTGACCGTGAAAGGAAATAGATGTTGAAACCAACTGACAACATATTTTAAGTGGATTTTAAGCTCTCTTCAATGAAGTAAAGCAACACCTTTTGAAGGCATGAAAATCTCAGAAGATAAAGGGAAAGTCTCAGAAGAAAAACATCTTAAATAGTTGAAAGAAGAAAATCTATGGACCAAAAATTCTACATGCCGGAAGAGGTATCATTCAAGAATAAAGGTGAAATGATGTTTTCAGATAAAAGAAAACTAAGAGATTTTGTTACCAGAGCCCCATACTGTAAGAATGTTAAAGGAAGTCTTTCAGGTTGAAGGGAAAGGATAGCAGACAGAAACTCGGATCCTCAGAAACAAACAATGGAAAATGGTATATATCTTAATGCCTTTAAGAAACCATTTTTCTCTTTTTTTCCCTTAAATTTCTTTACGAATCATATAAAAGTTTAAAACTAAAATTACTATATGGTGAGTTTTGTGTTTTTAGATGTATTGTATAAAACCCCTATAACATAAAGGACAAGGGTGAGAGGTATAGGTCTATTATGGCTTTAGAGTTTCATCTTTTTAAAGTTTTTTTTAACATTAATTCATTTTTGAGAGATACAGACAGAGCACAGGCAGAGGAAGGGCAGAGAGAGAGGGAGACACTGAGTCCGAAGCAGGCTCCAGGCTCTGAGTTGTCAGCACAGAGCCCAAAGTGGGGTTGGAACCAACAAACTGTAAGATCATGACCTGAACTGAAGTCTGGTCATTTAACCAACTGAGCCGCCCAGGCTCCCTGAGTTTTCAGGGTTTCTATATTTTGCTTGACGTAGTAACATCATCATCTCTAAGAAGTGGACTATCCTTAGGGTAGTGATGCGTATTACAAACTACAGGAAAACTAGTATTAAACATGCAAAAAGGAAAATCTAAAAGGAGAAGAGGAGAAAACAGAAAGAGAATACAAAAATTAAAATAAAATTTTGTCATTTTAATAATAAAAAAGGGGCAAGGAAAGAGGAAGAGAGGGAAAAAAGACAGAAGTAAAAACTGACAATAAATAAATAAATAAATACATACATACATACATACATAGGTAAATTCATTCTTTTCCAAAAAGTGTCAAGTTAGTCATGGAATTTTTATAATTTACATTAATGACAGTTATTAAATTGGGTTCAGAATGGCCATCATTCATCCTGCCTTATAGATGGCAACTGAAACAGAAAGTAGGTAAAAGACTTCTCCTGAGTTAAACTTTATGTGTTAGATAAATGTTTGATGTCAACAGGAGATAATTGAGTTTCTTTACAAATCCATTCTAGGTGTTGACAAGTGAAGTGCTCTACTGAGAAATGAATTAAGCACAGAGAAGAATGTGTATCTGTGTAAAAGAATGACTCCACCTACGTAGGAATCTTCAGCTAATTCTATACTAAATACTGGTGTGATTTTCTGTTCGTTCTTTAAGGTTCTGTTTGGTTTTTGAAGGAAACTTTTCCCACAAAGTAAATATGTCCAGCATTTTAACAAAAGTAGTCTCATTAGCATCAGTGAGAACATAACCCAAATTAAAATTAATTAAAAAATTTTTTTAATGTTTATTTTTGAGACAGACAGACTGTGAGCGGGGGAGGGGCAGAGAGCGAGGGAGGCACAGAATCTGAAGCAGGTTCCAATCTCCAGGCTCCAAGCTGTCAGCACAGAGCCCGACGTGGGCTTGAACTCACAAACCGTGAGATCATGACCTGAACTGATGCTTAACAGACTGAGCTACTCAGGTGCCCCCAAATTAATTTTATATACTTATTTTTTAACTGGAGTGTGGCTTTTAAGTCTTCTCTTCAAATAATGGATTTCTGCTTGGTGCTGAGTATATTTTATAGAGATACTACCTCACCCATTTTCTACCTAGGTGAGGAAACTGAGGCACAGATATGTTAAGCAACTTGGCAAAGATCATAAAGGCTGATAGTTGGTTTTCAGTTTGAAACATGCAACCATGAATTATGAAGCTGTGTTTCACCTTTACGTAATTGTTGCAGGATGAGTCTAAGAACATTGTAAAATACATTTTACAGAAGCTACTTTACAGAATGTACCCATGCAGATGCACGACGGAAATGACTGGTATGAAAAGGCTAATTTAAATTTAATTTTAAAGTTAACCTAAAAACCCATTTTTTTTCTCCTAAAGTACTCACTGGTCATATTCTAGACAACTCTTAAACTGAAGAGCTTCCCCCTCTTCCACGGGGTGTGAAGAATGCAGGTCCAAAGGGCACACAGCCGGCTAGAGGCCCCTTTTCTCTTCTCAATCCTGCTCCGGCTACACAGGGTCTATGAGTTTGCTTCCCAAATACCCTTCAGACTATTCCAGGTTCAGTAGAAACTTCTTTTTCTGGTATGGTCTTGAGAAGGCACATTTTGCTGCCAATGTGTATACTTCTAGACCCAGGGGGTAGCCAAGAGATTTGCAACCAATTGAGGGGGGTATGGGTAAAGTTTAGATGTCAAGGTTGAGTGGCCCAAATGCGTGCACAAAAAAAAAAAAAAACTCTGACTGGGAGCCCTGAGGTCAGTGTTTAGGATGAGAAAAAGAGTAGACTACACTTGGAAACTTGGATTTATAACTGCTTGGGCCCTGCAAATGCGAATACTCACAACTATCACCTATGGTCTTTTTGGTTTCTAGAGAGAGATCCCGGGCCCACAAGAATACAGTACAAATTCTAACAGTTTGGTGACAGACATAATACCTTTTGACAATACTAACTAGCAATTTTGAATAAGTCAACACCGATCTCATATTGAAAACTCAAAAACTGGTTTCAGAAGAACATAAAAGCTATAGTTCTAATAGGAGCTGTTATCATTCTATAGTGCTACCATATTTTATTTATCTCTCCTTAATAATCAAGTGTGCCCTTTTGTTCATAAAGCTGTTTTTTTTTTCCTTGTCAGGATTTTAGAGGGGTAAGTAAGTGTTATAAAAGTCTCTTACTATTTACTAGACAAAACAATGTTCCCGGGTATCCCCTCCTTAAACTTCCTAAAGAAGATTCCTACATGATACAGTTCATTTCTTTCCCTCGTTATCTTTTGATAAGGTTTATGTTTTTGCCAGATAGTTTCTTTGGGCTTTGGGATGCAGAATCAGGAAGAAAAGGGGAGGGGAAACACAGTCATGTGTAGGCTAAGACTTCAAGAAGAATTTTCAAGAAGCTTGGAGGACATAGAGACTATGTAGGTTATAAAATACAATCAAAGCAAAGGAAAAAGGAAAAAAAAAGCTTTTTGTTTTGCCTTGTTTTATTTTGTAGATATATTTTTCTTAATCATGGATTGCCTTCCTGATATATAAGAAAATATTTTAAAAATCCTGAAAACTGACATATGATATCATAATGATTGCATTATATTTCTTTTCGATAAGAATCCTAGAAAAGTAGTTCTTGCACCCTTGGCTTCAATCAGGCTACATTTCTTTGTTCAAATACCAAGTTCAGACTTTGGTCATTAGTTTGAAAATACCCTCACAAACTGCTCAGGCTATAATCCAAGGAAAACACAAGAGGTAAAGAGATAAGCTTAAACCTTAATATGAGAGGAAAGAATATACAGAAATCACTAAGATTATTTTTGACCATAAAAAGAATATAACCTAAAAAGAAATAATAAGTTTCAGGGAGAAAGAGGTCAATTCCATTTGGAAAGATAACAAAAGGTGTCACCGTACGTTTTAGAATAGGTTATCATTAAAGGGAAAATGGAAGATGGCAATTTCAATCAAGCTACAAAGGCCATTTTGAGAAAGAAAAAGTAGCCTATTTTGGCTGGAATATTGTGTACATGGGATAATGGTAGGTGAAAAAGAGAATGAAATCAAACTTGAATAGCTTTAGATGTAAGGTTTAGGAGACTGAACTTCATTCACCAGATGGAACCATTTGAACATTTTTTGAAAATGATTAAAGTGATTGTTAACATGTATTTGGTAATGATTCATATGATAGTTGCCAAGCCTTACTTATAATTCTGTCTGTCCATTCACAATACATGTCCCTTATGCTGTAAATCCATTGTAATATCTAACTTTTACCAATGTACAACCATGACTTTCCCATAATCTCCTACGATTTTTAGGTTAATTTCATTGATTACTTTGAATAAAGGAATATATTGCTTATGAAAGAGTTTTAAACCTTAGCCAATTTCCTTAATTTCAACCTTTTTATCTCCAAATGACCATAACATTGTACATCACATAGAGTTTTCAAGAATAAGTTATGCCTGAAAAACTTAGGACAATGCCTTATAGAAAACAAGGAAGTCAGAAATATTAACTATTAATATGGCATTATAAGTAGGGAACCAAAAAATAATTTAGTAGGACATCATCTGCTGTAAACTTTCTATGTCAAAGGTAACTAAACCAAATACAGAAAAAAATATGTTTGTAACAGATCATAAGATCTCTTTTAATGGGGCTGGGCTTAGTAAGAATTGTTCTCCTGCAATGGCAAATGGATGCTTTGACAATTTGAAGGTGTGATCAGTCAAGGGAACATCTCTTTTCTTCTGAAGTGATGCTATATATAACTCTTGTCTGGCAATGCCGGCTAATTTATTCACCAGAGAGGAGAAATATCTGGAGATCAATGTCATCTCATCAAAACTGGTGATTCTGAGAGAAATCACTTCTCCAAGTCAAGGAGAAAATTTGGTTGTTGGGACTGTAGCCAAACATATGCATATGAAACAGGCAAAGTGGAATAAATTACCTGTTTGTATTTTAGATAGAGAAGAAACATTAAACACTCTAGACTTGAGGTTTTTTTTTTTTATGTACCATATAGAGATCTATTATCAGTATAAGAGAGTCTGTTGTATTGTACCAAGGTATTGTTGTTATAAGAGATTCAACTCTATGAATATAACAGAAAATCGTGGTAAAATAGAAAAGTAAGAACACGTTTTGAAATGGGGTGATGTGAGAACTCCCATCTCAAGCCTGTCACGTATACACACATAAATGTGAGTGGAATGCCTATCAAGGTTTCAAAATGACTTCCATTATTCAAACTATTAATCCTTAGTCATTTAAGTTATGACCTCCAACTATCTTTTTAATTAATCTTTTTAGTATAATACCCTATTTTCACTACCCTACTTATTTATCAGAGTTCTCTTTAGGCAATTAACCTTGTATTAGATGAAAGTGCTCATCAGAGACACACACCTCAATCACTCATTATATTTGCAGTGATGTATCATTTTAATTTTAGGTTAAACATTCTGTTTCAGGGAGGGTTATTAGAGTCAACAGAACTGATCAGCCTAACTAAAATTGAAAGGGAAATTATTGGAAGACTATGAGAAGGCTTCTGAAACAGCTTGGAAATATCTGGGAAAAACAGGGTGATCTTCTGGCCTATGACCCGAGTTGCTGGGCAGTCAGAGGTAAGCTATAATCCCATTATGGTAATGGTAACTTGAGGTCATCGTCACCAGCACCACTGACAGTGACATACTCTTGTGGCCATCATCACTGCAGCTAAGAGAGATCCTTTACAATGATACTCCACCCACCTGAAATTCAGGTCCTGAGTAGGCCATGTTATAGATTGAATTGTGCCCCTTTTTCATCCTTCTGCCAAAATCAAGTTCATATGTTGAAGCCCTAATATTCTTCATGACTGTATTAGGAGAAAATAATTTTAGGGAGGTAATTAAGGTTAAATGAGATCATAAGGGTGGGACCCTCATCTGATAGGCCTGGTATCCTTATAAGAAAGAGAAAAGACTTGAGAGATCCTTCTCTGTCTTTATGCATGATACACAAGAGGCCATGTGAGGACACATGGAGGTGAATTTGATAACTTGCAACAAAAGGAGTGTGGGCAAAAACCAGGAAGAAGGTGTGCCAAGAAACCAATCCTGGTGGCACCTTATTCTTGGTCTTCTTGCTTCCAGAATTGTGAGAAAATAAATTTCTGTTGCTTCAGCCACCTAGTCTGTGATATTTTGTTATGGCAGTCCAAGCAGACTAATATAGAAAGTTAAGACTGGATTTCGACCAAATGTCTACTCCCTGGTATCAGTGAAGTGGGTGGGAAAAGTGAGCATCTGTACTTCTGGGCTTCTATATGGAGGCTAAGCCCTGGCTCTCACCAAGACTCAGACAGAGGAATTACTCTCACATAGGGGAGGGCAGCCCAAAACACGACATGCATGCAATATGAGGCCATTAACTAAATTGAATTGCTTACAAAAGTACAATTTATAATATTATCATATTTTACATGCTTTAAACATGGGAGTCTTACCAGATGAAATATTTTTCCAATATTTATAAAACAATAATCGTGGGCCAAAAATATCTTAGTACCCAAGGCCTTACAGTTTAACTGCTTTTTAAAAAAATTTTTTTGAGAAAATTAACACTTTGGCATAAGTAATTGTATTTGGCCTTAAGTAATTGTATTAACTCTACCATCTAAAAAGAGTATACCTAATAATCTTCCTCTTTGGAAAAGAAAATAGAAATGATAATAATTGTGTCTTTCAACTCATAAGAGTTTTTTGTTTTTGTTTTTGTTTTTTTCCCCTTCCTGGCACTGATAGCCAATTCTACATAACCTAGGCCTTATGTTCACTACAGTCAGGCCTGTTAGAAGGACCACATATAAAAATCTGGCACCTCTAGGTGAGGTAGTAATATGAACTCTACTCTCTCCTGCAACCCCTATTGCTAGAGACATTAACATTGAAGTACATGCACAGACATCAATAAAGTGTACTTTCATTTATCAAAGTCCAAAACAATCTTAATATAAAGTGTTAGTGAGGATGTCCCAAAATGCAAACAGTTATATGTCCCCGAGGGCTGTTAAAACTAGCCAAACATTTCTGGATGCAAGAGGCAATCCCCTGAAAGAGTCCATACACTTTGAACCAGTAATGTCGCTTCAATTTGTTTTCAGGAAATTGTAAGGAAGAAACATGTAATTGAATAATGCCGTAGTTCATTTGGGTTGCTACAAGAAAACCCATGGATTCGGTAGCTTATAAATAACAGAATTTTATTTCTCACAGCTGTGGAGGCTGGAACTCCAAGATTAGGGTGCCAGTACAATCAGGGGAGGGTCCTTTTCCAAGATATAGGCTTTCCCCTATATCACTGCATAGAGGGAAAAGGAAAAGGGTTCTCAAGTCTCCTTTACAAGGGCACTAATTCAATTCATAAAAGCTCTGCCATCATAACCTAAGCATCTCCCAAAGACCCCAGCTCCTAATACTGTCACTTTGGGCATTAGGACTTCAACATACGAATTGTGGGAGACACGTTCAGACCACAGCAAACAAGAATTTCACTTTCATAAAAGTTTTATATTAGGGAAAAATTCAAAACAAACGAAATGTCCAAAAATGTGGGATTATGTTAAGAATTATATGACTGTCAAGAGATGTGTATTCAGATATTTAAAATTACTTTTTCTATGGATATTTAGGGATATGGAGAAATTCTCAAGTTATAACACTAAGTTAAAAAAATAAAGTGGAACAGGTACTTAATGAGAACAGGTATTTATTCAGAACCTAGGATATACAAGTACTCTTCCAAATGCTAAGAATATAATAATAAAGCATATATGGGGTGCTTGGGTGGCTCAGTCAGTTGTCCGACTCTCGGTTTTCGCTCAGGTCATCATCTCACTGTTTTCATGGATTCCATTCCCATGTCAGGATCTGTGCTGACAGTGCAGAGTCTGCTTGGGATTCTCTCTCTCTCTCTCTCTCTCTCTCTCTCTCTCTCTCCTCCTCCTCCTCCTCCTCCTCTTCCTCCTCCTCTCCCACTCACACTGTCTCTGTTTCTCTCAAAAATATAAATAAACATAAAAAAATTAAAAAATAGTAAACGGTATAAACACTTCTGCCTTTATAGAGCTTACATTCTATCTAGACACACACACACACACAGAGATCTAGTATGTCAAGTAGTAATAATTTCTATGAATAAAAATGAGCCTGCAGCAATACAAATGGTTGGCTGGAGGGAGGGAATGGTGTCAATTTTTAGTAATGGTCAGAGAAAGCCTTACTGAAAAGTTAGTATTTGGGCAGACTTGAAGGAGAAGAGGACAGGAGTAAATGAAGCATGAGGCTGTCAAAGTAAGAGTTTTCCAGCAAAGAGAAAAGCAATGGCAAGGAATCCAGTAAGACAAAAAAAAAAAAAAAAATGCTAACTTGAGGATTAATATATTCTGAAATATTGACGTCATCTGTGTGTTCATGCATGATTTTTTTCTGTATATATTCCATAATGAATACAAATAAAACAAAAAAAATTTAAAGACCTAAGTGTTTGGAATGGTTGAGGTAATTAACTTTTTTCCATTTTATTTTGATAACCTGCAATAAAATGTGGCAAAAGCAAAAGTAAAAAGCTTATTCTGAATAGTTGTACTACTCATGGATATTTTGGGATAATAAACTTGAAAAAACATCTACCTAATAAATTTAAAAGAATTTTTATTAATGATGTTAAACAGTGAAAGAGCCTTCATGGAAAATGTTTAAATACCTTTTAAAATATAATTTTGTCCCTAATTTTATTGGCTTTGAATTAATCTAGGAATAAAAAATATACTACTTTCCACATAATCTTGTATAGGTGGAAAATACAAAGCATTACACATTCATTAAAAAGACTTTTAAAATATTTTATTAAAACAAAGATTTCTCTTACTGATCATCGATAATCACCTAAATTACACGAAGGCACAGAATTTTACTGTATGCATGGATATTTTATCCAGTGCTGCTGTGAGGCCAATTTTGCAGAGATTTGCAGTAGCAGGAGTGTTTTATGTTGCTGAGATGGGCTGACTTTCAGCACATTCATGTGGCACTCAGCACATTCATGTTGGTTAATAATGCGACCTGTCTGTAGCCAGGACCAAACTAGCACCTGGCCCTGCACTTGGCCATGAAAACCTGAAAGTCATTATCCAGACAAACGGTTCTGTATGCACTCTCTATATATAAACGATGAGAGAGAATCATTTAAAAAGATGATTCTATTTTAGTTCCGTTGTCTATAGCTGTATCGCATTTCATGCTTTGAGATCATAATCGTTGAAAGATTACCCACTATCCCATAGGTCATAAAAATTCCCTTGTTCTTCTAAAAATTAACCTGAGGGCAGTTACAAAAAAAGTTATTGAGCTGCTTTTTATTATAGTAGTTAAAATGGATAATTTTTGAGGAAATTTTAAAATGCTTCATACAAAGTGTTATAATTTACTTCATATATTTGTATAGTTACAAATACAGAGATATATCTTAATTTTCTACTAGAAAAAAATATGTGTCACCTCAGAGGCAAAATAGCAGAGTTGTTAGTGACTTTCATGTTCAGCTGTCTAGGCTGTACACTGCTCAACTTCTGCATAAAATACCACTGTGTGATCCTGAGACTTTTGATTCTAGAGGAGAGCCAATGGGTCCAAATTGCTGCTATGATGCTTTTTAAATACAGTATTTGAAATTAGACAAGGAAATAAATACCTTGATGCTTTATTTCTTTTTAATGTGAATAGTGTTAACTCCCTCATAGGAATACTGGAATAACTGAATAAATTAATAAAAGTAAAGTAATTAAAAACATTGTTGGGATATGTTATGGAAACACAAAGCCTGGGCGATTTTTATTTGGCAAATAATCTTTTCAAAAATGTAAGAGACTGTTGATGTGATCATTATAGTTCTCAACTGAACAATTCCCTGAGTCCTTATTTCATCACTGCACCTGATTTACTATAGAATTTGGTTTACATAATTTATCTCTTAGATATAAAACCTTGTATATGAAGGATGTAACAGAGTCAAAGATGTTTGGTCTATGGAATAATGTGTCCAATTGGTGATGTAAAGGCAAACCAGTATTTTACATATGATGTGATGATGAACATAAATTACATTGTTTGGATAGCATTTTATGTATGGGGAATGCACAATTAAATACCTTATTAGAATAAAATGAGAACACTCTTTTCAGCCATTGTTAAAATAGGACTTGGTGGCCCCACTGTAGAAGCAATATGGCTAATAGACTAATGAGTAAATATGAAGCGATATTCTAAATAATTTATAGGAGTCAATACAGGGGAAAAAAAAGAAAAATGTGTGGGTAACTGAGGGTCAGAATAGAGATTACTTTAAAGAGCTCATTGCATAAACCATTACCAGATGTTTTCTAAGTATGATCTCTAGCGGTTCCCTCTGATTCCTGGGGCCAAAGCAAGCAGGAAGGCACTAAAAGTTGCGAATGAATTATACTACATAAATCAAGCTGTTTTCTAAGACACTAATTCAGTCACTGACAAAAGTCCTTTAGCTCCAAACTCCCAGATTCTATGGGCAATAAGCACATGCTTTACATGAAAGAGATCGATTTAATCTGGAAGTAGATATTAAGGTGGCATTCATTCTTTTACTTACCAAATATTTACTGAGTGTCTCCTATGTTCTAAACCTGGCATTACCAAAAACTAAAACATACTACACTTTCTTTTTCCCAAGTAGATTATACTCCAGAGGGGAGAGAAATGCGCAGATTTTTATCGAGTGGTCTTTAGGTGTGGACAAAGCAACATAGGATAAGGAGAATTTCAGCCAGGAGGAATCAGAGAGGGCTGGGGGTGGAGACTTTTGAGTTAGTCTTTATTTTCAAAGCCACTTAAAATACAATTAGTGTGTGTGTCGGAGTCCTACTCCAAGCAAGAGAACTCATGGTCATAGTAGCAGCTTCTAGAAACTATCTGAGGATCAAGGCAATTACTCCCTCTCTACCCAGAAGGATAACCTCCACTTAGCACTGCACATAATTCTCTAAAAGGTCTGGGCATGTAGTCATTAATTTTATTCTATTTGTACAGAGTTTGCTTCGAGATTCTTTTAGGCATAAGCCTGCTAGAGGCAAGAATTCTTAGACTCACAGAACAATGTAAACTTCCATTTATGCTAAGGATACCTGGGGCCAGTGTCCAAGGACAAAGTCAAGCCTTTGTTTTTCAGCACGGTATGCCAAACAAAACAAACCTTACTTTCTGCTATATAAATTATTCTTTAGTACCCTGGGTGGGGGTGGGGAGGAAGGACAGTCAGGCATTGGTTTCTGTTTTTGATATTGGGTGGATACTTTGAACTTATGTTGCTTAGAATTAGTCACCTCTGATCAATTACTGAAGACACCAGCAGATGAAAGGAGAATTGGGAGACAGGGAATCAATTTATGGTCTTAAATGGCATTTGGTGACTGAATAAATAGGAAATACCTTGAAAAAAATTCCTAGTGGAAAAACAATCTATATTCTTGACATGATAACTGCTGGGATGCTCCTGAATTGGGAAGAAGGAATAAATCACATCTAACATCATCAAATCTTCCCTTTTCCATACCATAGTCTGACACCGTATGCTAATTCCCTGAGTGTTTATAGTATGGTTTGATGTTCTGAACTAGCTCATCATGCTTCTTCTTCACGTACACAAGCATTTACATAGTGACCTAAATCCTCTTTTCTCTGCTGAGAAAGTAAAAAAGGAAAGCTTTCATTTTTTTCTTTTTGTCCCTGATTTCATTTCCCAGATGGCATTAATACAGAGTTCAAGCCAGCCCAGCACCTGTGTGGATAGTGGAGAGGTTTTTTTTTGCACAATTTATTTTGAAATTTTCTCATAAAGAGATTTGCTAATTATAGAAGCAGTGTTTATACATATGCAGAAATAAAATATGGAAACTCAAATGATGAATTAATTTTGAAAATTTATCCACATTTGAGTTTTTCTCTCTGCCTGAATTTGTTTTTTGGAAGGACATAGAAAATAAATTATTAAATTCCTCTCCTGAAGGAGGATTACACTCTAATATCTTAACTGCTGCATGTATTATGTAACTATAGCAAATCACTTAGTAAAAATGAGTTTTAGAATCTAAAATAATAACAATGATTGTCGGTTTTGATCTGTTTTACTTCTTTTTCTTTTTAAAGTTTATTTATTTATTTTGAGAGAGAGAGAGAGAAAGAGTGTACCCGAGCCAGGGAAGGGCAGAGAGAGAGAGAGAATCCCAAGCAGGCTCCACATTGTTAATACAGAGCTAGATGCAGGGCTCGAACTCATGAACTGTGAGATCATGATCTGAGCCAAAACCAAGAGTCAGGCACAAAAGAATACTTTGAATGAACTGAAAAGAATTAAATGAGTTAGTTAATTAACTAATAGAGAATCATGAGGATTATCAAAGACCTTCTGTTTCCTATGTACCAGATGTTGAAATTGGTGTTGAGTGACTATCTATGGAGGAGCAGGAGTCAGGAACAACTCTGCTGTCCTTTTTTGGAGGAAAGGAATAGGAAGAAATTGGGAACCCTTACTTTTATGATGAAGGATTTATCAGAAGATTTATCTGGCTCTTAGTTGTCTGCCAGGAAATTTAATATATTAAGAAAGAGAAACAGAAAAGAAGGGAAGGAAGGAGGGAGGAAGAAAAGGAATTCCTTAATTCCTTAATAAAGGATTTCCATAATGAAAAGTTCTGTAATGAGAAAGTTTTTTAGATATGTAAAAATAGAATTAAGCAAAAAAAAACCTGATATAAATATGATCAACTGAGAAAAGCTCAAGTTAAGTCTCTTCTTAAAACTAAAACTAATGATGAAATGATATATTGATAACAATAACCTGGATATCTGGGAACTATGGAGGAAATGATTGACAGGCACAGAAAAAAATCCTAATTAATCATATTTCCTAAGAAAAAGCAAAATCAATCAATCAAATTTTCATCTTGTAATGTTGGAATTGAGTGAAGAGGCTTTTCCCTGGTGCCTTTTAATTTCGACTAAGATTCAAAGCATAGGGCAATTAGGTACAAAGAATCCAATGTTTCAAACTGAACGGCCAGTAATTTGGGGCAGACCACTCAAAACTGTCCCCGCTCCCACTAGTCACTGCTTAGGCTCTTCTCTATTCCCCAAGAAGGATGGTGAGGGAAAGGAGGTAGAACTCAAAGGGCTCCAACTTACGGAGAGTGTAGTATCACGTTGATGAATTTCTTCTACAGCTGCCCCAAATTACAGGGGTGGTGGGGCTCTAAGAAAACCACTAATATAGTTGGGGGGTGTACACAAAATGTGACATACTTGGACAGCAGATGTGCTGTTACCATCTTTCACCTCCTTCAGCACGGGTAATTGGAGTCAGACGACAAAGATCAACCAAGGAATAAAATTCACCTAAATATTAATAGTGCCTGTTTGCTCAGTAGTTGGGCACTGGAATAGTTAAAACACATGTATTGGGGAGTGCCTGGGTGGCTCAGTGGGTTGGCATCCAACTTCAGCTCAGGTTGTGATTTCACCAAGCCCTGAGTTGGGCTCTGTGCTGACAGCTTGAAGCCTGGAGCTTGCTTCAGATTCTGTCTCTCTCTCTCTCTCTCTCTCTCTCTCTCTCTTTCTCTCCCTCTCTCAAAAATAAATAAACATAAAATAAAAAAATTTAAAGAAATAAAACATATGTATTAGGGCGCCTGGGTGGTTCAGTAAGATAAACCTTTGACTCTTGATTTTTGACTCAGGTCATGATCTCACATTTTGTGAGTTCGAGCCCTGCATGCTGCCTGCTTGGGATTCCCTCTCTTCCTCTCTCTCTCTGCCCCTCCCCTACTCTCTCCTGCATGCATGTGTACACTCTCTGTTTCTCTCAAAATAAACAAATAAACTTGAAAATAAGTAAGTAAAAACATATGTATTAAGATGATTTCAGCCATAAGCACATGGGTTTTCTTTACTCAAAGTCACTTGAGGGTCACCTGAGTCACTGAGTTGATTAAGCGTCCAAATTCAGCTTAGGTCATTATCTCATGGTCCCGTGAGTTCAAGCCCTAGGTCAGGCTCTGTGCTGACAGCTCAGAGCCTGGAGCCTGCTTTGGATTCTGTGTCTTCCATCTCTCTCTGCCCCTCCCCTGCTCATGTGCTTGCTCTCTCTCTCTCACACACACACACACTCTCTCTCAAGAATAAATATTAAAAACAAAATTTTAGAAGTCACTTGAATCTTAGTATTTAATTAATGAAAACACAACTTTTATTGGCCTAAATAAATTTTTTTCTTAAATATAAAAAGGAAAGAGCTTATTTTTATTACTTCTTCCTTTTCCGTTTATAATCTTTTATTTTTCCAAATCAGATTAGTTGCTTTTCCTTTTCTTTTAATGCAAAAATTTTTAATGTTTATTTATCTTGAGAGAGACAGAGCATGAGCAGGGGAGAGGCAGAGAGAGAGGGAGACACAGAATCCAGAGCAGGCTCCAGGCTCTGAGCTGTCACCACGGAGCCCAATGGGGAGCTCAAATTCATGAGCGATGAGATCATGACATGAGCCAAAGTCAGACACTTAACCAAGTGAGCCACCCAGGCACCCCATAGTTGCTTATCTTTTTAAGTAGTCTTTTTTAAAGAACAACTTTAAGTTGACAGCAAAACAAAGTACAAAGTTTCCATATATCCCTGCCCCATCCACACACACCACACACACATCCTCCTCCATTACTAAAATCCTTCACTAGAGTCGTTACATCTGTTACCATCCATGAACTTACACTGACCCTTCATTATCACCCCGAGTCCACAATATACATTGGAATTGTCTTTGCATTCTATATTCTGTAAGTTTCAACAAATGTATAATGACATGTGTGGAGCATTATAATATTATAGAGAATAATTTCAATGACCTAAAAATTAACTGGATTCTATTATCTCTTCCTTCCCATTAACACCTGGCAACTGCTGTTGTATCTGTGTTTCTGCCTCCATAGTTTTGCCTTTTCCAGCTTACCATATAATTGCAATCATACAGTATGTAGCCTTTTCACATTGGATTATTTCACGTAAGTTCCCTGTGCCCACCCCCCCCCATGTCTTTTCATGGCTTTCATTTTCTAGATGTATCACAATTCATCTATTAATTAGTGAAGAACATACTGGTTTTCCAAAGTTTGGCAATTGTGGATATAGTTGCCATAAACATCCGTTTGCAGGTTATTGAACGGACATACGTTTTTTACCTCCTTTGGGAAAATATTAACAAGAACGATTGGTGCATCATATCCTAACAGTATGTTTACTTTTGTAAGAAACTGTTAAAATGTCCTCTAACGTGGATGTACCATTTAGCATTTCCACCATCAATAAATCAGAGTTCCTAATGCTCCGTATCTTCACCAGCATTTGATATTGTTGGTGACAGGGATTTTGACCATACTAATAGGTGTGTGTAGTAGCACATTGTTTTAATTTGCATTACCTAAGAATATATGATGTGGTGCACCTTTTTATGTGCTGTGTACCTGATTTAGTGGTATCTGTTGAGGTCTTTTGCCCATTTTTTAAATTTGTTCATTTTCTTATTGTTGAGTTTTAAGAGTGCGTTGTATGTTTTGAATAGCAGTATTTTATTAGTTTTTTTTTTACAAGTATTTTCCCTCAGTCTATGGCTTGTCTCCTTATTTTCTTATGAAAATAAGTCTTTTGCAGAGACAAGGTTTTTAATTTTTATGAAGTCGAGCACATAAATTCTTTATTTTTCATGGATCATGTTTTTAGCATTATATCTAAAAGTAATTGGAATACCTGAGGTTATCCAGGCTTCTCCTATGTTGTTTTCAAAGAGTTTTATAATTTAACATTTTACCTTTAGATCTATTATCCATTTTGAGTTAATTTTTTGTGGAGGGTGTAAAATCTGTGTCTAAGATTCTTTTTTTTTTTTCCTGGTGCGGATGTCCAATTGTTCCAGCTCGTTTATTGAAAAGACTATCTCATCTCCTTTGTACTGTCTTTGTTTCTTTGTCAAAGATCAGTGACCACATTGATGTGGGCTGATTTCTGACCTCTCTCTTCTGTCC
>CM053559.1:14120792-14188451 GCA_028646485.1 Cryptoprocta ferox
TTTTTTTTTTTTCCTGGTGCGGATGTCCAATTGTTCCAGCTCGTTTATTGAAAAGACTATCTCATCTCCTTTGTACTGTCTTTGTTTCTTTGTCAAAGATCAGTGACCACATTGATGTGGGCTGATTTCTGAGCTCTCTCTTCTGTCCTGTTGGTCTGCTTGCCCATTCGTTTATCACTACCACGGTTCTGATTTCTGTTGTCTTAGAGTACGTCCTCAGGTTGGGTAGCATCAGTCCTCTGACTGTGTTCTTCTTCAACACTGAACTGACTATTCTGGGTCTTTTCCCTCTCCATAGAAAGTTTAGAATCCGTTTGCTAATGTCCATGAAACAACTTGTTAGGATTTTAATTAGGATTGCATTAATACTATTTTTTTAATAAATTCTTTTTAACCTGCTAGCTGGAAAATCACTGATTTAAGGACTATTCAGATTAATAGGAACTGTGCATATCTGTTTTTAATAAGATAGTTTATATAAGATTTAATTTAGTGGTAGGAAACATTGTGCATTTACCAATGTTGTATGGGAACAAAATCAAGGCCTGTGAAAAAAGCTATTTAAGCTTTTGGAGATGCTTTAAATTAGTATATTAATCAAAGTTTAAGAGACAGGTGGTGAATACCTACACTTACATTAATTGATTATATATATAAAGTACACTTGAGTTGCTCAATCCTTTTTACGAAGTAACCGGGCAACATTATTAAAAGCAAATAATGGTGTTGGCTGGGTATTTCTTTAGTTCACAGTTAAGTACATCACAATGAATAAGTTCTGTTTAATAAGTATTGAGAAAGACTCACTGCTCTCTACTACATACACGCTACATAACTTTTGTTTTCCTAAATAGATTAGTGACACAAATAACTAACTCCATTAACTAAATATTACTTAACATTTTTCACAGCCACCGTAATGTGCTGTATACAGACTGATCAACTGTTTCTACCCTGAGTGCTTTCACATCTATAGAGACATTGTACAATACATATGACAAAATCTGTAGATCAGGTTTTAATAAGATATTACTTGAACTAGATCGAGTCCTTAAAGGTAAGTAAAAGAAGACCAACATATAATTAACTGACTTGGGAATGTTTGTATACTGAGATAGACCTTTTATATGTGGTATCTCAGTTAATCTCAATAACTACAAACTGAGCATTATCTTACTTTATATGGCAGGGCAAACATTCAAGTGGGATAAATAATTTCCTCAAATCACACATTTCATTAGGATTCAACAATCTCTTTTTCTAAACTTCCCTGTACTTTGCCTCCCAGTTTCTAAAAGAAAACGAGGTTGTTAAGGGAGCCTAGATGGTTATTCCTTTTCCCATCCCTAGCTTGTGTCTTTAGTATGGTTGATTTCCCAGAATACATGACAACCTTTCATAGGAGGGAATAATGGAAGATGACTTTTGTACATTAATAATAATAAATAAGCAATTCTCTGGTCTGAGGAAAACTGGCAAGGTTGGTGGTGGAACTATGAATAGGAAAAAAGAAAAAAGAAACAATTAACACCATGAAATAATGTTTGCACTGGTGAGGTGAATGAAAGCCTGTGAAAAGATGACCAAAAACATGGACATAGAAGTAGTAAGAAATGGAACTAGGAGAAGAATGGTAATTTAATCATGAGTTCATTTTAAGGGAGTCAAGCATTTTTACCTTTCATGAATAGAAACAACAGCAAAACAATAGAACAAAAGCAAAAAGCAAACAAAAACAAAAAAATAGTAAGTATTTGTGCATTTTGGTAGCATTAGTTGATACAAGAATAAATCTGGTACACTCTCCATAGACAACATGAGAATTCTTCAGTGAATGGATACTCCTTTAAGCACAAATCTAAAGGATTAGTGCATTAGTAGTAGCTTTTCTTTTACCCCTCCATTCGGTTCAGCCATGACCACACATGCTAATAGGTAGCTGCTAATAGCCATGTGGGCAGTAAATACTCAGCTGTGACCTTTAATTGTGTCATAGAAGCCAAAAAGAATGCAAGGTAAAATTTTCTCAGCCAATTACTTTTACTACTCATTTCATCACTTAATTATTCATAGATGTATAAAAAGGTACAAATTTCAAAATGGAATGGACCTCGGAGACAATTTACTTAAGCTTGCTTATCTCAAATGTATAGAACATTTTAAATTGCAAGTCAATGTCCAGTGTATACACAGAAAAATCAGGGCAACATTGTCTGGAAGGCTGGTCTAATTAAATAGTGAGCTCTTTGATGCAACACCATCTGCAGGCTCGGCCTTAACTTCTGCTCGTCTGCAAAGGAGGTGACCTGTTTGACATTCAAAGTGTTTCCGTCTGTAGAGAGAATGGAGCTGTTTCTTAGCAGACCTGGCAACTGTACCCCAGAGACAAATTTAAAGAGGACTCCTTGCCTTTTGTCCAGAGATTTAACTCAAATTCTGAATATCAAAAAGGAAAGATAATTGGGAAGTATTCACAATGAGCTTACACACAAATATATATATTTGTCTTGTGAGCATATATATATGTATTATATATATATATATATATATATACTTTCATGCGTGAGCACACGAGATCAAGTGTATGTGTATGTGTGTGGGTCAATCTAATATACTCTTTTGTTATTTACAAAGTAATAAGAAATCATACCTGTGGCCACAGGAAGTCCTCAATTTTGTCCTTTACCTATAAAAGGTGAAAATACTTTGTTGAAAGATTCTGTGCTGGAATTGTGCAATCCCCATTTCATGGATCATGTAGTAAGCTAGGACTCTTTAGTAGTAAATAATTAATTATAGGCGATGAGCAATAGAGTGGTGATGATGATGTACATGAACCTGGGTTTATGTTTTTTCCTGGAACAAAATGCAGAATACATAAATATAAAATAAAACACACTGAGAGTCTAGACAATAATGTGTATGATCATCTGGATATATTTATACAAATCCATCCTGACTAGGTAATAAATGGATTAATAAGGGACCATAGTTTTTTTGTTTTCTTGGGTTTTTTTGGTTTTGTTTTTTACTCTGTATTTCAGTGGTGCTTTGAACTGCATTTTGGAGAAAGTAGATGTTCGGTCCAAGCAGAATTAAATTCACATAATTAATAAATATGGGTCTGTGCATTTTTAAGCAAATGCAGAGAATTTTATAAATGGAAATAGATTCTTTGAAATATACTTTCAATATTTGGGCCCATTTAGCATATTATATAAAGTTAAAATTAATTTAATTTTTACTAAGTGTACTGAGTTACTTCTAGCTTTCAAAAATAGACTATACAAAAGAGAAGTTCAAGTATTTAGAAAAAAAGAGTAGGTGAGGAAGAAAATGGTGCTTAGAAATTGGTGGAGGTGGCACCTGGGTGGCTCAGTCGGTTAGGCGTCTAACCAGCTCAAGTCATGATCTCACAGTTTGTGAATTCAAGCCCTACATCAGGCTCTGTGCTGACAGCTCAGAGCCTGGAGCCTGTTTCAGATTCTGTTTCCCCCTCTCTCTGACCCTCCCTGATCACACTCTGTGTCTCTAAAATATATAAACCAATAAGTAAATAACATTAAGAAAAATTAAAAAAAAAAGAAATGGTGGAGAGCACATGAGAAAGATGGCAAACAAAGAGAAGGGAATGGAAAATATGTAGAGAATTTTAAGTTAAAAGTGAATCAGTATTAAATTACTAATATTATTCTTATAAAACATACAACTTTTGAAAAGGATTTCAAACTCTTTTCAGTTTGAATTTTATGCTAAAATAGTTTCTTCATCAGTATGTAATAGTGGGTCACTAGTGAAAGCTACCTGTTGTATCTTGAAACCAGAAAAACTATTATTATTAAAAATTATAAACACACTGTTTTTCTTTTAGCATAAAAAATAGAATTTGAGGTAAATTTCATTCTAGATAAAACAAAATTGAATGGATTCATTAAGTTCTCCAAAAGGAGTTTAGAAGAACATATCCAGATCATCAAGGACTTTACATAATGGTGGAGTGGCTTGCCTGGCAGGGAGAGACTGAGACTGGATCTTTGAGGTTCAAAGCTATGAACATATTGCAGGAAACAGGAGTGACCACAACCAAGAACAGATTACAGTGAATACCCTTGAAAGATAAGAGAGAAGACCTACAATTAACATAACATTGTAGGTCAACTATACGTCAATAAAAAATACAATGAAAAGGTACAGGAGGAGAATGTTTGAACTGGGTCCTTATACTACAGGGACCAAGTTCAGAGCCTAGGCCTTCAGAGAGGAGTGCATTTTTGCCTGGAGTTATGGGTAAGGCCAGAATCCCTCCTGATGAGCAATCTGGTCTTGAGGGAAATGTCTACATTAAGGTGAATTGAAGTAGCTGACCCCTAAGAATGAGTAGAGTGGCTGTATGACTGGTGGGATGTGGGTACCTTCCGATGATTGTGACCACAGCATCAATGCCTGTCCTACCGATGAACCAGCGATCAGAAACATAAAGAAGGCCAACACAGTGCAGAAGACTGAAAGGCATTCCTAAGGCCCTCTCACTGCCAGAGTCCCTCCTTTCAGTCAAGGACCATAGAGCTTCTAGTCACTCAGTAAAAGCTGCCAATCAAAGCCGCTCCCACAGATGTTGCCAAAATCACAGGACCTTAAGCTTACGTGGCACTTGGCCTGTTAACTTCTGCTGGGAGAGGTGACACTAGAGCAAATGAGAAGACAGAGAAATACTTTAGGAAGCAAACTTGTTTGGGGACCACAAAGTCCCTTACAGAGGGTTGGGGGACAGGAATGAAAGGGAAATGAAGAAGTGCAGGGGTGGGGAGAGGTGAGAACTGTAGAACAATGAAGACTGAAAATTCAATCTAACACACAGACTTTTGTGACTGTCCCAGCATTAGTAACCAGGCCAGCAGAATGCCCAGGAAAGCCACCTTGGATTAAGCCTGGACTTCCTGAAAATCTGGCAGTTCATATACAGGATTTAACATTATGAATATAGAAATAATGACTTTAATCCTGTGTCGATGAAACATGGACAGGGGCATTATATCATCAAAAAATATATATGAATAAGAAGGCATCTGTGCTATTAAATAATGAGGGGTTTTGCTTTGGTGGCAAGATTTTTAAATTTTTATTTAATCTCATTCATGTGTTATTTCTATATCCACAATGACCACTTAAAAGATAGAATAAAATTCTCCTTCTACCAAACTAACTCAAAGGATAAAATAACTTCAGATATACTCACCAAATAATAGGCAATATCTATAGGAAAAGACACTAAAATACCATTAGAGGAGAGAAAAAGGACCTAACACCAACCAGGTTTCTGCATGTAAAACATGAATTGTCACATAATTACACTCCTAATTTATATAATCACACTGAAGATATCAAAAATATATTTGGGGAGCAACTAAGCTAAGCGATTTTAAGCTCCATGAGTAAAATATTAAAATGCAAGAAAACATAAAATGATTTTTAAAAAAGAAAGAATTTTATACATTATTTGCTATTAATGTATATAGTGCAGCAGCAGTGCGGTGCTAGTACATAAAAGACAGCGTTCAGGGTCCAGAAACAGAACAAAATATATACAGGAATTAAGCATTTGATAAATTTTAAATACCAATCAGTGTACAAAAAAATGATTACTTAGTAACTGATATTGGAACAGTCTGGTAGCCATGTTGGAGAAAATTTAATTGAGATCCTTACCTCACACCATTCTACTTAAGAGTCATTTCCATCAATAATGAGCCTCTCTCTGGGTCAAAAAGCTGACATTTACTTGAAACTTCAGAGATTGCACAGTAGAGGTGAAGAAAGCTCAGTGGAAAATGTATCATTAATCCCTCCCACTCACCTCCTCCAACACTCACAGCGGTTTATCATTAGGTATATCACCCAGGATCTATTTTCTTCTGGGCTCCTAGCATCTTCTGTGGTATCCCTGCCCCTTACTTCCAAAAAATTTCCTATGGATCAAGGCCCTTGTGCATATTTCATATTATCTCCCTAATATCCAGGAAACTTCTAGATTCCATCAGTTCAATAATGCCCCAGTGATATGACAATCATTTCAATGAGAACACCATAAAATTAGAGGGAGTATGTGACTGAGAGGCAAATTAATCTTTTTAAAGCCAATACTTAAGGGAAAAGATAACAAAGAGTAATACAGTAAATTTCAGCTATCTACAGTAATTCTTTGCCCCTGCAGGTGAGTGCCTACTGTAGCTCACCAAATTATGTTTTAGCATTGTGTACCCTGTGCTACAGAAAGAATTATGGATGAATTCAGGGTTCATAGAAGCATCTTTTAACTTTAGTCAGAGAAAAAAAGGAAATCAAATAGTTCAACATATCTAATTGGATCAAGGCATGCTATATGGTCAACTTCGGTTTATCTTTACATCAGTTCTCCTTCCAGTGCATATTGGAAAGGGAATTCTATTAGTATGCTAGTGACCAGGGAGAGAGGTCAAGAGAAATTGACCCATTCCACTGTTGGCAAATATCCCTACGCATTCAACGATGGGATAATCACAATTGTTTCCATTAACTATACCTGCAATACATAAGATGGAAAATACCGACCTGAATTAAGAAAACGCCAATTTTAGAAAATAACTTTGAAACAATTCCTAAAATAGGGTGCATAAAGACTCCACCCAAAACCCCAAAACAAAACAAATAAACCCACTGGTTATGATGAACAAAGAACAGAAATTCCTAAGGACCATCTGAGTATTAAAGTTTTAATGTACAGATATTTCAAAATGGTTAAATTATATTATTGGTACGTTTGGAGGAAGGACAAAATATTGATGAAATATGTGAACTGCAAGAGTAGTCAACATTTCATACTTCTTATGATTCTAACTATCCAAAGCATATACTTTCTTTCCGAAGGAAATCACCATAATACCAAAAGTAGTTACATATGAAAAATTATACTAAGCATTAGTAACGTGTGTTTCTAAGTTTCTTCCTATATTTTCAAAGAGACAGCATGTGTGACTTTCACTGGCAGTTGATATGGTTTTGAGTTATTAGGTTTTTTTTAACAACAGTCTTTATACAGTTTAAAATGTTTGCAATAATGTTTTTTGTATTTTTTTTTTTTTGGTCCTATTCCAGAATGCAATTCAGGATACACTGCTACATTTGGTCACCATATCTCACTCTCTCCAAACTGTGACTAATCCTCACATTTTCCTTGTTTCTAATGGCCTTAACATTTTTGAAGAGTACTGAGAATTCAGTAGAATATCTGCCAGTTTGTCAGATGTTTTCTTCTACTTACACTGGGCTTGTGTACTTTCGGAAAGAACACCAACAGAACTCAAGTGCTCTCATTGCATCAAATTAGTGATTATATATCAACATGACTTACCACTGGTGACGTTAATCTTGATCACTTGGATAAGGGATGTTTGCCAGTTTCCTCCAGAGTAAAGTTACTATTGTTTCCTTTTTATCTTTGATTTGTTAGAAAGAATGACTAAGTTTCACCCACACTCAAGGAGAGGTGAGTTAAGCTCCATCTTCTAAGAGAGGAATATAAAATATGTGTGGACATTTATTTAAATAAGAGCATGGATGGGGTGCCTGGGTGGCTCAGTCGGTTAAGCGTCTGACTTTAGCTCAGGTCATGATCTTGCAGTTCATGGATTCAGTTCATGGGTTCGAGCCCTGCATTGGGTTCTGTGCTGACAGCTCAGAGCCTGGAGCCTGTTTCAGATTCTGTGTCTCCCTCTCTTTCTCTGTCCCTCCCCTGCTCATGTGCTGTCTCTCTCTGTCTCAAAAATAAATAAACATTTTTAAAAATTTAAATGAGAACAGGGATAAGTAAGTATTTTGGAGGAGGCAATTTGAAACTGTGCAAAAATTCTGTTTCTTCCTACAATTGTGTGTTTCTTTTACAGTTGGGAAAGAAAAAGCATCCTTTACACATAAATCTGCAAAACATAAATCATTGGATATTGTACAACATACACTTCCAGAGTTTGCCCACACCTTCCTTCTTTGTGTCTTTCCTAAAGTCCCCCTAGAAAAGCTAGGCATGTTACTTTTATCATTTAAGTATTTAAACTCTTCATATTTTATGGGATGCCAGCCAGCAGTATTCCCATCAAAAGAGAAAGAGAGAAAGAGAGAAGGAAACTGTATTTTCTTCCCTGACCTGCTCCTGTAGACAAAACATCCTGTTAATATTTTATAGTCAGATTTCCACATGTACAATGCCAGAAAAGTAACTTAAATTTCTATTATCCTGAGTCACTTGGAGGGCAAGCGCACGCACAAACACACACACACACACACACACACACACACACACACACACCTTATACTGTACCTGCAGTCCTGTCCTACCCAACCCTCTCCCCAGTCCTTTTTCCTATATCCCTTTTCCTATATCCTGTATTGTTTAGTCAGTTCCTCTTGCTATGCCAAGAATACCATAAATTGGGTGGTTTAAACAGCAAATACCTCTTTCTCACAGTTCTAGAGGCTGGGAAGTTCAAACTCTAGTCATCAGGAGATTCTGGGTCTGGGAGGGGCCTGCTTCATGGTACCTAGGCAGCTTACTGCTCCCAGGGTCCTCCCACTGGAGAAGAGGAGGAGAGGGAGTTCTCTGGTTCTCTTCCTAAGGGGTCTACCCTCTTGACCTCATCACTTCCCAAAGGCCCACCTCTAAATATGATCACGATGGGCGTTAGGTTTCAACAAATAAATTTGGGACTAGGGGATTGTCACAAACATTCAGTCTATAGCACTCACTGAGTCAGTATCTCCTTAGATTTGGCAGTCTCTCATTTTTTGAAAAGTCTGCAATACATTTCTGACTATATGCAAAGGTTTGGGAATAGGTGACCTAGATAATGTTGCAATTTACCTTATACATGAATGCATGATAGTTAAGTGACAGTGCTGGGAGATTTCTTAAGATGATATGGCATGGCCAAAATATAATTTCAAAGTTTCAGAATAATTTGTAATTATTTCTGTCATAGATATAAGGAGGACTATAGTTATATTATTCTTGCCTTTGGAATGTATGGCCTATAACTAACACAGATTTTCATAAACCTAGAAGAAGATGCAGTTTTATGTTATGTTACTCTCTGATTTTCAGGACACCAGAGAAAAGTCCTCAAAGGATTCATATCACTGTTTAAATATCAACCTAGGGATAATTAAATGGGATTCCCAGAGATTGGCAGATTTTCATTTTTTTGTTGTTGTTGTTGGCAGTTGCAAATACAACCTCCCCTACTACCATGCCACTGCCATTTTGCCACCTAAAATCCTCTCAGCATGGCAGAGATGATGTTTGAGGAGTCCACATGGGATGGAACAGATTCCTATTTCACAAATTACTTTAGCTTTTGGCAAGATATCATCTCACCGACCAGAAATGAAAAATACGGTTCTGAGACAACAGCACAGTAGTTACTCAAAAGAATATCTGCATAATTTTGTTTTTTGATTTGCATAAAAAATGAAATGCAGACCAGCATGCAATTCTCAAAAGACCTCTAATCATTTCCTTGTTCAGTAACTCTTGCCAAGAACAGCCTATGTGTCCATAGCAAACTTAATTGTTTACTGAACAGTGTTATGTATGAGCTCCACAGCATGAGGAAATTATACAGACCCTTTGACATTCATCATTTGGAGACTAGATGTGAAAGAGCATGTCCAACATAGTTATCCAGTATTAATATTTGGGTGGACTGTTTAAAATATCAGAATCCATGAAAAGAAGGCCAAGTTATTATTCTGCTTTTGACATGAGTTATTAAAAATGTACTTAGCAATCCCTAACTCTATGTAATTCTGCTCTAATACAATGATTCTTAAAACTAACCCAGTGTTTATGGAACAATTAATTTATGATTTTTTATCATTTTTAAATGTTTATTTATTTTTCAGAGACAGAGAGAGAGACAGAGTATGAGTGGGGAGAGGCCAGAGACAAAGAGGGACACAGAATCCACAAAGTAGCCTCCAGGCTTCAAGCTGTCAGCACAGAGACCGCAGCAGGGCCCCAACTCATGAACTGAACTGTAAGATCATGATCTGAACCCAAGTTCCCCTTTTTTCAAAAATTTTGTTTATTATTTTTAAAAGCTAACAAAAGTAAAAGTATCATAACAGCAGCCATATTGGAAATGCTCCCTTGGCAGGCTAACTGCTAAAATTTTGCTAAGAATGACAATAAAGACAGTATTTAATATTAAAGTCATCAAATAGCGTCATATTCTGGATTTAAGGATAAATGGAAGAGTGGCAAATAGTATGTAAAGGATAAACATAAAATTGAAAAGATTTCAAGGATAAAACTTAATGAAATCATTTTTTATGGAAGAAATGGGGGAAAATCAGTGATTCTCTTGACATTGAGTTAGTACTAGAAGACAATACCTAAAAGGAACTGAAAACGGACCTGTCTAGTCAGAGAACAGTAGAGAAACTTTCTATGATAAAGTATTATCCAACTGCCATATCACTAGGCAAACACAAAATTGGGAGAAATTAGTAGTTCTCTTGACATTGCGTTAGTAATGGGAGCAGACACTTAAAGTAATTAGAAGTGGACCTGTCTAGTTAGAGAACAGTAGAAAAGCTTTCTATGATAAAGTATTATTCAACCACCATATCACTAGGCAAATAAGACATTGGGAGAAATTAGTAGTTCTCCTGACATTATGTTAGTAATGGGAGTAGACACCTAAAAGTAATTGAAAGCATACCTGTCTGGTCAAGAACAGTTAGAAAAACTTCCTATGATAAAGCATTATCTAGCTACCATATCACTAGGCAGAAAGCACACCTATGCAGTGCTGTGCAGGTAAGCTAACTCACTGGAGGAACAAAAGGAAAAAGAGAGTGATCGGTATCATTTGCTGATTTCTAAGTGCTGCCACTGTACCCGATTTTGAGCTACCAATGTGATGCCATCAAACACAAACTAGGGAATCAGCCCTTCTGAGGAGGATGAGCCAGCTCCAATCACCTTCACAAAAGCGACATTCCAACCCCACCTTATCCCAAAGACTGAGAGTTTTCTTGATCTCTTAAGTTGTATCTGAAAAGAATTCATATGGTAGAAAGGATCCTAACACTGCTTATAATCTATCTATTTTGTTCCATATTCTAATAAAAATGTCAACAATAAATTCTCATCGTTAGCAGAGTTCTACTATAAAGATTTTGTGCAATAAATGATTTTACATATATCTGGAACAACTAGAATTCGGGAGGAAATGTTTTCAAATGGTTTCAAACCTTAGTGTTAGAAGTAAGATAGAGATGGCTCAAGGGTATACGGTCAAACAACGGATCATGTCATTCATTACATATACCTATCTTCTGGCCTCTGTTGCCTCTAGAAGTCATAGGATTGGATAATTCCTACTCAGCAGCTCTGCCTCTATTCTTAGGGTAGCTTTTGTCACTTACCATTGCAGTTGTCTATGTATTGACATTTCTCGCCAATAGATGGGGGTATGTAATCTACTCCTTTGTACCTAATACCTAGTTCAGTACCTAGCACACAAGAGATGTTCAATTAAACTGTTAATATTTGGGGCGCCTGGTGGCTCAGTCAGCTAAGCATCCGACTTTGGTTCAGGTCATGATCTCGCGGTTCGTGAGTTCAAGCCCCCATAGGGCTCTGCACTGACAGCTTGGAGCCTGGAGCCTGCTTTGGATTCTGTGTCTCCTTCTTCTCTCTCTCTGTCCTTCCCCCACTTGCACTCTCTTTCTCTCCATCGCTCAAAAGTAAATAAACATTAAAAAAATTTTTAAAGTGTTAATATTTATTTCGTTAATGATCTCAATGAAAAGATAGAAAGGTTCTTAGAACACTTGTGCTGTTTATTCTTCTGAAATTAATTGAACTCTAAAGCGCAACCTAAAATCAAAGCAAGATAAATTGCAAGGATTTACCACCATTTGTTGAAGACAATAGGAGTTATCAGTTAGGGAATTTATATTTATAATTTAAGGGGTATGCTGTTACCACCCTACCAGAGGGCCTTGGAGTTTTATACTAAAATATATTTTAGAAGAGTGTTGTCACTGTTGGTGTTGGCTATTAATGTTTGGAGACATTCCTCTTGTAAAGTTCCAATTATCATCATCATCATCATCACTATCATTATTGTCATTATTATCTGTACTCTGTTATGACAATAGTTTGGGCAGTATATTAGACCCAATTATTATTTTTATTAGGCAATTCTGGTCCAAGCAGATTAATTAATTTTTACCTAAAATAGTATTGAAGTGAAAAGTATAGACTGTATGAGACACTGTATAAATTTAAAAAGCCATTCTAAAGACATTAAGCTTTTAATAGTCAAAGCCTGCAAGGCCAAACATTGGCTCACAGATTGACAGAAATGAGGTGACAGGATAAGAATAGTCGGATTTTGGAACTTAGAAACCTTGCCTTCAAAATTCTTAGAGAAAGTTATTTTTGAAAAGCAAAGTACATCACAATGAAGGGAATCCAAAAATAAATGTAGCTTGATTTAGTTTATAATATTATTTTTTTAAATATTTGTTTAATATTGAGAGAGAGAGAGACAGAGAGAGACAAAGCAGGAGTGGGGGAGGGGCAGGGAGCGAGGGAGACACAGAATCTGAAGAAGGCTCCAGGCTCTGAGCTGTCAGCACAGAGCCCGATGCGGGACTTGAACCCACAAACTGTGAGATCACGTCCTGAGCTGAAGTCGGCCGCTTAACCAACTGAGCCACCCAGGCGCCCCTTTAGTTTATAATATTAAAGGTCAGGAATTAGGATCATTACTGCTTATTTTCCTATGATAAATTCTATGTTTTGCTTTACAGAAAGTAGAAGTAATTTATTTATTCTTACTCAACTAAAGAAGAGCTATTTACTGTCCATGATGTGCGAGTCATTGTATTACAACCCAAAAATTTTAAACTACTAATTATTTAGATTTTGTCACTGCTTACAAGAAACTCTTAGTCAAGTGAGAACTAAACAAAATGAGATGTGTGGTAGATGCCCTGAGGGTTGTGGATGTATTATTCTACATGAATACAAATCAGGAAACGATTATTTTAACTAGCTATCAAGAGCTGACAGGGCCAAGGGAAAAAATTCGCACTTGAACTTGAGCAACATGTAAACATTTGCCAGGTACACAAAATTGGGAACAGGAGCCATTCCAAGAGCGAATGCCTGAAGAGAAATAATGCAGAAAAGCTTAAGAACACCTAGAACCTTGAATAAATAGCTTCATCTATTTTACAGAAGATCCACTTTCAGAACTTTGTTTGGTTACTAAGGTAATTTCATGAGTATCTCATAAAATCGTTTAATTTGTCTTTTTATAGTCTCACAGCAATAAGACCATTATAAAGCCAGCACTAAAATACTTGTTTTTGAAAGTATTTTACAGTTTTTGGTATTATTACACTCTTGTTGTCACACCAGGATGTACAAAATGAGAGGAAAATCCTCCATATCCAATCCCTCAGTGAGTAGAAATGGTATCCTTTTAAACAATAAATAATTTCAAGACAAGTATTTGAACTCTTTTTTGCCTTTCGTGCCTTGGCTGTGATTTATGTCTGATGGGGAAAATAAAACAAAAAAGGAAAATTGTTCTTTCCAGACATGAGTGCAGTCTTTGACTCCTGCTTCCCACTTGAAATATTTGTCATGGAAGCCTTGGGACTCAGTACTGTCTAATCCCTGGCACATAGTAGGTCATCAATATTATTTATGAATAGATGCATGAATGAACAAAAGCATTAATGAAAATCCAAACATATGCACATGTGGATTTTAACTGAAGCTTCTCACTGGAGAATCAATAGCCATGCTCTGTTCTTCTCAGTCTTTGTTTCCACTAAAGAAAGTCATTTTAAAAAATAAAATAAATTTCCCATCATAAAATCTATATACTTAAAATAGCCTTACACTGGAATATTTTTAAGCCATAAGAAATCATTTCATATGATAGCATTTAGGTTTTTACCAGACTTATCCAGATAGAATTGACATAGGTCATATGTAAGTTTAAGGGTGTATGACATGTGATTTAATACAACTATATATTGTGAAATGTTTACCACAATAAGGTTAGTTAACATATTCATCACCTCAAATAATTATCAATTTTTTGTGATGATGACATTTAAAACCTACTTTCTTAGCAACTTTCAAATACCTAAGACAGTACTGTTAACTAGAGTCACCATGCTGGAGATTAGACATTCAGAATTTAGCTCTGGCTTTTCCAGAGTATAATATAGTTGGAGCCAAACAGTATGTAACCTTTTCAGCTTGGCTGCTTTACTTAGTAATACACATTTAAGATTCCTCCATGTCTTTTCATGGTTTGACAGCTCGTTTCTTTTTGGCACTAAGTAATATTCCATTGTTTGGGTGTGCCACGGTTTATTTGTTTTCCACTGATGAGCATGCTGGTTCCTTCCATATTTTGGCAATTATGAATAAAACTGCTATCAGCATCCATTTGTGGACAGAGTCTCCAAAGCATGGTATTTTAAAAATAATTTCATTCGATAATGTCATTAAAAGACATTATTTTGAACATTATTATTAACATTTTAAGGTGTTTTAAACTTGAATAAGTATTAGTCTGTTTGAATCCTTGTTAAGGACTGACTCTTTCCCCCCAAAACTAATATTAAGTGAATTACATTTTTTACTTCATTAATTGCTTATCTGAAGGTATAAAAGTTCATTTTAATGTGTGACGAGATTTTTCTTGCTTATCGAATCCAAATCATCCATATTAAATATATCTTCTTTTTAATGCTAACTCAACTAGGAATCAATCTCTCATTTTAGGATTTAGTATACATGTAATGACACTTTTTAAGAATCCATTATTCTTTTCTAGGTCAGAAAGACCAACTATCCAAGCGTTCACTTCCTTCCTTCCCTAAAACCCACTGAAATGACAGGAAAAAATGTAAAATCCTAGAAAAACAAGAAGAATCCCTTCGGATGGCAAAGATTATTGAAAATTTTCTTAAAGATATAAAGCAGATGGGATTTAATTGAAAAAGAAACCCCACAGAGGTGAGCAAATGACAGCTCAATGGGGATTTCTGAAAAAAAGAAAGTTTTCCAAATAGAACACCAGAAAACTCCCCAGGATCAGAAAAAGCCTAACTTGGGAGCCAGAGCAGTCCCTGGGGCAATTGGCAAGGTAATTAATTAAAGTGCTAGGAAACTGCTGAGCCAGAATACAACTCTCAGGCACAAGCTAGTGAGCTCCAAATTTAATGGGGGATCTGCCTTAGGGAACTCCCAGGGTGGGCTTTGAGCTGGGAAGACAAGTAGAGCAATGTCCTAGTCAACTTCCAGTTACAAAGCAACTGAGTTAACCAAGTAACACTGAGTCTCTATAGATGGATCAATGAAACAAAATGAATAATCTATACATAGAAGATAAAAATCTCAATAGAAATGTGAGAAATATGCTTAGAATTTTGGATGAGAAAAATCCATCATAAGCCTATGACAAATTCCAGAAATCATAAAGGATAAACTGGCAGATTTGAACACGTAATTAGTTTTACCTTCGTCCTCACCAACTATATCATGAAAAAGGTAAAAGACAAATGTAAGCACAGAGAACATACATACACTCCATGTGACCTATAAAAATGTGAACTTCCTAATATGCAAAACCACCTTAAATCAGTAAGAAAAAGACAACCAACAGAAAAGTGTCATATGAGCAGATAATTCACCAAAAATTTTAGATTAACTCTCATGGGTATTTTAAAAATTAGCCATGATCAGGGGAATGCAAATAAAAAATAATAATGCAATGGACTGGCAAACCCTGAAAATAATTTATAGTATACGAGTGTTGGAAAAGTTGTGAGGAAGATAATATTGTATAGTCTTTCTTGAGTGTAAATTCATATGAATTTTTAGAGCGCAATTTGGTAGGATTTACCAAAATTTAGCATTTGAGTAGAAGGTTAAAAAAACCCATTTATTTCTCTTTTTTTTACCCACAGAAAAAAATGTTCATTTTTTCTCAATTTTTTAAAATTCCAGTTAGTTAACATATGGGCAGAAGACATGAATAGACATTTTTTCCAGAAAAGACACACAGATGGCTAACAGACAAACAAAAAGATGCTCAACATCACTCATCATCAGGAAAATGTAAATTAAAACTGCAATGTAACACCCATTTTCTCCTGCATGAGGAGCTGACCTTGGTCTCTGCAAGGAAAACACCTGATTCTGCCCCTGGAAAATTAGATTTCTCTATTCCATTTTCCTCTAAGGACAGATGATACTATATGTGCCTTACATTAATCCTGTTAAGTCTGAAAGTTTAGACAGACATTAAAGATCCCTGGCAGACATTATCAACTCGTAAAAAAACATTTAAATTCATTTAATGTAAATAGAAATACTTAGATATACACAGTAAAATATTTGTTTAAGTGTGGAGATACGATAAATATCCAACAATAGCAGAAGGGATGAATATATTTTGCTTATCTACATTATGTAATACTGTATTAATAGAATAAGGTAGATTTGTATCACTGAAATGGCAAAAAGCTCTTTTGATATACTGTTGACATGCTGCAAAGACATGCTGCAAAAGAGCATTCATTATTTCTTATATGCATATGTCTATCAAGTCTCTTCAAGGACCTGGGCTACCTTCGAGCACAAGCTGGTTTGACAGGCCCCCTGCATAACTTGCCAGTTCTAAACTTTCAGGGACCTAAATCTTGCTCTTCTACCCCAACCTTAGGCTTAGGTCTTTATGAGAATGGCTGAACTAACATAATCTTGGAGAGACTCTGTTTATCTCTCTATCCTATCACTCACTGAAAAGAACCACTAGTTCAGCCTTGGCTACATATGAGAACAATCAATTGGTGTTCTGGTACTTTAAAAAATACCAGTGCTTCTCATATGGTTTCAATGGAGAATTCTATGAAAATTTTAAAGAATAATTAACACCAAGATTCAGAGTCTCTTCCAGAAGACAGAAAAGTAGAAAACATTTCCCAACTCATTTTATAAGGATATTTATAAGGAGTATTATCATACTCCAAAACCAGACAAAGATAATACAAAACAGGGAGAGATGGAGAGAGAGGGAGAGAGAAGGAGAGAGAAGCTGTAGATCAATATCTCTCATTAGATGCAAAAATAGTCAATAAAATATTAGCAAATTGAATCCAGCCATGTTGGAAAAGAATTATGTACCATGACCAAGTGACGTTTATTCTAAGCTTGTAAAACTGGTTCAACAGGCAAAAAAAATCAACCAGTATAATACATTCTATCAGGCAATGGTCTAAATGTCTGTGTCCTTCCAAAATTTAAATGTTGAAAACCTAATGCCCATGGTGGTACTATTAAGAGGAGGGACCCATGTGAGGTGATTACATCACAAAGGCTGAGCCCTCATGAATGGGGTTGCTACTTTTATAAAAGAGACACAGAAGAGCTCCTTTGCCCCTTTTAGCCATGTGAAGACATAACTGAAGCCTGTAGTCTGAAAGAGGGTCCTTGCCTGCCCATACTACCACCCTGATCTCAGTTTTCTAGCTTCCAGAATAGTGAGAAATAAATTTCTGTTTATAAGCTGCTCAGTCTGTGGCATTTTGCTGTAATAGACCAAACAAACTGAGACGTATCAATAGGTTAAAGAAGATAATTCGTATAATCATATCTCAAGTGATGAAGAAAAGGCATTTGACAAAATCCAGTAGCCATTCATGATAAAAGCTGTCAGCAAGTACTTCAACTTGATAAAGAGCATCTACAAAAAACTTAAAATTTCCATCCTATTTGATGATGAAAACTGAATATTTCTGTCCTAAGGTAGTAAGAAGTCAAGTATTTTCACTCTTAGCACATCTATTCATCATTTTATGAGAGTTTTAGGCAGTACAAAACAACAAAAAGAAAAGCCATATAGATCAAAAACAAAGAAATAAAACTGCCCATATTTCCAGATGGCATGGTGTGTATCCTCATAAAGTTGTTCAAGGTCACAGGATACAAGTTCAACAAACAACAATAAAGCTCAACGCACAAAACCTATTACATTTCTATATACTAATAAGAAACATGTGAGAACAGAAATGAACAACACAGTACCATTTATAGTTGGTCCAAGAAAATGAAATGCTTAATTATAAAGTTCACAAAACACACCCAGGATGTGTGTACTGAAAAGGACAAAAGATTTCTGGAAGAAATGAAAGACCTAAATACAGAGACCTATCATGTTAAAGGCTTGGTAAAGTCTTCACGTAGGGAAGATATCAATTCTCAAATTCATCTATAGGTGTTAATTCAATTCCTCTGAAAGTTCTATCAAAGTTTTTGTAAATGTAGATAACCTTTTTCTAAAATTTATATTAAAAGGCACAGGACTTAGAATATCTAAAGCAATTTTGGTAAAGAATAATAAGGTGGGAAAAATCATTTGATGCAATGTCAAGTCTTACTATATAGGAACAGTCACCAAGACAATATAGTATTGGCAGAGGATAGACACAGAGATCAACTGAACAAAATTAAGAATTCATAAATAGAGGAACACAAATATGTCCAACGTGTTTAGGGACTTGTTTTTTTACAAAGGTGCAAAAACAATTCAATGGAGGAAAAGTCAACATTTTCAACAAATGATGCCAGAGCAATTGGACATCCATGGGCATAAAAATGAACTCCTACTTATATCGCACACCTCCTATTCAACATTATGTTAAATGAATCATGAAAACTATAAACCATCAGAAGGGGAAAGAAAATAGGAAAAAACCCAAGACCTAGGAAATAAATGAAGAGTTCCTAAACTTGATGGCAAAAAAAAAATAATCCATGAAAGGAAAATCTGATAAAACTTCATCAAAATTAAAAACTTTCTTTCTGATATGACCTTGTGAAGAGTTTGAAAAGAAGATATCAGATGGGAAAAATATTTACAAACCACCAATGCAACAAGGAATTGTATCTAGGATAAAAAACTCTCAACCCTCAAAGGTAAAAAGACAATCCAATAAGATAACGTGAACAGATATTACACTGAAGAGATGCTAAATAATGACATGAAAATATGTTCAATATCATTAGTCATTGGGGAAATTCAAATTAAACTACAAGGAAGTATCACTATATGCCTATCAGAATGGCTAAAATAACAATTTGATAGTTTCTTATAAATCTAAATGTGTACCTACCATATAATCTTAGCAATTATACATTTAGGTTTTTATGCCTTTGAAATGAAAACATATTCACACAAATATCTGTGCACAAAAAATCACTGTAGCTTTACTTGTAATAGACCAAAACTGGAAGGAGCCCAGATGTCCTTCAATGGGTAGATCATTAAACATACTGTGATACCATGGTCTACATGTAGCACAATGTTGTACCGTGGAACTATATTCAGCAATCAAAGGAACAATCTATTGATATATACAACCAGGATGTATCTCTAGATAATTATGCAAAGTGAAAAAAATTCAGTCCCTTCATTTATACGACATTCTTGAAATGACAAAATTACAGAGCAGAAGAACAAACTGCTAGTTGCCAGGGCCTTCCAGGGGAGAAAAGGGGGTAACTCTAATCATAAAAGAGTAAGATGAGGAAACTTTATGATAGAACTATTCTGTATCTTGACCGTGGTGGATGCCACACAAATCTACATATTTAATAATTTGCATAGAAATAAGTGCATACAAACCAACACACACACACACCCACACAAATCAGTGCATGTAAAATTGGTTAAATCTGAATATGGTAGATAAATTATATCAAAACCAATATTCTGGTTAAGGAATTGCACTATAGTCACGCAAGATGTTACCAGTGATAGAAACCCAGTCAAGGGCATAGATCTTTCTGAATTATATCTAACAAATGCCTATTAAATCTACCAATACCTCAAAATAAACAGTTTGAAAACAAACAAACTTGCAGTCTATCCCAGATATTCTGATTTATTTTGTCTACGGTGAGGCCAAAGAGTTGTACATTTTTTAAAAAAGCTCTTCAGGAAAAGCTTAAGGGAAGAAGTATTTCTAGCTGCTATTGCTATGATTTAGACTGAACCTATGGCCATGACATTGGCCTGAGTTTCATCTGAATTTGCTTCCTTGGAATACTGTCTTGGACTATGTGGTTGTCCTTTTTGGATTCTACCATTGCAGTAGAATCCATTCATCTCTGCCTCCTTTGCTCCCTCCCAATCTCTCTTTGCTGTCTAGACTGAAGCTGTAGCTTCAGTCCCAGACTACAAGACTCAAGGCAAGATAAAGTTATGACATACATTGATTGCTATGTTTATCTCCGTACTATTGTCAGTAATGTAAATGTTTTTTTAATACTCCAATAATTTAGGTAAAAGATACCAACAAACATGATTTAACAAAAAATGACTTTAAACATTTTAACATCAGAATTTAGAGATATTTCCAATATTTCACTACTTTTATGTACTAGATGCAACACTAGTTTAGTCTCATTAGGAGGCATTTTATTTTGGAATGTGAATATAGTTTTATGTGCTTTTCAATTGTTTTTTTCTAAAATAAATTAGTTTGTTACTATATACACTGGCAAATACTGTTGGCAAAATAAAAATGGCAAATAAAAATGACAAAAGACAAGTCAAGTCTCATTTGGAAGAATAGAGTTGTAATGAAAATCTACACACACACGGAGCAAGAAAGAGGGAGAAAGAGAAACCTTTAGCTCACTTGTTTCAAAGAACTCTTGATTAAATAAAATTCCATGACAACTAGCAAGGTTGAACAGTCCTACAGAGCCCATTGTAATCAAATCAGGCTTGAGTCATAAGTGAAAATGAATTCAGACTTTGCCTCCTCCTTAATGTTTTTCTAAGCAATAGACACTTTAAAATAAAGACCCTGTCAGAGGGAGCTGGCAAAAAATTACAGATTATAATTCTAAAACTCACACAGCTTCTTTGTCATGGTTACTTTTAACCACAGTGTTTGAGTAGAGGCCTAACATGGAATGTTAGGAAGGATTCCCGGGGTCATTTTCTAACGACATGGCATTAATATTGTTCTTTGAACTGTGATAATCATCACTGTTCATATGTGCCAGTATTTTTCTTAGATCACCCTCTTTCAAACAGGCTTGTGGTGCATTTTGTGCAATCCTAGTTTATCTAAAGCCTTAAGTCATAAAGGATGCCTTGGATGCCTTGGGTCACTGTTTTCTAGTGCCCTGTGGTATCCTTTCCCCTGGCTAAATGGCATTGCTATTATTATGATTGCTGCAATCCAGAATTTAATTCAAAGCACAGGAATGAAATCCAGCCATGCCAACCACATAGTGAGTGTTCTTTTTTCCCTGCCACGAGCATATGATTTAATGCTCTGCATTTAAAGCTTAGTCTAGTGCTTTTGTCACTTAATGGTAACAAAAGAATTAATTACTTGAGTTATTAAAAGACAAGAGTGTTTAAATGCTTCAGTGTTATAAGAATGAAAAGCAACTAAAACAAATGTTGCCAATATTGGATTTTTCTAGGAGCATGGTCATTCCTTTTCAGAAACCAACATTTTCTCATAATAGTTTGGGAAGATTATCTTTCTCATTAAGATATTCTCCCATTCAAGTGCTCAATCTCTCTTGTCAGAAGGTTCTGGTTATGATTCAGTTTACAGAATATTTCATTATTTCCTGTAGGCTCGAACAACCCTAGGCAATGGACACACTCCACCTTCAGAAAAAAATGTAGCTCAACACCTCCACTCAATATTATCTGAAGAGTCTAGCAGAATCCAGTTATTAGGATTCTGCTTTTCTCACACCTTAATAATCCCTATAAACTCCACATTCTTTCCCCTGTACCTTTACAGGGAGAAACATTAATCTAACAGTCACTAGAGAAAGAGGGTCTTGAAGAGTTCATTTCTCCTTGAGTCTAGCTTGAGATCTAGATGGTTTCAAAAAGCCCTCGAGGACCAAGGAGAAGTAGATGGATTTTTAACATTTTCTGGCACTC
Source organism: Cryptoprocta ferox (assembly GCA_028646485.1). Classification (NCBI taxonomy): domain Eukaryota; kingdom Metazoa; phylum Chordata; class Mammalia; order Carnivora; family Eupleridae; genus Cryptoprocta; species Cryptoprocta ferox. The sequence continues at coordinate 14,142,851 of CM053559.1, forward strand.
TTCTTTGGTAACTGTTTTCCTTGTGAGATAGCATGTCAGTAGTAAATTTTAGGAAGCACAACTGGGGCTTGAGACCCCCTGTCTCAGTAGAAGTTTGCCTCCCAAACAGAAAAAAAATTATCAGGAGAGCAGCCAAAAGAAAGCATGCCAGAAATTAAAGTTTGCTTCATTTTTGCAATATCTACCTATATTCTCTAATGTCACTTAGCTGTAATCTGAAACTTTGGTATCTCTAAATACCACCTTGGATACTTATCTGCCATGTCAATTCCTGGGCTACAACTCCAAGAATCTCTGATTCAGACTGGGGTAGTACATAAGAATCTTAACCTAGGACTAAGCAAAGAGTTCTTAGACTTGATGACAAAAAAGGATCCATAAAAGGATTGAGAATGATGAACAGGTGAAAGATGAATATGGATTTTAAATCATACTTTTAAATAGAGTTCTAAAGTTTATGGGTAGGCCGATAAAAAAGATCATGAACATATTATTTAATCTATCTTCACCAGGATAGATGTCTAAGCAGACAACCAGGACAGCAACACTGTTCAGAATTAAAGAACATAAATTTAAGACTGTAGTTTTTGCCCTTCCTGGAGACCTAAGGAAAACTAAGATGGACTCAGAGTGGTTGAGAAGATAACCCTTTGCTTTCTAGACATGTGGTCATATATTCAAGTTTATTCCCAAGCCACAGGCCCTCTGCCCCACATCTCAGGATGTTTCCCACCCACACCAGGTGTATTGGAGCTCTAAATAACAATTGAGCTTCTGCCTTAGTTCTTGTGCTTGAGTTCCTTTCAAAGTATCTACTTTAGCACCAAAGATTTTCTAGCATTGGTTCCTTCTCTAATTTGTGTTGGTCTCTCCCCATTCTTTGTGAAGTCATCTGGGGGTGATCCTGAGTGTTTCATTCCCTCCAAAGTGAAGGAATTGCTCTGCCCTGCCTCATCTGCATTTTGTTAAGCCTTCCCCAATTTATGTGCTGTTAATCACTCTTCTTTTTTTTAACCCTGTGTTTGGATCCCCACAACACTTCCCCTAAAGACTAGTGTCTTTCTTTAGCAGCTTAGACCCAAGGTCTTGTCCCAGATGATGCTGGTCTGGTTCTTTCAATACAGTCAACCTGACACTCACCATGTCATGAAATAATGTACTTTGTGAAAGAGAGCCTCTAAACTTGCCAGCACAATTGAAATGGATTATCTTAATCTTCCGTAATTCATTTATCTGACCAAAATGTGGTAAACTCTCGATACCAGACACTTGTAAGAGGAAAAATGCCTTTGTATTGAGTATGAAAGATAAAATAAATAGAAAGTAATTGGCAGGCATTTGTCACTTGTATTTTTCCAGTACTGGATCAAGAAGGATACAATAAAAAAAAAAGGAGGGGGGCATTTTATCCTCCAGATTGATGTGGCTGAAAGAAATGTCAGTGACCCATCTGGGTTTGTCTTTAATGTCTGGTAAAGACAAACAGACTGGTTTAAGACTATGTCAATACCTTAGTAGATATCCCTGAGAGTAGCTGAAGTTCTTACAGAATTATATCTTTTCTGGACAAGTACACCAAGATCTGGTCCATCTATACCAAGGCAATAACATCTGAAATTATTTTTCATTGCCTCATTTCACTTACCACGTTTTGGCCAGATAAATTAGAGCCATTCAGAAAAAGAAAAAAAATTCTTTACTAGATCAAGTGTTTTATCTCCCTTGCAAAGACACCATATTTTAAATACTATGATCATTTGGCATGAAGTTGGCTTCGGGTTTTCTTACAGATTTTCCAGTATCATTTTTTGAAAATATTTTTCTTCCCTCATAAGAATGATTCCACATCTTTGTTGAACATCAATTGATTGAATAAGTGAAAATGTTTCTGAACTCTTCTGTTCCACTGACCTGCCATGCCTTATGCCAGTACTCTGCCAAACTGATTACTCTAGCTTAGTAAAAATTCCTGAAGAGAGCTTGTATAGTCTTCCTAATTGTTTTTTTTCTTTTTCAAAATTCTAGGTCCTTTGTATTTCCATATAAATTTCAGAGTCAGCTAGACAATTTCTGAGAGAAAAAGAGAGAGAGAAGAGAAGAAGAAGAAGAAGAAGAGGAGGAGAAGGAGGAGGAAGAAGAAGGAGGAGGAGGAAGAGGAGAAATAAGAAACAATTTCTTGCTGAAATAATCCTGGAAATACACTGAAGTTATTAATTAATTAGGTGATAACTTACATCTTTAAAACATTGTGCTTTCTTACATATAAAATTGTTTTGTGTTATTTAATTTTCATTTTTTAGGTGCTCTTTAGTTTCTCTGAGCAGGGATTTCAGATTCGAGATGTTACATGACTGTTATCAAATTTATTTCTAAATATTTTAATATTTGTTTTCTCCTCAATAATTAGAATTACTGTAAAATATCACTTGCAGATATTTGCCACTGTATACAAAACTGATTTTTAAAAATTGGGCTGTTCTCTGAGAACTTGCTCAATTTACTTTTAGTTCTAATAGTTATTTGTAAGATTACTTTAGATCTTTTGCATACAAAATCATGCCACACACTAAGAGACACTTCCAATCTTTATATTTTTGAATTTCATTTCCTAGATGATGTATTCCTATGGCCAGGCTTATCAGTACAACACTTAATAGGAAAGTAAGAATGAACATCTTTGCCTTGTTTTAATCTTTGGAGGAAAATAATCAACATTTCACAATTTGGTATAATGTTGCTGTACATTAGGCATAGATGCCCTTTCACAGATCGAAGAATCCTTATATTACTAGATTTTTGAAATTTTTAAACATCAGTAGGTGTTGAAATTTGTCAATTATTTTTATTAAATCTACTGAAACGGTCTTTAGTCATTTCTCCATTACCCTTAAGATGGTACATTACATTGTTTTTTTATTGTTAAGCTAACCTTGCATTCCTAGAATAAACTACTTAAATACATTATGTTAAAGGTTTCTACATTTACATATGGGGAAAACATTGGTTAGTATTTTATTTTGTAATTTTTTTTCAGAGTCTTCTATTAGGATTATGCTGGCTTCATAAAATGAGTTGCAAAGTATTCATCCATCCTCCACTTCTAAAACACTACTGGAAGTCTTTACTTAAAAGTTTAACAAAATTCCATACTATATGTTCTGGGTCTCAATTTTTCTTTCTAGAACATTTTTGGTAATGAACACGACTTCTTTAATTTAGTTTCCTCATTTATAAAATAGGGATAATAATAGTACCCATTGTAGGATTTTAAACGAAATTAGTTGATTTGATATTTATAAAGCTCCTAGCCTAAGGGATCAAGAAATGTCTGTTAAACAAATAAAGCATCTGTTAACATTTTATGCTTTCCATTCCAGGTCTTATACACATAAATAAAACTTGTTAAGAAAATCAAACATTATATCACTATGTAACACAGTACTGGAAGTCTTAGCCTCAGCAATCAGACAACAACAACAACAACAAAATAAAAGGCATCCAGATCAGCAAGGAAAAAGTTAAACTCACTATTTTCAGATGACATGACACACTATGTAGAAAACCCAGAAGACTTCACCAAAATATTACTAGAAGTAACATATGAATTCAACAAAGTAGAAGGATATAAAATCAATGTGTAGAAATCTGTTGCATTTCGATACGCCAATAATGAAGAAACAGAAAAAGAAATAAAAGAATTGATCCCATTTATAAATCCAAAAACAATAAGATATCTAAGAATAAACCTAACTAAAGAAGTAAAAGATCTCTACACTGTAAACTATAGAATATTTATGAAAGAAATTAAGGAGGACACAAAGAAATTGAAAAAGGAGTCCGTGCTGATGGAATGTGAGAACAAGCATTGTTACAAAGTCCAGAGCAAAAAGCAATCTATACATTTAATACAATTCCTATCAAAATACCAGCAACATTTTTCACAAAGCTGTAACAAACAATCGTAAATTTGTATGAAACCACAAAACACCATGAATAGCCAAAGCAACCCTGAAAAGCAAAAACAAAACTGGAGGCATCATGATTCCAAAGTTCAAGCTATATTACAAAGCTGTAATCATCAGGACAGTATGGCACTAGCACAAAAAGAGACACATAGATCAATGGAGCAGAACAGAGAACCCAGAATGGACCCATGAATGTACGGACGACTAATTTTTACAAAGGAGGAAGTAATATCCAATGGAGAAAAGGCAGTCTCTTCAACAAATGAGCTCAGGAAACCTGGAGGGTGACATGCAGAAGAATGAATCTGGACCACTTTCTTATATCATACACAATAATTTCAAAATGGCTGAAAGACCTAAATGTGAGACAGGAAGCCATCAAAATCCTAGAGAAAAACACAGGCAAAAACCTCTTTGATCTCAGGCGCAACAACTTCTTAGTTGACATGTCTCCAGAGGGAAGGGCAACAAAAGCAAATGTGAACTATTGGGACTGCATCAAGATAAAAAGCTTGGAAACAGTGAAGGAAACTATCAGCAAAACTAAAGGCAACCTACAGAATGGGAGAAGATATTTGCAAATGACATACCCAGATAAAGGGTTAGTATCCAAAATCTATAAAGAACTTATCCAACTCAATACCCAAATAACAACCCAGTTAAGAAATGAGCAGAAGACATGAATAGACATTTTCCAAAGATATCCAGATAGCTATCAGACACATGAAAAGATGCTCAATATCACTCATCATTAGGGAAATACAAATCAAAATCACAATGAGATATCACCTCACACTTTTCAGAATGGCTAAAATTAACAGCACAAGAAGAAACAGGTATTGGAGAAAATGTGGAGAAAGAGGAACACTTTTGCACTGCTGGTGGGAATGTAAACTGGTGCAGCCACTCTGGAAAACAGTATGGAGGTTCCTCACAAAATTAGAAATGGAACTGCCCTATGCTTCAGCAATTAAACTACTACGCATTTATCCAAAGGATACATAAATGCTGATTTGAAGGGGCACAGGTGACCCAATGTTTATAGCAGCATTATCAACAATAGTCAAACTATGGAGAAAGCCCAAAAGTCCATCAACTGACCAATGGAAAAAGAAAATGTTGGTGTATACACACACACACACACACACACACACACACACACAATGGAATAATACTCAGTGATCAAAAAGAATGATTTTTTTGCCATTTGCAACAATGTGGATAGAACTAGAATGTATTATGCTAAGCAAAATTAGAAAAAGACAAATATCATATGATATCACTCATATGTGATATCACATATCACATGAGAATGGGGAGTGAGATAAAAATGGAGATAGAGGCAAACTGTAAGAGACTCTTAAAGACAGAGAACAAATTGAGGGTTGCTGAAGGGGGAGGTAGGTAGGGGGATGGGCTAAATGGATAAGGGGAATTAAGGAGGACAACTTGTTGGGGTGAGCACTGGGTGTTATATGTAAGTGACGAGTCACTGGGTTTTACTCCTGAAATCATACTACATTGTATGTTAACTTGAATTTAAATAAATTCTTAAAAATGGGCAGAGAACCTGAATATACATTTTTCCAAAGAAGACATACAGATTGCCACAAGACACATAGAAAATGGCTCAACATCACTAATCACTAATCAGGGAAATGCAAATCAAAACCACAATATAACCTTACATCCATCAGAACGGCTAAAAACAAAGAGACAAAGGATAACGAGTATCAGTGAGGATGTAGAGCAATAAAAAGCCTTATGCACTTTTGTTGGGAATGTAAATAGTTACAGCCAGTATACAAAACAGTTTGGAGGTTCCTCAAAAAATTAAAAAATAGAAATACTATGTGATCCAAAATTCCAAAGGAAATAATAATACTAATTCAAAGGGATACATGTACCCCTATGTTTACTGCAGTATTTATATCAGCCAAGATATAGAAGCTAGCTAAGTGTCCATCCATAGACAAATGGATAGGGAAGACATGATACACACACACGCACACGCACACACTCACTACATGATGGAATATTATGCAGCCATAAAAAGGATGAAATTGTACTATTTGAGACAACATGTATGGACCTAGATTATATTATGCTAAGTGAAATTAAACAGACTGAGGTAGATAAATACCAGATGATTTTACTCATACGTGGAATCTAAAAACAAAACAAATGAATAAACAAAAAAGAAAAATCAAACCTGTAAATAAAGAAAACAAATTGATAGATGCCAGAGGCGAGAGTGGGAGATACAGGCTTCCAGTTATGGAGTAAGTCACTGGGATAAAAGGCACAGCCTGGAGAATATAGTTAATGATATTGTAATAACACTGTATGGTGACAGATGGTAGCTACACTTGTGGTGAGCACAGAATAATACATAGATTTGTCCAGTTATGATGCTGTACACTTGAAATGTAACACTGTGTGTCAAAAATTTTTTTGATAACTTTGGGGTAGTCACTTATTATTAATATGATGCATAACATTTATTAAGTATCATTTCCTCTATTTTAGATAATATACTAAGACTCCTAGGTTATTTTACCCAAATGTGTTAATGCACCTAAGAAGGAATACAATTATCTGAATTGTCCAGGAGGGATAGTATATGAGTGACATGTGCATTTATTACATAAAGCAAGGAAGGGTGAGCTAGAAAAGGGAAAAGTCTAATTGACTATTACATTTCTGGTTAGCCACCTAAATGGTAGGCAAATTCCAGCTCACCTTCACCGTATTTAGAGCTCTTGTTGAGGGTTTTGACATGTGCAACCATAAAAAGTGACCCAGACTGTATTTTTTTATTATCTGAGCTTCTACTCTATGCCTGATCCTCTTTATCAGGATTTGAGCAGATAACATAAGACAGAAAAGTAATGACTCTTTTCTCCTTAATGATAATGGAAGCACATTTCTTGAGCCTTTTTTTTTAACTTTAAAGAAGAAATTCAAGTGAATTTTTATGATCCCTGATCGCTGCCAAAGGGATCCTAGATTTTATTAGTTCAAAGTAGTGGAATTAAATGATGATGAAGCTACCATGTCAGCTAGAAATATTCTCCAGGAAACTGACTTGCAGGGAAAAACTTTCTCTACCATTCTAATTACAAACAGAAATTCTTCTCCTCACCCTTTCCTTTAGGTGCTGCTGTAAATTCCCTTCTTAAATATCAAGGCCCACACACAAATGTTTATGTTGCTCATTGTGTTAAAAACAACAAGTATTACTAGATGAAGTTCAAAAGTCTAAAAGTCTGCTAATATCTATTCTAGAGAAAATTTCACTATAGAGTACTCATCATAACCTCTTCAAAGTTTTCATGTTCTAATAAAGATATATATGTGTAAACAGATGGATACAAAAATGATAGATGAGGGTGCCTGGGTGTCTCAGTCAGCTAAGCATCTGACTTTGGCTCAGGTCATGATCACATGGTTTGTGGGTTTGAGCCCCACATCGGGCTCTGTGCTGACAGCTCAGAGCCTGGAGCCTGCTTCAGATTCTGCGTCTCCCTCCCTCTCTTCCCCTCCCCTACTTGTGCTCTGTTTCTCTCTCAAAAATAAATAAACATCAAAAAAATTTTAAATATGATATAGATAGATAGATAGATAGATATGTTGACTGAGACTCAAAAAAGTTTGCCAGAAAAATATGCTCTTATAATAACAAAGAAAAGGTGCATCACAGCATGCTTTTGATGAGGGAGAATAAAAGACTGATAATGTGTATAGAAAGTACACAATACTTTTGTAAACAAAAACTGTTATAAAAGAGCATTGCTTGTAGGTTTAGAGAATAGATTTTAAATCCAACTGTTTGTATTTTTATCCCAGTTTTGATGCTTACCAGTTAGGTATTTCTCAGAAAATTCACTGATCCCTCTGTACCTAAACATTCGCATTTTGAAAAAGAGAGATAATAAGAGCACCCAAAGGACAGGTTTTTATAAGGATTGAATGAGAAAATATATGTGACATTACAAAATCTTATGTAAATACTAGCTATTACAATAACAATCACAAACATAATAATTATTTTATTATTATTACTCTCAAACAAAATTCAACAGATTGCCATATCAAAGTAGTGGGATAATTTTGTATGCCACAGTTAAAAAAAATTCCATATGACAGAAGTAAAAATTAATCGCAACTTTTTTCAGTTAGAAATGACAGAAATGCAACTCAACTTGAATAAGAAAAAATGCTGGATGTACTAATCTAAATATCCTAGAAGACTCAGTGAGTTACTGAATTCAAAGATGTCTAAATTCAAGAATTGAGTTATTAGTCTTTCCCTGAGTCTTTCTCTTTCTCCTCCCAACCCCTGTCAACTCTTCCTTCCTCTTGACTCTGCTTCTGATATTTTTCTTTGTATCCTTGACAGAGGTTTTCTATAGGCTTCTGACGGGAACTTACAGCTTCATCCAAAAGAAAGAGATGCCCTTTTTTGTGCTACTCTGCCACATGCTTACCTTTGAATTAACAACTCTGTCTACCAAGAGAAGAGGACAGTGGACTTCAATTAGACCAGATGAGCACTATTCCCCAAAAGAAGGAATGTAAACAAATATATGTTTACTAGAGAGAGGTGTGGTGATGTCATTGCCTAAAGAAAAAATGGAAAGCAAATATGGAATTCACCTATTGGTCAGAGAACAACATCTACCAGAAAGTGCATGGAGATTTTCCCAAGAGTTATAAATAGGTATCGCCAGATTGCTTTACTTGTATTCTGCTATAAAAATTTACAACTTTGTTATTTTTTTGGCATTCCATTTGGTACTAGATTTGGATATTCTGCTTCTTATTTCATGCAGTATTCTAATGACTTTGGGAGGATATATTAGCCAGGAGTACTAGATTTTAATTTTTTTAAGTTTTACTTTATTTATTTGAGAGAGGCAGAGACACTGGAAGTTGGGGAGGGGTAGAGAGAGAATCCCAAACAGGCTCTGCCCTACTAGTGGGGCTCAAACTCACAAAACTGTGAGATCATGACCTGAGCCAAAACCAAGAGTCAGACGCTTAACCGACAGAGCCACCCAGGAGCCCCAAGGGGTACTGTATTTTAATAAAAATATTTAGAAGAATAAAAAAGGCATCAAAACACCTAGTAGCAAATATATCTATGTAAGATTTAGAGTACATTGTATTTTCTAAAAATGAACTAAACCATTAAAAATCTCAACCAATTAGTCCAACTAATGGATCACACCTGAGGCTAGTGTGAAAAAGCGATGACTGAAGTCTTTAGACTGAAGAAATGACTTTAAATCCCATGTAAAATTTTTGGTTTTTAGAAATTTGTCACTGGTGGAGGAGGAGCTAAGATGGTGGCATAGTAGGAGGATCCTAGGCTTGCCTCTTCCCTCAAACATAACCAGATAATTATCAAATCATTCTGAAGACTCAAGAAATCAATTTGAAGACAAATAATTATCAACACATTCTGAAGACTCAAGCAATCAATCTGAAGACTATTAGAACAAACTGCACAACTAGACGGAAAGAAGATGTCACATCAAGGTTGGTAGAAAAGTGTGGAGACATGGTTTTGGGGAGAAATGGATCGTGTCTACTGTGGAGGGAGCCGTGGTCATGAACAAAGGTAAGAAAGAGTGGAGTGCAAAGGGATATACATAAGGACAACACTTTCCCAAAGCCAATGACTGGGAAAAAGAGTGGGGCTAAATTTTTTTGACTTTTTGCAACGAGCAGGGCTCAAAGACTAGAATTTTAGAGGTCTTGCCTGCAATAGGCACCTGAGGATGCCGCCCTGCTCCTGAAGAGAAGGCATGCAAGTATCCCAAGGGCAAATGTCACAGTCTCAGGATGATCTAAGGCCCACAGGGAGAGACTACTTGCTCTTCTTGGAGCATATCTGTGAGAGGTGGCATTCTCAGAGATGCCTCACCAGGGACAAAGGAGCCAGTATGTGCCATTTCTCTCCCCTGCTCATCAGCATAAGCTCAGAGACACCTGCTGAGGGCAGCTAACCTGCACACTGGCTTCCTAGTCTGTTTTGCTCCAAATCCCACTCCCCTGTGCTCTGGCATGACTGCCCTTCTAGGTCAAACCTACATCCTTCTCAGCGTGGTGAGACCCTCTCCCAGAAGACCAGCACAGGCAACCTGCCACAGCAAGTCCCTAAAGTTAGAGTTTTAAAAGTCAGCAGGCTGAGCTGGGATAGAGCCTAACATGCAATGCACTCTTCCAGGCAGGGAAGCATCCTAGAGACAGTATGAAAACAGTGATCTGAAAAGCACCTAGACACACAAGGGAAGGATTATTTGGTCATCTGGGAGTGTTTCCCTGAGAGCAGCAAGCATGTAGATCCCTCTCCAGGGACAAAGGAGCTAGCTGCTCTCACCACCCTTCAGCATAAATCAACTTCAGTAAACAGCACAGTGCCAACACTGGCTGCTTAACCTGCTTACACCAAGTCCTGCCACCCTGCAGTCTGCTGGTGCTGCTTTTCTCAGGCAAGAGTGCCTAAGGACCAGGCAGCAGGCTCCTTCCTCAGAAGACTGGCAAAAGCCCCTGAACATAGGACATCTACCGATCATAGAGTTCTGCACAGCTTCAGGTCTAGTGGAAGTAGTATCAGATTTCATTTGACAAGTGGACCAGAGCACACCTAGTTAAAATTCGCCATACTCTGGCCAAGGCCTAAACAATGCCCTATGCAGGCCAGGAGAGCCTCTGCAGACAACTGACCTGAAAGATAGAGCAGACAAAACATAGCAGAGTGAACACAGCACATCCCAGAGATGTGCCCTGAAGCACTAGGCCCTGGACACTATATGACCTCTCCTTCATAAAGCCATTATTCTCAGGAGCAGGAAACATAACAGGCTTTTCTAACACAGAGAAGAAGACAGAGACTTAGATAAAATGCCAGGCCAGAGAAATTCGTCCCAAAACAAAGAAAAAGAAGAGGTCATGGCCAGAGATCTAAGTGAAACAGATCTAAGTAATATGCCTGATGGAAAATTTAAAGCAACAATCATAAAGATACTCTTTGGCCTTGAGAAAGCATGGGTGATATCAGGAAGATCCTGACCACAGAGATAAAAGAGTCAAAAAACATCAGAAATGAAAAATGCCATAACTGAGATCTGAAACAGACTGGTTTTAATAACCACAAGGATGGAATACACAGAGGATAAATAAGTGATATAGGAGATAGAAAAATGGGAAATAGTGAAGCTAAACAAAACAGACAGACAATTATGGATCATGAGAACAGACTTAGGGAACACAGTGACTCGATCAAACATAATACATAACATTTGTATCATACGAGTCCCAAATGAAGAAGAGAGAGAAAAAGCGGTACAAGATTGAGGAAATAACAGCTGAAAACTTCCCTAATCTGGGGAAGGAAATCAGTACCCAAATCCAGGAGGCACAGAGAACTCCCATCAACATCAACAATGCAGACCATCAAGACACATTGTCATTAAATTTGCAAAATATACTGATAACGAAAAAATCTTAAAAGCATCAAGACAAAAGAAGTCCCTAACTAACAAGGAAAGACCCATAAGGTTAGGTTCAGATCTCTCCATAGAAACCTGGCAAACCAGAAGGGAAAGCATGCTATATTCAACATGTGGAATTCTATCCATCAAGGCTATCATACAGAATGGAAAAGGAAATAAAGACTTTCCCAGTCAAACAAAAACTAAAGTACTTCATGACTACTAAACCAGCCCTGCAAGAAATATTAAAGGGGACTCTTTGATTGGAAAAAAAAAAAAAAAAGACCAAAATGACAAAGACCATAAAGGAACAGAGAAAAATCTCCAAAATCAAGTAATGAAATGACTTTAAATACATATCAATCAATAATTACCTTGAATGTAAATGGACTAAGCCTTCTAATCAAAAGACATAAAATATCAGAATGGATTAAAAAAATCCAAGGAAAAACCCCCACAAAGTCCAGATATGCTGCCTACCACAGACTCATTTTAGACCTAAAGTCACCTGCAGATTAACAGTGAGAGGATGGAGAAACATTTATCATGCAAATGGAAGCCAAAAGAAAGCCAAAGTATAAATACTTATATCAAACTAGATTTTAACAAAGACTGAAACAATAGATAAAAAAGGGCATTAAATCTTAATAAAGGGGACTATCCAATAGGAAGATCTAACAACTGTAAATATTTATACTGCCAACACAGGAGCACCCAAATATATGAAGCAATTCATAACAAACATAAAGGAACTCACTGATAACAATATAATAACAGTAGGGGACTTTAACACCTCACTTACATCAATGGAGAGATAATCTAAGCAGAAAATCAACAAGGAAACAATGGCTTTGAATGACACACTGGACCAGATGAATTTAACAGATATAGTCAGAACATTTTATGCTAAAACAACAGAATACACATTTTTTTCAAGGGCACTTGGGCTATATCACGTACAAGGTCACAAATCAGGCCTAAACAAGTACAAAAATAGTGAGATCATAACATGCATCTTTTCCAAACACAATGCTATGAAACCTGAAATCAACAAGAAGAAAATATTTGGAAACACCATAAATACATGGAGATTAAAGGACATGCTACTAAAGAATAAATGGGTTAATCAGGAAGTTAAAAAAGAAATAAAAAAATACATGGAAAGAAATGAAACTGAAAATACAACATTCCAAAACCTTTGGGATGCAGCAAAACTGATCATAAGAGGAAACGGTATAGCAATAGAGGTTTACCTCAAAGCAAGAAAAATCTCAGATAAACAACCTGACCTTATACCTAAAGGAGCTAGAAACATAACAACAAATGGAGCCTAAAGCCAGTAGAAGAAGAAAAATAATAAAGATGAGAATTGGAATTATATAGAAACAAAACGAAACAGTAAAACAGATCAATGAAACCAGAAGCTGGTTCTTTGAAAAAAAGAAAAAAAAAGAAGAATAAAAGAAAAAATAATAAAATAATAAATAGCCAGACTTATCAAAAAGAAAAGACAAATGACCAAAATAAATAAAATAAAAAATGATAGAGAAGAAATAACAACCAACACTCCAGAAATACAAACAAGTATAAGAGAACATAGTGAAAAATTGTATGCCAACAAAATGGACAACCTGGAAGAAATGGATAAATTCCTAGAAACATATAAACTACAAAAACTTAAGCAGGAAAAAATAGAAAATGTGAACAGACTAATAACCAGCCAAAAAATGGAATCAGTAATCAAAAAACTCTCAAAAAAACAAAGCCCATGGCCAGATGGCTTCACAGGGGAATTCTGGGTATTATGGAGGGCACCTGTTGTGATGAGCAGCACATGTGATAAGTGATGACTTACTAAATTCTACCCTGGAAATTAATATTACACTAGATATTAACTAACTAGAAATAAAATAAAAACTTGAATCAGTCATTCAATCCACCCATCCTAAAGATAAACAAAAATAAAGAAGAGTTGTTACCAATTCTTAAACTATATCAAAAAATAGAAATGGAAGGAAATTTTCCAAATTCATTCTATGAGGCCAGCATTAGCTTGATTCCAAACCCAGCAAAGACTGCACTAAAAAAGAGAACTATAGGCCAATATCCTTTATGAACATGGGTGCAAAAATTGTGAACAAAATACTAGCAAATCCAATGAAGCAGTACATTAAAACAATCACCACAACCACGTGGGATTTATTCCTGGGTTGTAGGCATGTTTGAATATTTGCAAATCAATATGATATACCATATTCATAAAGAAAGGATAAGTACCATATGACCTTTTCAATACATGCAGAAAATTGGGGCGCCTGGGTGGCTCAGTTGGCTAAGCGTCCAACTTCGGCTCAGGTCATGATCTCACAGTTCGTGGGTTCAAGCCCCATGTCGAGCTCTGTGCTGACAGACAGCTTGGAGCCTGGAGCCTACTTCAGATTCTGTGTCTCCCTCTCTCTCTTCTCCTTCCCTGCTCATGCTCTCTCTCGCTCTCACTCTCAAAAATAAATAAATATTAAAAATACAAATGTATTTAATAGATGCAGAAAAAGAATTTGACAAAATACAACATTCATTCATGATAAGAAACCCTCAACAATTTAAGGATAAAGGGACTTACACCTTGATATAATAAAGGCCAAATACAAAAAACCCACAGCTAATATCATCCTCAATGGGGAAAAGGTAAGAGGTTTTCTTCTATGGTTAGGAACAAGACAGGGATAGCTCACTCTATTATTTAACATAGTACTGGGAGTCCTAGATTAAGCAATCACATAACAAAAAGAAATAAAAGGCATCCATATCACAAGGAAGAAGTTAAAATTTCACTATTTGCAGATTAATGGTGCTCTATATAGAAAACCCAAAAGATTCCAACAAAAAATTCTTAGAACTGATGCACAAATTCAGTAAAGTCACAACATATAAAATCAATGTACAGAAATCTGTTGCATTTGTATAAACCAATAATGAAGCAGCAGAAAGAGGAATCAAGGAAACAATCCCATTTACAATTGCACCAAAACTATAAGATAACTAGGAATAAACTTAACCAAAGAGGTAAAAGACCTGTACTCTAATAACTATAAAACACTAAGGAAAGAAATTGAAAAATGATACAAAGAAATGGAAAAACATTCCATTCTCATGGATTAGAAAAACAAATATTGTTAAAATGTCTATATTACCGAAAGCAATCTACACATTTAATGTAATTCCTATCAAAATACTACCAGCATTTTCCACAGAGCTACAACAAACAACCCTAAAATTTGTATAGAACCACCAAAGACCCTGAATAGTCAAAGTGATCTTGTAAAAGAAAAGCAAAATTACAAAGCTGTAGTGATAAAGATATTATAGGAGTGGCACAAAAATTGACACATAGAGTAATAAAACAGAATAGAAAACCAAGAAGTGAACCTACAACTCTATACTCAATTCAGCTTCAACAGAGCAGGAAAGAATATCCAATGGGAAAAAGACAGTCTCTACAACAAATGGTTTTGAGGAGAAGTGGACAGCAACATGAAGAATGAAAGTGGACCACTTTCTTACACCATATACAAAATAAATTTAAAATGGATGAAAGACTTAAATGTAACACAGGAAGCCATCAAAATCCTAGAGGAGAACACAGGCAGCAACCTTTTTGATATTGGCCATATCAACTTCTTCCTAGATGCATCTCATCTCTCTGGAGCCAAGGGAGACAAAAGCAAAAATAAACTATTGGAAAACAAAACAAAACAAAACAAACAAAAAACTAATTGGGATTTTATCAAAATAAAAAGCTTCTGCACAGTGAATGAAACAATTAACAAAACTAAAAAGCAACCTTTGGAATGGGAGAAGATATTTACACATGACATATCTGATAAATGGTTAGTATCCAAAATCTATAAAGAACTTATCAAACTCAACATCTGAAAAACAAATAATCCAGTTAAGAAATGGGTAGAAGACATGAATAGACATACAGATGGCTAAGAGACATATGAAAACATGCTCAAGGTAAGGGATATCATCATAAGGGAAATATAAATCAAAATTATAATGACATATCACCTTACTCTAGTCAGAATGGCTAAAGTTAACAACACAGGAAACAACAGGTGTTAGCGAGGATATAGAGAAAGGAGAATCATCTCATTACACTGTTGGTGGGAGTGCAAACTGGTGCAACCACTCTGGAAAACAGTAAGGAGTTTCCTCAAAAAGTTAAAAATAGAACTACCCTACAATCCAGCAATTGCAATACTAGATATTTACCAAAGGATAACAATATACTGATTCAAAGGGATACATGCTTCCAGATGTTTACCACAACATTATCAAAAAGAGCCAAATTATGGAAAGAGCCCAAATGTCCACATATTGATGAATGAAGTAGATGTGGTAAATATATATACAATGCAATATAACTCAGTCATAAATAACAAATGAAATCTTACTATTTGCAATGACATGGATGGAGCTAGAGTGTATTACGCTATGCAAAATAAGTCAGTCAGTGAAAGACAAATACGCTATGATTTCACTCATATGTGGAATTAAAAAACAAAACACATGCACATGGTGGGGAAAAGAGAAAGGCAAATGAAGAGACAGACTCTTAACCATAGAGAAAAACTGAGGGTTACTGGAAGGGAAGTGGGTGGGTAATGAGTTAAATAGGTGATGGATATTAAGGACAGCACTTTTTATGATGAGCACTGGGGTTTTATGTAAGTGATGAATTACTAAATTCTACACCTGAAAATACTTTTACACAGTACGTTAATTAACTGGAATTTAAAGAAAAATTTGGAGGAACAAAAAAAGAAATTTGTCCCAAGTAGAAGGTAAATGAATTCAATGTATATTATAAACAATGGACATAAAATTACCAGTTAAGTTGTCCAAAGGATTTTCCTCTTGGTCTTTTCCAGCAGGCTAGTCATCTCAAGATGAAATAGGTCACTTGATTAAATGACAAATTTATCTCCATCCATTAGGTTGGGGTCAGTTTTGAAGTATTATACAGCATGGATAGATATTAGGCACACATTTATTAAAATACTGGTGACTCCATTTATTAGCTGTGTGACTTTGGACACTAAACTAACCTTCTAAACACTCTTTCGTCCTTTCATGTAATGAGGATAATAATACACCCACATATGTTATTCTGAAGTTGAAGTGTGATTGCATCTTACCACAAAGACCTATTTCTTTCATCACCTCAATTCAAGTAGCTTAGACTCACAGATGTGATCCATAAGGCCAACGTCTAATGTATTTTGAAACATGAAGAGCTGACAAACCTTTAAAACACCCAACCGCTATCAGAAAATCAATTTACATTTTAAATAATACTTTCTATTTAACTTGCATAATGAATAATATCTTTGTATTACCTAGCCAATACAAACTAATGCAAAAAATTTTTACTCCAACTGTGATTATAACGGGTGGTCTGAATTTTACTTCCTACGTAGTTCTAAATTTAACCGATACTTCTCTAACACCAACAGCAAAATCACATTATTTTTATTATATAAGCCTTAAAAATATTTAAAACACAACAAGCCATTTTGTCTATTCATAAGAAGATAAACTCTAAATATATTCCTCTTAGTGAATTTCCCTGGAAACAGCTACATATAAAGACATTGATTTTCTCATGTTCTAATTTTATCATATCAGCATGGATCCACTTACAAGTTTGCAAATACATCACTGAGGATTCTATGAAATATTTCTGAAATGATAAAATAGACATTTTGAATCTATTTTTTCTTTGCCCTAAGAAACATGTGTAATTAGCTAGTGATCGTCATTTCCATGACACAATCCTGCCTTAAAATCAGCTATAAAATCAGTCAGTTAAAACTAATTTCATCAATATAGATAAGTGTAGACTAAGGAACACATTATCTTTATTAAATACTGAGAATTTAAATTTTTTTCTTTACCTTTCAACATGAAGATGTTAGTATTAGTTTTGTCTCTATGATGGAAAATGAGGCAAAGGTGGGGGAGAAACAGTGACTATCTGGATGTGGAAAGAAGTATCTTGAGCCTTCAGTGAACTCCTTATTGCAGCTTCAGTTCTTCTGTACATTCCCCTCCCCACATCCATGAAGTTCCCCCAGAGAAATACATGTACAGGAAACAAGTTCAGACAAATGTACATGTAGATTTGTCTAAGTAGCTATAGATTGATTGATTCAATTATAAACTGACACTGTGGCCCCCAGACTCAATATAATCTCTAGGAAAACTGAACTAGACTCAATCAAGGATAAGCCGGACCACCTATTCTAAAAGAACGTAGACCCAGGTCAACTTACCATGAAAGGTGCATGGAATTTCAAGAGAGCAGCATTAGAAAGACAGTGAAGTCCAAGAAGAGAAATTCTTTAAAAAATGGAATGCAAATAGACATTGCACAAGGTCAAATCTTGACTCTTGTGTTTATTATATTAAAAATTTCTAACTTTTAGTAATGTGCCTAATGGGTATCTAAACCAAGAAAACAAAAACACTAATTTGAGAAGATGTATGCGCCCTTAAGTTCACTGCATCATTATTGACAGTGGCCAAGCTATGAGAGCCACCTAAGTGTCCACTGATAGATGAATGGATATGAATAGTGTGGCATACACACACACACACACACACACACACACACACACAGAAAGAGAGAGAGAGAGAGAGAGAGAGAGAGAGGAATATTATGCGCATATAAAAAGGATAAAATTGCACCATTTGAAACAACATGGATGGACTTAGAAGGTACTATGATGAGTGAAATAAGGAGACTGAGAAAGAAATACCATATGATTCTACTCATAAGTGGAGTCTAAGAGACAAACAAATGAATAAATGAACAAAAATCAAAACCATACCTATAAATACAGAGAAAAAACTGACTATACCTATAAATACAGCAACAAACTGAACAAACTGGTTGCTAGGGGAGTGGGATGGGGAAAATGGGTGGATGGGAGAGGGAGATAAAGGTTTCCAGTTATGGAATGAATAAGTCATGGGAATAAAGGGCACAGCATGAGAAATACAGCCAATGATACTGTAACAGCAATGTAATGAGACAGATGGTAGCTACACTTGTGAACATAGCATAATGGAAAAACGTGTCAAATCACTAAGTTGTATACCTGAAACTAATGTAACATTGTGTGCCAAATATTCAAATTTTTAAGAAAAGCCTGAAAAAAGAGCTTGATCATCTCATAGTGGAGAATTCTGCTTTAATTTTTATTACTTTGTTAAGTCACTAAGGAGAACATCTAGGTCTGAAGAGTCAGCCAGGGGAAGAATATAAAATTTCTACTTTTAAAATTTGCAAATGCTCTTAGATATTTTAATGAATATGTCTTTGATGTTTCCTCTAAAACTTAATGAAATAGGTCAGGAAAAGTTTTCTTCATTTTGTTTTGGTTCATTACAAGACCACTTTCCATACCAGGCTAAGAAATCATCCCTCTTGTATCTTGTATGTCAGATTATATTCATATATAATAGGGGATGCAATGAGAAGAATTCCCTGGCACCCCCATTAGATATATAGCACAATAGAGAAATAAACATGTATTGTTTTAATTCACTGAGATTTCAAAATTGTTTGTTACTCTGCATGACACTAGCCTATTCTGACTGATACATAGAGTGATACAAAGAATACAAGTGTTGTGAAGTCCAGCTGCCCACAAGCTACCTTCTTCGTTTTTCACTCCACATAAAATTTAACCATATTAATGGCTCTTAATAAAACCCTTGATCCTAAAGAGAAATTAAATTCTCAAAATACGAAAAGCAACATCTTAAAGCATTTCTTTCTACTCTATTCAAATGTAATCAGGAAGATCTCATTAAAATAGTCAGCTGGAGTGTAAGTTGTTTGTTAGTATCTAAAGTGAGGGCTTTCTTCAGCTGGAACATAGCTTTATAAGCATATCCAAAGTCAGATTATTTAAACTGCAAATCTGTACTGTTCCAATTTTCCAAAGTTCCCTACAGATAAAAGGAAACATAAGAAAATCACAGTATCAGGGGCCCCTGAGTGGCTCAGTAGGTTAAGCGTCCGACTTCGGCTCAGGTCATGATCTCACGGTTGGTGGGTTCAAGCTCCGCGTCAGGCTCATGCTGACAGCTTGCTCAGAGCCCTGAGCCTGCTTCATATTCTGTGTCTCCTTCTCTCTCTGACCCTCCCCGCTCATGCTCTGTCTCACTCTATCTCTCACAAAATAAATAAATGAAAAAAAAAATTTTAAAAAGAAAATCACACCACCAGTTCAACACTATCAATTTTAGAAAACAGAAGCACATCCCAGAATCAATTTTGATTACTGTAGCATCTTACTCACTACAGACTTATTTGACTATTACAGATTATTTTCTAAGCTAAAATTGTATGTCCCCAAAACAATTATAATTACCATAATTCTGCTCTGCCTTTCAGTCTATCTTAGGAATGCACTGCCTTCAAAAGTATTACAATTCCAACATGTTTTTTCTAAAATGGTGTGAAATGAGGGCAGCTGTATATGCCCACACATTAATATTTTATTGGTCCCTGATTTTATAATTCCATATATAACTTAGACTCTAGTGTCAAGGAACATTGTTATTCTCTTTTACTGATTATACGGCAGGCAGTGTTTTATTTTAGCAAGAAATGGGGAGACAGAAAAAAGAAGGAAAGTTTTCCTGACTTCAAGCCCTTACTGTATGTCAATCAAATCAAGCCATCTGTCCAAAGTTCATCCTTGTTCACAAGGATAGAAATTCTAACTGTGATTCTATAATTTTCATAACTAGAAAGAGAAATAATGATGGTACTATTAAAGATTCTTCCTTAGAGGGTAGCACTTAACTATTTTGGTCATTTCATTTTTCTCTTTGACTTTATACACACGTATAGGGTTATGAGGATGTATACACAGAAACAGATACACAACACACACACACACACACACACACAGATACAGCACATATACAGAGCATGTATATGTGTTTTTTCCTAAAAGTCATTGCTTACATAAAATACAACATCAATATCCAACAAGCATGTGGCTGTAATATCTCAGCAAGACTGCAGATAGGTCACAGATATTTAGTCCTACTAAGTATCTCCACTCAATGTTGAAGAAATTTTAAGAAGTATTCAGGGAAAGGTAAAGAAAAACACCCACATATGACCTGGAGGAGCCAGTTCTATGCCGTCCACAAGTGTCTTAGCAACACCAATGAAAAAATCAGTAACTTTGTCATTGAGTTTTTCATGCTTTCTGCTAAGGTTAACCCAGAACTGATTGATTTTGAGAATTAGACCCATACCAGCCATGAGCAACTATGAAGATAAAAGAAAATATCTCACATGGGGTTTTAACTACTAAACTGTGGCTGCTTGTAACTTCTAAGGATCCTTACGCACATTCTACATGTAATGCTACCCAATAAGGTTTTCACTGGCAAAAACAAAACCCAAAACAAACAACGACAAAAAACCCTTCACAATAAGAGAGGCATTTTTCTTTCATCCAAGATTTCACTCCCTAGATATACCTATCTGCATTCACATTCATTTCAGAATGAAAGTTGGTGGCAGACTTGAGTCTATCTTCAAACCAAAGAAAGAATTTGTTGCCCAGTATTTCAAATGACTCGCAAATACTAAATAAGTGAAGGTAGTATTTGACACTATGGCCAAAGCCTGTCTCATTATAGCTATTCCTTTGTGGCCTACAGGAAGTTATAAATACAGAATAAAGAAATACTAGTTTTTTATGACCCAGCAATTGCACTACTAGGTATTTATCCAAGGGATACAGGTGTGCTGTTTCAAAGGGGCATATGTACCCCAGTGTTTATAGCAGCGCTATCAACAATAGCCAAAGTATGGAAAGAGCCCAAATGTCCATCGATGGATGAATAGATAAAGAAGTTATGGCATATGTGTACATAAATACATACACATACACATAATGGAGTATTACTCAGCAATCAAAAAGAATGAAATACTGCCATTTGCAACTACATGGATGAAACTAGAGGCTATTATACTAAATGAAATTAGTCAGAGAAAGACAAATATCATATAACTTCACTCATGTGAGGAATTTAAGATATAAAACATATGAACATAAGGGAAGGGAAACAAAAATAATATAAAAACAGGGAGGAGGCAAAACATAAGAGACTCAAATATGGAGAACAAACAGAGGGTTGCTGGAGGGGTTGTGGGAGGGAGGATGGGCTAAATGGGTAAGGGGCATTAAGGAATCTACTCCTGAAATCACTGTTGCACTATATACTAACTAACTTGGATGAAAATTTAAAAAAAATAAACAAAACCAAAAACCCACAATGAGAAACTGCAACTCAAG
The DNA here is from genome assembly GCA_028646485.1 of Cryptoprocta ferox. Taxonomy (NCBI): domain Eukaryota; kingdom Metazoa; phylum Chordata; class Mammalia; order Carnivora; family Eupleridae; genus Cryptoprocta; species Cryptoprocta ferox. The sequence goes on from CM053559.1 coordinate 14,164,715, forward strand.
CAATAGAATAACTAAAATTAAAAAGATTGACAGTACAGGCTGAGGGTGGGGGAGGGGGAATGACTGACAATATAAAGTGTTGGTGAGAATATGGAGCAGCTAGAACTCTCCAATAATGTTTATGGGAATGTAAAATGAAATAACCTCTGTTGAAGACAGGTTAGCAGTTTTTTTTTTAATGTTTATTTATTTTTAAGAGAGACAGACAGACAGATAGAGCATGAGCAGGACGGGGCAGAGACAGGAGGAGACACAGAATCCAAAGCAGGCTCCAGGCTCTGAGCTGTCAGCACAGAGCGTGACATGCGTCTTGAACTCACAAACCATGAGATCATGGCCTGAGCTGAAGTCGGTGCTTGACCAACTGAGCCACCCGGGTGCCTCAGCTTTCTAATAGAGTTAAATATAAACTTAACAACTAACTGAGGAATTCCACTCCTGCTAATATACCCCAAAGAAATAAAACCATATGCCAAAAGCATTCTAAGTAAAAAGCAATACACAAATGGAAAAATATTGTATGATTCTTTTTTTTGAAATTCCAGAAAATGCAAGCTAATTTACAGTGGCAGAAAGCAGATCAGTGGTTGTCTGGCCTAAGGTATGGTGGGAGAGGTTAACCGTACAGGGCCATGAGGAACTTTCCCAAGCAATGGAAATGTTCTGCGTCTTAACTGTCATGGTAGTTACATGGGTATCACCTTACAAAACTTTACTGTATACTTAAAATTAATGTAATTTATTGTATATAACTTAAATCAGTAAAGTTCATAAAATGACCAAAAAAAGAAAGAAAGAAAGAAAATAAATACGAGTTCTTTACCTTTAGCTGACATTTTGACACCAAGCCTCTGTAAGAAACATTGTATCTGGTGAACTGGACTGGGGCCAGTTATGGTTAAAAATAGTGTCCAACATGTTTAATATTGACAGATAAACTATAACTGATGATTTGTTGTTAAGATGTCAAAAACTCGTTTTAATCTCGACCATTTCCACCACCTTTCCCCCAAATAAAATGGTAGGACAGAAAACAAAATATCTGTTTTTTCAACTCTGATCTAAATTCCTATATTTGATATCTGAGATAGTCATAAAGTAGCTTAATCATGATAAAGATGATCAGATGAATGAGACAACCTAATTGAGCCCAATTATTTGTGGACAAGATTCTGAAATTGGAAGAATTTCACAGTTTTTCCAAAGACATTTCAGAGATAGAACCATGGTTAACATAAACTACGATCCGCTGATAGAGATTTCACTTGATTAAAAACATTTTCCCTCAAAAAAAAAAAACCTGTTTGATTTTTTGCCTCTCATATCATCACATCTCATACTAGTTTAAAATTGTTTGACTTTAGAAAGCACATATTTCTAATAAATTTGAGTGAATTCTCACATCACTTTCACAAACTGTGTGAGGCGGCACAAGAGCCACACCAATATACTGGAACATTCAGATAGTGTGTCAAATTAAATCTGTACACACATATTTTCTTCCTAGTCATATGAAAAATGATTTTTGCCTTATGATATTGGATACATATTTCATGAGAAAGTCCAGTGAATGGAGGTTTCTATCAAAACTTCTGGTACAGAGTTCTTTATTGCCCCATCCAAACCAAACTTTGTATTCATCAAAGTACATTAATTTTTTTAAGTATGTGATTTTTCTATCAAAACATTAACCAACCAGAATAGCTATAAGATTAAACTAAACAGAGAAGATATATTAATTAAAATATAAGTAAATATTAACATTTATGTAAATGAAATAAACATACCATATAATATTTTTCTTTAAAATTCAAAATCATGGTAGCTTTTTTTGTTTTTATTTTTTTTAATTTTTTAATGGTTTATTTATTTTTGAGAGAGAGAGAAAGAGAGAGTGAGAGAGCACGTGTGAGCAGGGGAGGGTCAGAGAGAGAGGGAGACACAGAATCCGGAGACAGGCTCCAGACTCTGAGCTGTCAGCACAGAGCCTGTCGGGGGGTTCGGGGCTCGAACCCAGGAGCCCCACGAACTGTGAGATCATGACCTGAGCTGAAGTCGGACACTTAATCGACTGAGCCACCCAGGTGCCCCAAAATCATGATCGCTTTTACATGTGATATTACTTGATTTTATTCAATACCAACCCAGATCTTAAAATATGTTCTACAGCATCTAATTTTAAAAACTATAAATTCGAAATAGCTACAGTTGATGTAGAATATATGGGTATATTTGTGCGTACACATGTGCAAGTGTGTTTATAAAATGGATAAACACATATGTATCTTTATTAAACTATAAGATTAAGAAAAAATGGATCAAAATATCTTATGATTTGACTTAGGCAGGTTTTTTTAAAAAATTTTTTTCTGAGCGAGAGACAGAACAAGCAGGGGAGGAGCAGAGAAAGGGGGAGAGAGAGAGAGAATTCCAAGTAGGCGCTACACTCATCACGGAGTCCCACGCGGGGCTCAATCTCACAACTGTGAGATCGTGACCCGACCTGAAATCAAGAGTTGGTCGCTTAAATGAATGAACCACCAGGTGCCCCAAGGTTTAGGCAGTTTTTAAATAAATCAAAGCGTATACCCAATCCCGAGAACTGATATTAGAACAGATGACTTGGCATATTAACCTGTGTCTCTGTCTCCCCATCAAATCACTTGTCAATTTCACTGTCATGTTCTGTATTTTAAAATAAAAGGGAGAGGTGCCTGCTTGGCTCAGTTGGTTGAGTATTTGACTTCAGCTCAGGTCATGATCTCATGGTTCCTGGGTTCAAGCCCTGCAGTTGGGCTCTGTGCTGACAGCTCAGAACCTGGAGCCTGCTTCAGATTCTGTACTCCCTCTCTTTCTGCCCCTCTTCTGCTCATTGTCCCTCTCTCTCTCTCTCTCTCTCTCTCTCTGTCTGTCTCTCAAAAATAAATGAAACATTAAAAACATTTTTTAGATAAAATGGAGCTCTGATAATGATGGCTGAGTATGCAAGGAAGTGGGGTTGCAGTATTGGATAGAGAGATGGAATAATTCAAAAGGTAAAAGGAAACATTTTAAAAATGTAACATTAAGTGAATATTTTAGCATTTAATTACAAATTAAGAATCATAGAAATGACTTCTTAAAGTTATAAAGTGATTTGGTAATATCTAACATTAATAGTTAACTTTAAGAAGTCTCTAAGGAAAGGACCTTATAAAACTACCTCAACGAGGGTACTGTATTAATTATGTTTTGTTACTTTCTATATTTTATCTTCCTTTGACAACTGGAGGACCTTGTTGGCCAGGTGAAGTCTGTCCCTCCTAGAGCTAGCTAATTCCCAGAAATAGCGAACAACTCCACTGTAAGCATGACTTTCATATACAAACTAACTGAATCAACGTTCATATTCCCAAACATCAACTTTATCTAATTATCATGCACCAAGCCAATATTTCCCAACCAAAGTCATCTCAGAGCCAAATATTGGCCTAGGCCTATAGCCCAGAGCCCATTGGAATTACTCAAACTATTTAATCCTCAGCTTCCTCAAACTTGCCAACCCTGCCTTGGCCATTCCTTCCCATGGAAACCACAACAGAAGTTCTGAGCCATACATTGCTCTCGCTCCTTCAGCCTTCTGACCAACCCCGGGGCTTCTACATGTAGCTCTGCCTGGCATGGGGTGCACCCTTCACTTAGCAACTGTGAATAATAAAACTTTCAATGGCACTGATCTCAGCATCATCACTCAGTCACCTCTATAAATTAAATATCAATTACACTCAAAAGAGGCAGTAATGCCAATGTTAAATTATAGAAGAAATGTAATTTATTGTTGAATTCTCTCTACTTTGGTCATAATTTTGATAATAGAGTCCTGAGTATGTAATTTGCTAATGCACATCTGTTCCTTGGTCTTTGGGCTGTTCTTTTTTCTTTCTGCCAAGCTATTATTTCCTGTTCCTGTCCTTTCTCTCCCACTTACCTATCAATCTACACTTACTCCATATGCTTGCTATTCTTTGTATGCCATTTTTCTTACATAACTCCTCTATACTTTCTAATTTACTCAAAATTCATAACATTATTTACCTATGTGAATTTACCTATGTGAAGTCTCTAATTTTGGAAAGGCAAAATCAGACTAAAGTTGTACTGAGTTTATTTCTTGTCCTATAAGAAATCAAAGTCTGGAATGTATGTTAATTTTCCAGTAAATTAAAAGAAATTATATGTAAAGAACATAGCAATTTCATACAACTGGACACCAACTGTCTTCCTTATTCCTGTTGAACTACTGTCTATTAGGACAGTCTTATAAGGACAAGAAATCCAATATCCAGGACATAGTTTATAAATCAGATACACTGTAGATACTATAAAACCAAATATTTTGTGTATCTTCTATTCACCGAACAAAACTTGAAAGGAATAATGGCAAGTCATGATTAATATGTGTGATTTTTTGAAAGTTCTCAATATCTATAAATAAAATAAGAGTATCTAGCTTAGAGAAAACAATAGAACTAGCTTATAAAAGTAGTTATTAATAAAATGCCATGAGGCTAATTTATTTGGTTCTCAGCAGTCTATTAATTAGGAGTTTATCAAAAGAGCTTTAGAATTAATAATGATAACAAGTATAAAAAATTCCAGAAGCCTTTCTGAGATGTCAAAACGATATTATTTTCTTGAAAAATAATATTTGAGAAATATTTACAATTACCTATTTCAATCTAAATATTTTATTATTTATTCATGTATATTTTCTAAACTGTATTTGTATTCCTCTCTGCCATCTTCTGTAGGTCATATTGAAAAATAAATATGTCTTTTCTTGATAATACATTGTCAGCATGATGAGGATCAATGATTCAGTTCTTCTATAAATATATTTTTTAAAAATCCTCTGATAGGAAAAATGGTATGCTTACCCTTCTTATCCCAGGTTTTTTTCTTATCTTTGGAAAACATTTTCTGCTTTGTTAGATATGTCCATTTGTTAAAATTTTTGAGGTATTATTAGGAATTTCTATGTGAGTAACTAAGCTTAAAGGAGAATCCACTGGTGTATGGGATTCAAAGAAGGTTTTAAGACCTTTCTTCTTAAGGAGGAGAATAATGCAGTCAGGCCTCATGAATAACTGGAGTCAGTCATTCCAACCTGGAAGTTCTATCTTGTCTCTTCTACTCTTTGCATTTTGGCTTTATTCTTTCTTACCATAGTACATACCATGAATCTACCATGGGACCCAAAGACACCGACAACTCCACAATTTGATGTCTCCCGATTTTAGTCAAGACATGGACATTCTCCTGGCATTCTTTCATTCCCAGTCTTAGAATTCTGGGGACAGGAACATATGAATATTGCCCAAGTTACCGTCTATGAAATATTCGGTGAGATCAGTGGACACCATAAACACATTGCAGTTTTCACTGTGGGGAAGGGGAACTTACATCTGAAGGGAGAGAAAGTTTTTTTAGGGGAAAAATTGTGCTGGGGATATAATCAATTGATCTGTATCCTTTAGGGGAAAAAAACTTTTTTTTTTATCAATTAGCAAAAGGACTGTAACTCTTTTACCAGCTTGTAAACTCCTCTCATCTTGTATATCACTCTTGGAATTAGATGAGCTTGCATTGCACGCAAGTAATGCCCAAATCCTCTCTGCCAAACGCCTCTCCATCTAGTTGATTTTCAAAACTAACAGATTAAAAAAAGTCACAATGAAGATGAAGCATGCATTTGTTTTATATACACTTTATTTAACCATTCAAAGACTTTAAAAGGAGGAGCACATCTTTCATTTCCTCTTTTCCATTTCTGACTCAAACTAGACCTTGGCCCAAGGAATGGAGGGCATTGATAAAAAGCAGAGAGAAAGAAGGCATAATTGTGTTTGGCTTTTGCATTCTTCAATGTAAAGATTCTGGTAATTTAAGTGGTTTTCAGGCATATTTTGCCTTTAAGGAGTTGAGCCTTATAAATCAACTTTAGCACTACTCCCTATCTGGTGGGACACAATTTCTAACTTTTTATCTTTAGTTGGATCAGTGAATAGTACTGCTAAGCAAAACTTTCTAGATGTCAGATTAGAGCTCCTGCCTTTTAGTTTTCACTGGTGCTTGAATGCTGTAAGAAATTAAAGCCATGACCAAAACATTCAAGCATATGTTCCAAGAAAGGCTGGTAGGCTGGACCCTAAGAGGAGCACCCAGCTTTAGGAAGCCAATTTGACTGCTGGAAACAGAACAGAGGAGAACAAGGTCTTGCTGAAGCCTGCATCTGATTACTATGTGAAGTCAGAAAATGAGAAGAAAAAAAAATATTTGCAAATGAGATTCATTTCCAGTGTTGGATTCTTGCCAATAGGATTAGCAATTCCTCTTTCCTTAAGAGGTGAGAGATAGGAAGAGTATGGAAGAAAAAGACATAGCCCATATAGACCAAACAAACCCTAACTCTGCCATGAAATGCCCCTCTCCATCATTCATCTACAGCCTCCCTTATCATTTGCTGTACTGCGTCAGTATCACTATTACAGCATGTTTTCATTGTCTGTTTTATCAGTGCTCTTGACTTTTTTCCCCTCCACTACCTTGAAAGCCCTAAAGTGAGGAGACTTCTGTTTACAAGTCCCAACTAGGGCTTTCAGTTCCCCATAGCCTTGCTGCAAGCATGCTTTCAGATGCTGAAGAAATCAAAAGCCGGGTGGGGATTTATTCTGAACATATTTATCAGAGATGAGAAAATACCTATCATGAATACTTAAATATCTTTGAATGTCTTACTATAATTTTTTTCATTTCTCATTTCTCAGAATCAAGTAGACTGACAGAAACAAGAGACAGCAATTTTGCAGAAAATGTCAGAATAACACACTGAGAAGGTTATACAGAGCTGCTAACTAAGCATTTTGCCTGTTTTTACTTGGTTCATGGAGATATTAACTAGGGAGATTCTTGAAATGAATCTATTTTATTGCAAGCCTGATTACCTACATATCCCTAAATTAGTCCATCATACAAATGACAGCTTATACTTAATGAAAGAGGCCACTCATTTAACTGCTGATTATTTCTGAGCAATCCTTTTAACCTACTTCCCTGTAAAAATGAAAATAGGAAAAACATACTTTCACATCTTCAAAGGAATGCATTTGCACTTTTTATAGAAAGAAAGGAGGGATGCACATGGCCTGCCTTTCCTCCCACACATCCGCATTAGGCCTAGAAATTAAGACATAGAAGTAATTATAAAAAATATTTTCTCATGTATATAAACGCTGCCCCAGAGACCACCAAGAATGCAGAGAGAATGGCAACCAGACATATAAAGCAGTGTGACCTCAGTCCCAGTGCTGGTTTCCCTATAGCACTATATACACTGCTGACCTGTGACAACATACCAGTTGTTGGTATTTAGCCGGAATAGCCAGAAGTTATTCTTCAAGAAGTAATACAAGCATATTGTTAGGGCAATATAATAGGTTTTCTTTCTTCTTGTAATTTTAAGGGTTCTTTATTTATCCTATTCTAAGCTCGGTGGAAAAAGATTTTAGCTATGACTTTAATATTAATAATATTGATAAACTAAGTGATAAATCTAATCCTGAGTATCTCCCTTGCTTTATAAGTAGAAAGAAATGGTTATAGGTAGATAATATAGATTCAGTGTTTTTTGTTATATTTTCTAAAGAAATGAGGTATGTGCTCCTGTATTAGCAGTAAGTCATCTATAAAAATGAAGATATATCCCTAGCTTGTATTTTATACTTACAGTGGATCCCAATTCAGATGAGCCATATTTCAAGGACTCAGGTACCATAAATGTCTAGTGTCTACCCTACTGGACAGCATAACTTAGCTCTATGGAGTTATAGAAGGCTGTTTAAAAGAATTCATTTTGGAATTAAATATGGAATTATGGTGCCCCATAGATTATGCTTGACCCTTCAGAATGTAAATTTATCACTTAGGGTGTAAGATTTGGATTTTTTGTGTGTGTCTATTCACCTAAGTAAGCTACACTGAGGACAGGTTTAATTATATGTAATAATCAGTACAAGTAAACTGCCACTTAACAAGTGCTTTCCATTGTCAACCTGAAGCATGGTACTTGGACACCAGTGTCTATTATTTTGCACCAAGATGCTTTCTAATTAGATCAGTTTGATAACTTAACATTTTGTCCCTTAACTTTCCACCCACAGTTATTCAATTGAACCAAAAGAAAGAACTGTTTTTTGTAAATCCAAATATCATTTTCTTAGCCATCCTGTACAGTAACTGCCTGCCATTCCCTACAGCAAAATCTCTGTAGAACCGATGATTAAGTTTCGTCTTCAGAACCCACAGCTCATCAATTCCCATCAAAGCAGCTTGATCAAAGTCATTTTTCCCCAGCAGCAGATTCAGGCTGGTCCAGGGCACAGACTAAGCCAATAGCTGCCTCACTGTGTGATTTTGAGAAATCCAAAAAAGTCCTCATTAGCTCCTAACTAGATCTTTCATTTTTGAAAATATCTCTAATATTTACTACATTAGAATTGTATTCTAGGGGTGCTTGGGTGGCTCAGTTGGTTAAGCATCGGATTTCAGCCTAGGTCATGATCTCACCATTCACAAGTTTGAGCCCCACTTGGGCTCTGTGCTGACAGCTGAGAGCCTGAGCTCATTTCAGATTCTGTGTCTCCCTCTCCTTTTTTGGCCATCCCACACTCATTCATTCTCTCTCTCTCTCTCTGTCTCTCTCTCTCCCCCCCCCTTCCCTCCCTCCCTCTTTCTCTCGAAAATAAATAAACATTAAAAAAGAAGAAGAATTTTCTTCTACAGCCACACTTTGCTGAAAAGGCAAATATAGGATAACACATTCAACTCACTGGTATTCAGTATAGTCCAGACAAGGAGTGATGGAGAACAATTGATTTTAGAATGAGGGAGGAAATTACGAAGTACACAGGCTCTCATGGGATACCGTCATGAGGAAAGTGACAGAGTCTGGAGAGCACTAGTGACCTGAGACACATGTGGAGACACTAAGGAGGGTGATCAAAAAAGAAATGCATGAAGGAATAGCACTGTTTTAGTACCTTTCTTTTTTTTGGAGAGAGAAAGAGAGAGAGCACACTGGGGTGGGTCAGGGGAGGAGAAAATCTTAAGCAGGCTCCACACCCAACATGGCATTCATTGTGGGGTTCGATCCATGATCATGAGATCATGACCTGAGCCATAGCAAGAGTCAGATGCTTAAGTGACTGAGCCACCCTGGTGCCCCAGGAAGAGCACTATTTTATAATTATGTCTTGGGCTGCATTTTTCTAATAGATGTGAGATTAGGGACGTTTTGAAAGTATGTGATTTGCTTATTCACTAGGAGCATTTGTGCTACCTTATAGACTAAATTCTGGGAAGCTACATTCTAGTATTTTTAAGAAAGAATAGATTAAAGAATAAGGGAAACTTTGCTTAATATAGAAAAAAGCAAAATAACTAAGTCTACTTGAATCTGGTATTATTTTTGTAATGAAGTAACCAAGTAATTCACTGTATAGAAAAAAATGGCATTTTTTTCTTCTGAGACCTTCCCAGAAAATGTTCCATCCTCTTTTCTATTATTTTTTCAATGAGATATTAAATGCTTACTTTGGGAAAATGTTCTAAAAATCCTCTCTTAAGGTATAATTTTAATGTGTCAGAAACTGTAATTTGTGCTAAAGAACTAAGTGATAGGGTCCATTGTGGGGTTTTAAATACATCCTTAATGGTTTCTAAACCCTTTTGTGAACTACATTAGTGTGAAATGTTATTTATTTTACCAAATAGAGCCATTACTCACTATAGGAAATGCACAATCCTATCTCTGTTGAGAACTGGAAAGAGCTTCTAGGGTAAAGAACAGAACAGAGCTGGTATTAATGAAGGCAGATAACAAGACAAAACCGAATGAGTTTGACTACCTCTTTTATGCCTAAGTTCACAAAATAGAACCCATAGAATTAGTTATCCAAATTCCTCCTCACATTGTGTGACTCTCCAATGAACTTCCTTCTTCAGAAGCTCCACAGCTGCTCAAACAAATGAATTCCACAGTGAAGGGTTTTTGAGCAAAGTGCGGAACTACAACGCAGGTTGCTACGGATTCCTGTCCTTTTCACTTACACAAGAGGTGGCATCACCCGGGGGCGGGGAGGGGGAGCTGAGATGTGGGCTGTGATAACATGCTCTGCATGCTGAAATGGCTGCTCAACGCAGAGCATCTTTATGAGATAAGGGCATAGTAAGACTTAATTTTGCTTCTAGAAGGGGGTCCTATAGGTATGGATATGGCAGAACAACAGAAGGTAAAATCTGCAGTAAGTAAACTGATACAGTAGTTAGAACCCAGGCTCCGAAATCTGGTAAGTTCAAATTGCAATTTCACCACTTGCTAACTGGGTGTGAGCAAACATTCATTGTTCCACGGCTGTTTCATGTATTAATGCATCACGGTAGCTATTGAAAGAGTTATTATTATCCATGTGAATGGTGAATAAACAGGCATGGAGAATGTAACTCTCCCACAGGTAGGAAATGAAGAGCCTGGTTTAAATGTGAGACCGTAATTAATTGCAGAGTCTGGGCTTTTAACAAACATGGGGCAGAGCCAACAGAGACTATTTATCCTTCTTTCAGTAAAGTAACCTTTCTTTTTTCTTTGATCACCTGTAAAATGGATATAAATACAGGACCCACCTCATGGGGTTAAATGCGATCATGAACAAAGTGAATTTAGCACAGTGCCTGAACCCCAGTAAATACCCAGTAAATGTAGTTTTACCTAAGGCACGCCTTTCTTCCAGTCAATCTCTAGAGAACAATTTATCTCTAAATGTTAATTAGTTAAGACCGCTAAATCTATTTAGTGGCTCAGACTTTCACAACATCTCACCTTAACAGTTGATAAATGTCGAAAGCAGGTGTCATCTGATACTGCAACTGTCAACTGTTATGATTGCATCTGTGATGGTGAAAATGTCAACATGATACATGGAATAATTAATAATGCAGCAAAGAATAAATTGCTCAGAAGCATGAACCAAAGCTTCTAATGTGTGGAATGACTGCCTATACTTATCTACCTCATCTGAATCATTTGAAGGGTAAGATCCATTCAAGGCAACCTGGATCTTATGCCAGGTGGCAATCCTGCAATACGCTCATGCAAGTCAACACTCTTTTGAGTGCCCCCCAGTGAGGGAGCAGAAGGGACTGTATGGTCGGTATGTGCACCTGCTATTTCACATTCAGCAAACACGTGATATGGAGTAGCAAAAAAGTTGTTTGAATAATACACTGTGAGAAATAGTTATTGACATAAATCCCAAGGAGTATTTAACAAAAGATACTGGGTTTTAAACTGGATCTTCCTATTACAAATGATTGCAAAAAAAAAAAAAAAAAACTTACTCAAGACCTAGAATTACATATATTTAGATAAGGCATCCAAAGAACATGTATAGATATGAGAAGTATGACAACTATATAAGAAAACCCATTTCAAAATTTAAGTTACCATAGACTTAATTGGTGATATAGTTTTGATATACCTTTCCAGTATTTAGGGTATCAGGGTGATTAAGAGCACTGACTCTGGAGTTTGATGGACTTGAACCTCGGCTCGGCCATTGATTAGACGTCCGACTTTAGGCAAATTACATAAATTCTCTTCACCCCTATGTCCTCAACTACAAATGAGAATAATACTAGTATCATGTATGGGTGGGACTGTGTACTGGGAGGGGCTGTGAGGGACAGGCTGAGAGTGTGGGCGGGGCTGGGACTCTGGGCGGGGCTGGGAGTGTGGGCGGGGCAAAAAAAAAAAGAAAAGAAAAAGAATAATACTAGTATCTACTTTTAGGGTTTTATGAAGACTCAGAAATTAGTAAGTGAAAAAGGAATTCTGAAAACACTTAGAATATCTGGCTCCTTTGTTTGTTTAAATAAATGTGTTCAACAGCTTTTATTTTACAGCTTAAAAGAACATTATGAGGGGCACCTGGGTGGCTCAGTCGGTTAAGCGTCCGGCTTCAGCTCAGGTCATGATCTCATGGTTCATGGGTTCGAGCCCCGCGTCGGGCTCTGTGCTGACAGCTGGCTCAGAGCCTGGAGCCTGCTTCAGATTCTGTATCTCCCTCTCTCTCTGACCCTCCCCTGCTCACGCTGTCTCTGTCTCTCAAAAATAAATAAAAGACATTAAAAAAAAGAACGTTATGAGTGGGTAGTGAATTTCCTACAGGTGCATTAATACACTGAGAAAATATGTTAACTATTTAAGGTCACCGGGGTGCTATTTATGTTGAAAGTATTATTTCTGTAATTTGCTAAATAGCTTCATCAAAGTACCTCATATAGCATCAGAAAAAAATTGCCAAGTGGAATTTGAAGAACAGATTACAACAGTAATCAAATTGAGAAAGATTTAAACAAAAGCAATGAAATAGCTTAACCTATTATTCTTCCTCAATAAATCAAGGAGGAATGTAAATATTCATATTGAAAGATTTAGCAAAGATAAATATAAAGTGCTTCTTGTAGGATATGACTGTCATTGAGTAAGGATACAATTACAAATTAAGAAAGTACTATCTAGTCGGCAGTCTTGAGAACACAATTCATTATGCTTTGAAAGGAAAGATAAGTAGAAATTAGGTTAACAGCATAATGTTGCCACTAAAGAAAAGCCTTATCAAGCAAAGAAAACATTATTATTCTCTTCTGTTATATAGCTGATTTTTTTCTGAGGCACTGCATTTGGCAAAATGACTTTGGAGATAAAGAATATCATAAAAGATATGAATTCTGGTGACAAACATAACAATTTTTTATTTAATTGTTCTGCCTGTAATTGATCTAGAAAGAACAGCAAAGGTACTTATTTTCATTCTAAAGATCACATACCATGATGATAATAACTAGGGAAGAAACCAATTATTTTCACATATTAACCAGGCCAAAACAGGGAGTAATAACATTGAAATGCATTAGTCACAATATATCATAAATCCAACTTTGCAAGGAATGATTGCTCACTAACGGGCTTGCGGATTTCCATAAACTGCAATTCTGTGACCACATTAGCATGTTCCATTAGTAACAGTTTTTGAAACATAAATTTTATGATGTATCTGACCTTGAAAAAACCTTGCAATGTGTTTAATTATAGATTCCACAAAGAAAATAATAAGAATATATCAATCCATTATTACAAATATAAATTGTGGGCTTCTAAACAAATTTGAATAAGAAATTTTTCACTAAGCTTCCTCAATATTCACTCTGAATAGATGCTTTGTCATTGATGTATAAATTGATACACATTAAATTTGCATTTAAACATCTTTAGCAAGACAAGATGTCATCAGCATTTAGGCAATGAATAAAAAGTCTCTAAGTGGATCCATGAAGATCTAAGTGATGCCATGAAGAATCGACCCAATTCTTGTATTGACCTGGAGGTCCTGCTATTTAGAGATGAGATTCTGTAATTCACCTTCAGATTTGCCAGGACATCCTCACTATGGGTGGAACCTGGGGCTCATTCCCACTCTCCACCATTAAAACACACTCTACCAACCCTGGATCACAGGCTGCACTGACGGCCACTTTATTATTTACAGCATAGCATAGGACTATACACATCCCACCCTCTGTCCCTTAAAGGTGTATTTAAGATATCTGGGTTCTCTAAGCAGTTTTAAGGAGAACAAACTGATTAACAGAGGGAAATAGACTAGATTTCTGGACCTTTTTGTAACCGAGCTGTGTGGTCTCCAGCAAAGCATTGTGGGAACTAAATGAGGGACCTTATTTTCATTCCACTTTTTTAAAAATAGAATTTACTGTCAAATTGGCTTACATACAACACCAAGGGCTCATCTCAACAAGTGCCTTCCTCAATGCTCATCACCCATTTTCCCTCTCCACCCCCCCATCCACCCTCAGTTTGTTCTCTGTATTTAATAGGCTCTTGTGGCTTGCCGCCCTCCGTCTCTGTTTGTAACCATTTTTCTTCCCCCTTACCTTCCCCCAGGGTCTTCTGTTAAGTTTCTCAAGATAGACATATGAGTGAAAACATATTATATTTGTCCTTCTCTGACTTACTTCACTTTTAAGGATATTCTTTCCCAGAGCCTAACATACTACTGTGATCTATGGGCTAAATCTTGCTTGCTACCTGTTTTTGTGTGGCCTGTGAGCTAACAATGTTTTAAATTTTTTTAATGCTTATTTATTTTAGAAAGAGAGAGAGACAGAGAGCAAGCAGGGGACGGACAGAGAGAGAGAGAGAAAGAGAGAGAGTGAAGCACAGAATCTGAAACAGGCTCCAGGCTCTGAGCTGTCAGCACAGAGCCCAACACAGGGCTCGAACTCAAGAACCACAAGATCATGACCTGAGCCAAAATCAGATGCTCAACCAATTGAGCCACCCATGTGCCCCTAAATATTTTAAAAGGCATATTTTAAATGGCTGCTTAAGTACTTAAATAATATCTTCAAATTTAATTCTTTCCCTCAGAGCCTAGAATATTTATTATCTTGCCCTCTACTGAAAAAGTTTGCCAATTCCTGCCCTAGTCACAGCAAGTAAGGTTTATATCTACTAGAATCCTTTAGTCAGTTGCTCAAAGTCTAAATGATATGATTTATGCCCATTAAAAGTTTTTATTAGAAATGTTTTTAAACAGGTCATTGCATGGATGGCACTAGAGCATACAACTTTTTGACTTTAAAGAAATTAGAGAATTCATATAGTGAATTGTATAATGGTAGTCATATCATTAATGACTCCAAAAAATACCAATTGGTGTTTTTCATGTAGTAAAAATAAAGACCCAGTGACTATGTGTGTAAAGCAGCTAATATTCCAATATGAAAGAAGATGGTTTTCATTTTCATTGTAAAGTCAGCATTTCTCAACAATTATGTACAGATCTATACTGCCCCATCATCTGTTAACAGGTGGAATTATTAATAGTTGCCATATTGCAAAATATTTGTGACATTTTAGAATAAAAAGTTAAACAGGCTTTTCTGGCAGGACTACTCAGAGACCTCATGGTAGAATCCTACAAAATTAGGTTTAGGGGCCTAGTCTACAAAGTGATTGTCAGTTCTTGAGGTTGGAATAAGGGGTGCACCCCCTCAGCGACAAGAATGGAA
The DNA here is from genome assembly GCA_028646485.1 of Cryptoprocta ferox. Taxonomy (NCBI): domain Eukaryota; kingdom Metazoa; phylum Chordata; class Mammalia; order Carnivora; family Eupleridae; genus Cryptoprocta; species Cryptoprocta ferox. The sequence goes on from CM053559.1 coordinate 14,179,901, forward strand.
CGTGAGATCTGGGTTTCAGTTAATCAGTTGATGACAATATCAGTGTACACTTAACACGAACTAGAGCTTGAGATTTTTATTCTGTGATTGAGAAAAGGCAATCTTGTTAAATCTCCTTCTTTAATGGCCCAGACACCACTTCAGCCAGAGAGCCTGGCATTCATAGTTTAACAGGTTAAATTCTATTCAGGGCACTTTTCCATCAAGCTTATATTTGTACATTATTTTATTGAAGTAAAGAATCAATCCTGGACAATACTGCATCCATGAGTATTAGAATTAATAAAGTATTTATGGCTCAAAATTCTTCATGTAAACAATCTACCTACTGTGAGCAGCCCACATATATCGTTGATGGATTGTCAAGTCGAAAAGAAAAGGAATAAAATGTACACAAATTTACACTGTGCCATGGAATTCAAAGGATATTGTTCCCAGTACACATTAATCAGAGTATACAAAGCAATGTGATTTTTCTCAAACTGCTATAATCCAACAGTTGTCATCAGTGTGCTATTGAGAAGCCAAAAAAGAGAAGAAAAAGTTAGACTGAGTTCTATATGTATCAAAATAATAAAATACACAAGTCCTTACTGTAGAGAAGACCACTTGTATAATTGAGTTATATTCACAAATAATTTGACCTGTGTGGCATCCTAAGCAGCTAGTTAACCAATCTTAAGGTTGAATCAGGGTAATTTAACAAAATATATGGTGGCAAAAGGAAGTATGGGGTCTGCAATGACAGCTATGAGATATATTTATAAATTATTCATTTTCACTAGAGTATTATTTGTAAGACCAATAGATTTATACAACTAAAAAGTCCACTAATAGGGGTGCTGTTAAAAACTATGGAAAATAATAAAACGATTAAAAAACATCAGAGGTATATATAAGAAATAGGAAGAATTCTGTATGTTGATATGGCAAAGCTTCAAGATATATTATTAAGTGGAGAAAAGCCAAGTGCAAAAGAATGGGCATTGCTATGATATTTTTTAAAGAAGAAACCTAATGTACAATTACTGGCTTGAACATGCATAAAAATAATCTCTGAGAGGATAAAATATGACTAATAATAGTGGCTACTGGTTGGAGTAAAGGATGGGAACAGGGACAATGTGGAATAGAGTTGAGAGACAAGTTTTTTTATTCTTTATCCTTTTTATACTTAAGGTCACGTTTTACCAATAAATCACCTCCCTTATATAAATGTCGTCCTCACCCACAATGAAGCTCTGGTATCCTGCCCCAGCTTACAAATTTCTCCCCCCCCCCACAAACACACATGAGTATGCATTTCATAGCCCCACATAAAGTCAACAACACTAACACGTCACATGGAGAGTGTCATTTTCCCGCTGAGTCAAACATCAGCGCTGTTGCTGATTTTTTTAAGTATGTATTTCCAGTTCTATTAATGTTCAATAAATATTTTTGACTAAATGGATTAGTAAGTAAATGGATGACAATCCTTCCTTTATGATTTGGGAAGAAAGTTTCCCCAATTTTTTAAGTATGCTTTTTGTATGGGAAAAATACCTTACATAGAAATAGAGGAAATCATAATAAAAGAAAATCAAGAAGTTTCAAAAAATTCCAGAAAGTATTTTGTCCTGTGGAATAGAATAGAATAGAATAGAATAGAATAGAATAGAATAGAATAGAACACTAGAGCATGAATAAATACTTGGTGATTATCACTTGATGATTACCAAATCATGGTGTCAAGGGTTTCCACTAAACACCTTATGTTATTTTTACACATCTCCATGAGGGGAGTACTATCAGTTAATCCTCTTCCCTACTCACTATGATGACTCTCACATATATCTATAAAGCCAAAATAAACAAAGCAAAATTGGAAAATCTTCATTAATCAATGGGGACATACAACTTAATTACCCAAATTCTGAGTATGAAGCAAGCTATAATGGGAGATGATGTTTGAGTATAAAATAGAACATTCTATTTTTTTTATGCCTTCACTCTCTAGGCAGGGGAGTTATGCATTACACCACATCACTCAATCACCGAATAAAGACTGGGGCGTCCTTCTGACTGGGTGAAGTCAGGCTCTAGCAATGATTTCTGTTTGGGAAAATGTCATCCATTATTTTACTTAAGTCTGCGTCATGTGTACATTTATGAACCACTTAAAGCAAGGTAGGTGCCACAGAAAGGGAGGTAGGTGCAAAATAATCGGTTTACAACACCTGTATGACAGGCCATCTGTAAGGCTGCCTGGGTGGCTCAGTTGGTTCAGCGAGCAACTCTTGGTTTCAGCTCAGATCATGATCTCACGGTTTGTGGGTTCAAGCCCCACATCACACTTTTGTCTGATAGTACACAGCCTGATTGGAATTCAATCTCTCGGTCTCTCTCTGCCCCTCTCCTGCTCTAACCTACATCAACTCTCTCTCTCTCTCTCGCGCACACACACACACACACACACAATCTCTCTCAAATAAATAAATCCACTTAAAAAAAAATAGGTCATCTGTGTTTGCCAATTCTTCCATATGAAAGTGAGGCTCCTTCCCTACAACAGAAACTGGGAAATAAGGTCTTTATCTATACTGATAATTACATTTCAAAGGGATGACCCACAGGTTCCTGACAAAGACATTCTTGGTTTATAAAGCTGATGAGAAGCTGGGAGAAGATTTACATCTGAAATGGGCAAAGAGTTTACAATTCCAAGTTTTCTGGTATAAATGTTCTAAGAAAAGGGAGGTAGGGAGCTTAAAATCAGAAAGAAATCTGTTTAAAGTTTAATCAAGCTGAGGGGAATGTTAAGGCCATCTCGGTCACTAAGAATATGTAATGATAAAAATAAAGAAAACAAGAACACCTAACATTATCAATGTCAGATCAATGGATGTTCTGCCTGATCTGGGGTTTATTTAAAAACAAAAAAAATAGGGGCCTCTGAAACTGTCAGTCAGCTGAGCAACTGACTCTTGATTTTGGCTCAGGTCAAGACCTCGGGGTTCATGGGTTTGAGCCTGCATTGGGCTCTGCATTGTCAGTGGATTCCCTTGGGATTCCTGCAGATTTCTCCCCTGCTTGGGGTTCTCTCTCTCCCTCTCTCTCTGCCCCTCTCCCTCTCTTCCTCCTTCTCTCTCTCTCTCTCTCTCTCAAAAAAAAAAAAAAGCAAATGTTCACATACAGGATCATTTTCACATTTACTATGGCTGATGGCAACCACCCCCTTAACTTTTATATAACTTACACGGCTAGAGATGTAGCTGACATCCAAACCAAATTGCTAACTTAGACTGCTCTCTAAAGAGATGAGCCCATGTATACAATTGCCTTCCAGATCTATCCTAACACTTATCTCCCTGACACCTCAAATTAAGCCTGCTCCAGCCTGAATTTGCTGTCTCCACATTCAATTCCTCCTTCACTGCACAGCTGCACCATCATCTTAACAGATAAATTAACATTCCTGAAGCACAACTAAGATTATGGAATCAAAACATTTGGAACAACCTACAACCTACAGAATTAGATCTAATCCTTAACAATATGATCCTAACCTCTTTTTTTAATTGCATTGTACCTGATAACAGCATCTGCTGACCACAAGCTTTATTCTTCAACCTACCAAAATATCACTAGTAACACACTGGTCATTGTCCTCACAGCTCTCTATGGTTGTTTCCAATAGGTTGTTTACTGTTGTCCAGAAAGCTAAACTTAACCTCTTTCTTTCAAACCTCATACATCCATCCTTTAATGCTTATTTTAGTCCCTACCTACTCAGTACAACATTTGGCACACTCCATGTAAATCAGTAGTTTAGCCTTCCAGTTTGTTTCACTTTCTTTTCTAGAGTTTAATCATTTTTTGCCCTATATACATAAATCTAATACAGCCTTCTGAATTTTAACTTATTTAAAATGTCCTATTTCTGTAATCTCTTGTAACTGACCACAGCACCAGGCACATTTTAATGCCCAATATTTGTGGAATAAATGAAAAATAAACCTTTACATTCAATTCATCCTAGGTTTTAAACAGGGCTTCATTAGCTTCATTGGATGATAATTTTATAGTAGCAGATACCCTGTATATCTAGTCATATCAGTGCCTAGCATGTTGCCTTGCAAATAGTTGGCACTCAAAAAATCATGGCTGAGTAAATGGGAAAAAATGATCCGAGTATTTTAATAATTAAGTCATAGTCTTGCAGATGTGCATTTGTTAGATTTGCTTAGTGGAATATAAGAGATAGAAATGTTCTAAGACTGGAAAAAGGTAACAGTGAAAAATATTTACCGAATAAAAAACGTATTGCCTAGATAATTAAACAATAGTTATCTTTTACAAGACAGATTACCAACATGCAAAATGATAGGGTTAGATGCAATGGTATACTTTTAATAAACAATACTTTGTGAACATTTTTTAAATAACAAAAAACGTTAAGAAAATAATATATATTAGGGGCACCTGGGTGGCTTAGTTGGTTAATTGTCTGACTGTTGGTTTGGGCTCAGGTCATGAGATGAAAGCCCCAAGTCAGGCTTTGTGCTGACAGCACGAAATCCGCTTGGGATTCTCTCTCCCTCACTCTCTGCCCCTCCCCCTGCATGTGCACATGTGCTTTCTTTCTCTCTAGATAGATAGATAGATAGATAGATAATCTTTAAAAAAAGAAAAGAAAAGCATTTATATCAGAGCAGGAAGAAGTCTAAAACGCTATAAACAACTTTTAAACAGAGACCTCACTGGAATCCAACGCAAACCTTTGTTCCCACTGTGAACACCTCTATCCTTCACTGGCAAGGTGTCACTTGTGGCGGCTGAAAACTCGCTTAGGACTTTTAAAAACTCATGTAGCAATATTGTCACCGTTAAGGTTTTCTCCTCACATTTCACCTTTTATAGTTTCTTTCACTTTGCAAAATTGTGAAAGTGGTGCTGTGGAAAGTAATCACCTAAGGATTTTTGAAGTCAAAAGCAATGGAAAAAAATCTTAGCTTTAGCCATTAGAATTCCTCAGTTTCAAAGTCACTGGGGTGTGGAATTGTACTCAGCTGTACATCTGTAATTCTGTAATTTTGAAGGTGAAAACAATTTCTTAATAATTTTCTAAGAATACAGTATAAGCCACTGAGTTAAATGTATTTGAAACAAGATGTGAAACTAATTTTACATTATTTTTAAAGGAATGTTTAATTGATTTAAGTTACTATTTCAATGACTCCCAAATGATTGGCAAAGAGGTAATATTTTAAATCCAAGCACACGATGAAGAAGTTGGCCTTTATCCTTTGGAAACTTGCTTAGGCCAAAGATACCCTCATGTGCTTCTGTAAGAACTTTTCCCCTGTGATCTGTAAACTATCTTTGTTTACTGTTCAGAGCTACGGAGCTTTTACCAAATCATAATGGTGTGTCTGCTCAGATTAAAACAAATTCAAGATAGTTGATGTAAATAATCTTAACTAAAAGTGTTAAAGCAATTGCTATTCATCTATGGAAGCAAGCATCTGATTTCTGAAAAGTGTATTTTGTGTCTGAATGAATCTTAAATTCAAAAAAATCAAAATTATGGCAATGGCAATAGGTGCAAAAATGCCTTTGTAACTCTAATGGCAGCCTTTATATTTATTAAAATCAGAGCTTATGAGTAGAACTTGGAGGCTAAACTCACAATTTGTCCATGTTTTCCCCAGAGCAATTCTTGGGAACCACAGCTAGGAGAAAGCCTGGAAAGCCTTATTTCTTGACTTCTTTTTTCCATTTCCTCTTCTAATTTGATTTTCCATCTGCCCACCATATTTTGGCAGTGATACTGACATAATATGATGATGCAATTTCCAACAAATTAGGTTTGAAGGCAGCCAAGAAGATCCAGTTTATCTCAAAGAAATGCTAAGTGTGCAGATTTCACTACATAATAAAGGCACAGGCATGTATTGACTCTCTCCCAGTGGAAGGGGGAAATAGCACTATATGGTGGTCTTTACTTACTAATTATCATGATTTCTTTATATTGCAGCAACAAGTACAAAGAAATAAAATATTCTTTCAAAGCTAGAGTATGATACTTATCAAATTCCTCAGTAGCATGGATGCTATTTCTTTTGCATTTTGTGGGGTTCTTTTTTTATTTAAAAAATTTTTTTAATGTTTTATTTTATTTTTGAGAGAGAGACAGCATGAGCAGAGGAGGGTCAGAGAGAGAGGGAGACACAGAATCCGAAGACAGGCTCCAGGCTCTGAGCTGGTAGCACAGAACCCAACGCAGAGCTCGAACCCACGAACCTTGAGATCATGACCTGAGTTGAAGTCGGACGCTCAACTGAGTGAGCCACCCAGGTGCCCCACATTTTATGGGGTTCTATGTAAAATATATACACCACTAAATAAAACACAGGAGTTCAATAACTTCTACTTATTAAATATTGAAATGGAAATGTTCTATTATTTCACTTTTTGCCTACAACTTCCATTCTGAAGAGTTTCTGACATCTTATATTTAGTTTTCTTGTTAAGATGTATAATGGGTTTTTGCAACATTTAGTTCTTAGTGATAGTTTCTAACTATTCTGAAAAAGTTTAGTGTTTGTCTCCTTTCTCAAAGGTTCTAAGGATAATCAACCTGACCATCGTCATCTAATAAACAGAAATGTGCAGTTTTTTGTGCAAGTATACCTTTTTTCATAGAGCTTTTTTATTTTCACTTTTATGTATGAGATAGGACAGTCACATAAAATGCTGAAAGCAAACACAAATTTCAGGTGTCACATTCACTTTTCTATGTTAGAAAAGAAGTATTACTTAAGAAACTGTCTGAAGACTTTATTTCTGGGTAGGATCATAATTACTGAATATCAGAACTTACAACCTCTGTCATCTACACTAATCGTTTCTTGAAGTCTGACTCATCTATCACAGTGAGCTCAGGTGGGCTCATCTCCTCAGTTATGTGAGTGGCAAAACTACTGCCATCTCATTAGATAGCTGTTGTCAAAATAATTAAATCTTCCTCCTTAAAATTACAATTAGAAAATTACCATGAATCATAAACTAAATGGAAAAAATAGATACAAGAATAAGAGAATCCAAATTGATGGCTGAATAGACAAATAGATCAGAATACAAAGCCTTTCTGTTTGAAACAAATGAGATGATTCCACTTACAACAACAACAAATATCAACTTCTTAGGAAAAAACTTAACAAAAACATGCAGAATATATCTGAAAAAAAGTTTAAGACCCTCCCGAAGAACATACGAAGAAATATGAACAATTAGAAGACATCTGCTGCTTTTGAAAACAGGGTGTTGGTTTTTTTTTTTTTTAGTGTATTATAATGTTCAATTGGCATTTCAATTAAATCCCAACAGGAATATTTTTAATACACCAAAATAACACTAAAGTTTCTGTGGAAATTAATCTGTGGAAAGAGCAGAGTTCTAAGGAAGAATCTCATGTTGTTTTGTTCAAGTGTATTATGCAATAATTCAAACCTACAAAATAGTATTTATGACATATAAAATATAAAGTGGAATAAAACACTGCCCAACTTAATAGATTACATTTATCAATAGAATTTCTCTAATATTATCCTCTCCCTGATATCCAGATTTTAAAAAGTCCTATTATTTGTACTTATTATTACTTTCTCTGTAGTTTTACTACATATGCATATATTCTTAAATATTATCTTTTTCACAACTTTAAATTTATATATGTAAATTCAAGTGTAGTCATACAGAACTTGCTTATTTTCACCCAAAAGTTGTCTACGAGATTTGTCCATGTTGAGATTGTATATGTATACAATATATAATGTATATAATTTATATTGTACATACCATATGTATCATATCCCGTACAGTATTGTACAGATATACAGTTTAAGCACTAAATCATTAGTGGGAATGTTAGTGATTTCCAGATTTTGGTTCTTAAAAGAACTCTGCTGCTTTGGATTCTGTTTCCCTCTCTCTCTCTACTCCTCCTCTGTTCACTCACACTGTCTCTCTCTCTCTCTCTCTCTCAAAAAAAAAAAAAATTAAAAAAATATTTTAAAAAAGGGTGCCTGGGTGGCTCGATCAGGTAAGCGTCCAACTGGAGCTCAGGTCATGATCTCATGGTTCATGAGTTCAAGCCCCACGTCAGGCTCTGCGCTGACAGCTCAGAGCCTGGAGCCTGTTTCAGTTTTGGTGTCTGCCTCTCTCACTGCCTGCCTCTCTCACTGCCCCTCCTCCACTCATGCTCACGCTCTCTCTCTCTCAAAAATAAAGTAAAAAATTTAAAAAAATATTTAAAAAATAAAAGAACTTTCGCAAGGTATGTTTTAGAGAAATTTCTTGATCATAAGGTATTTACATCTTTAAATTTAATAGATAATACCAAATTGCTTTCCAAAGCATTAAACAGATTTACAGTTCCACAAGCAATGTAAGCATTTCCAATATGTCATATCTTTACCTACACCAAGTACTGTAAGACTTTAAATATTCATCAGTTTAGTAGGTGTAAAAATTATTCTCAATATAGTTTTAATTACATTTACTTACT
>CM053559.1:14188951-14254321 GCA_028646485.1 Cryptoprocta ferox
TATTTACATCTTTAAATTTAATAGATAATACCAAATTGCTTTCCAAAGCATTAAACAGATTTACAGTTCCACAAGCAATGTAAGCATTTCCAATATGTCATATCTTTACCTACACCAAGTACTGTAAGACTTTAAATATTCATCAGTTTAGTAGGTGTAAAAATTATTCTCAATATAGTTTTAATTACATTTACTTACTTATACCTTATTATGAATAATTACATTGAATGTATTTCCTATATTTATAATTTTTGTTTCCTCCTATGTGAAATGCCCATTCATGTCTTTGGGTTATTTTCTGTTATATAACTTTTCATTTTTTTACTTTATTTATGAGTAATCATATATTTAAGATCATAACATTTGATAATTTTAACTTTGAGAAATTACCATTTCTCAATGTTTTTAAATTTTTCTTCTTTAATGCTTCATATAAATGCCTCTTGATGAAAAGAGGATATTACTATGGTAAAAATTACCAGCGCACTGCAATCTAAAACTACCATATGATGTAAGTGTAATCATTCTGACATTAAAGATCAGGAAATCGAGCTACAGATCATTTATAGAACACAATTAAGACTTCAACACTAATAATGAAGAGATCCAACTCTCATTTTAAATCTCTTTCCACCAAACATGATAAATCCACAGTTTCTATGGAATGAATAAGTAATGGTAGTATACATTTATTTGCTCTCAAAGTGTTCTATGAAATTATCCTGACAATTTCTATACTTCCCAGTTATTTTGGGGAGTAGCAAATATTATGTTTCATAACTGAAACTGTAATCTTGTTCAGCAACAAACAATTCCTATAGTAAGGTTGAAAAGTAGCAAACTGATTAAGCTTCCAGTTTTAGCATATTTTTCATGGAAATTGGCAAATAGAAAGTATACTATTACTTCCCAATAAACCACAGCATGGTCTTAAACAATTTTGCATGTTTTAATATCTCAAATATTTAAAATGTCATCATTTTTTTCTTGAAGCTGTGTCTTGTCTATCATATATCTTATTACTTTATTTTTTCTAATTTTTTGAAATGTTTTATTTACTTTTTGAGAGGGAGAGAGACACAGAGTGTGAGTGGGGGAGAGGCAGAGAGAGAAAGAGACACAGAATCTGAAGCAGGCTCCAGGCTCTGAGCTGTCAGCACGGAGCCTGACGCGGGGCTTGAACCCACAAACTGTGAGATCATGACCTGAGCCGAAGTCGGATGCTTAACCGACTGAGCCACCCAGGAGCCCCTATTTTATTGCTTTAAAAAAATTTCCCTGAGCAAAAATAAATGACTTAGATTACATTAGTATCTAATGCATGTCATTTATAATTTATTTACATTTTTTTTTGCCTAGAATCATGTAGACAGCAATCTTATAATAATCCTAGTAATATTTTACATTGATAGAGACAATAAAAATTTTAAATTTACAATTTTGAGATTGTAAATGCTTTGTATACCAATTTTCTATTATGGTGATATAGATTGAACAGAAATAAATAAGCATTGCTCTTTCAAAATTAACCCTACAAAAATTGTGTTGAAAATGGTATTTTTACTGACCTTCATGCTACCTTCTACTGTGCCTCTTAGCAACCCACAATCCAATGCTTCCTGTCTTGATTACCTACTTCAAAAGTTCCCCAAGCAGCAAAACACATAATGAGGTCACAATATCCCTCTTGGTTTCTTAAAATATAAGTAAGTTGGCAATAGACAATAGGAAAATGAAGACAGAAAAATGTACATCAAATGAAAATGTGATGCTTTGATATTTCCTTTTTATTTTCCAAAGATAGTAACTATTTGAAAAGTTCACTTTCTTTTTTTTTTCCCTTAAAATTTTAGTCCCATGAAACATCTTCATGGAGGAGAAAAAGAAAAAGAAAAAACCTCAGGAAAGGAACACAGTTGAAGTAATGCTCAACACCGTCAGAAACTAAAGAAGTTAAATTACAATATATTGTTGTGATACGTATATGGAAAGATAGAGACAGGAAGAATATTCAGCCTACACTGCTGATGGCCAAGGTCAGTTCTCATTGTCCAGTGCCCACATCACGCCAGTTAGTGATTTTATTGATATGACCTGGATGTATCTCAATGATATCAAGGATGCAATTAAACTGAAACTAATCATCTACTACTGGAGTTTAGTGAGCCTTTTGAAGGGGACAATTTGATACTATCTATAAAAATCTTTCAAAATGAAATATCCTTTGAGATGCCTGGGTGGCTCAGTCAGTTAAGCGACCGACTTCAGCTCGGGTCATGATCTCATGGTTAATGGGATTGAGCCCCGCTTCGGGCTCTATGCTGACAGCTCAGAGCCTGGAGCCTGCTTCGGATTTTGTGTCTCCCTCTCTCTCTGCCCCTCCCCCACTCATGCTCTGTTTCTGTCTCAGTAATAAATAAACATAAATTTTTTTAAATAAATAAAAAAATGAAATATCCTTTGTCCAAGTAACTCCATACACAATGAATATTTTAAGGAAACAGCCAGGAATTCCAAAGTTTCTTCTTTTTTTCAGGAACTTGCTTCTTAATATTTAAAAAGTTGTGGCTTTAAACACTCAATTTTTAATTCATCTCCACAATATTTTAAATGCATCAAGTGGTTTTTATAACATAACAGGAAAATATTCTCACATGTAAGATTTCAAATAAGTGATATGTATACATATTCCATAAGGAATGAAGGAGAAGGGGAAACAACAATATCAGCTCAAGAGAGTAAGAATTTTATTTTTATTTTTATGGTGCTGGATCTTTCCCAGCACAGCTATTTCAATAAAATATGCATCTTTATGACTCAAATAGATTTCACTGAAAAATATTAATTCTTCTACATTCATAAACAGAGGGAAAAGAAATGCTAATAATACAGACCATGCACACTAAACATCACACAAACTACGTAATTCAAAATAATCAGTGATCACAATCACTGTTTTCATGTACCCTCTGGTTTAGAATTGAGCTTTCTGCTCTATAAGCAGACCTTGTGGAAAATCTCACCTAGCTCACACATCCACAGTGTGCCCACCCCACTCCCAGGCAGCCTTCCCCCACCCTACCCCCAGCCACTCCAACACAGTGAATGCTTCTGTACGTGGATTTACTATACAGACAGGAGGCAGGGAGCAGAGGAAGTAGGGGTGGCAGGGCAGACATTTTTACTCTTGAAAACATCATAGCTGGAAAAAATTAAATCAACCTTTAATTTGCATCTCTGAAACTAAATAAAATTACATGCAGCTAACCCCAAGTATTCCCACTTCCATTCAAAGATAATTTCCAACTTTTGTGATATAAAAACCTAGGGAATGACCATTATTTGATAGGGTAAATAAACTCAAAATTAACTTGAATTTCTTGAATATTTAAAATAGTATGGATTAGGGGTGCCTGGGTGGCTCAGTCAGTTGAGTGTCCAACTTCAGCTCAGGTCAATATCTTGTGGTTCATGGGTTCGAGCCCCGCATCGGGTTCTGTGCTGACAGCTCAGAGCCTGAAGCCTTTTTCAGATTCTGTGTCTCCCTCTCTCTCTGCCCCTCCCCACTCGTGTTCTGGCTCTGTCTCAGAAATAAACTATATATAAAAAATAAAATAATAAAATAAAATAAAATAAAATAAAATAGTATGGATTAGTCATTTGGGGAGAGGTTATTTTTAAAAATCAGCCACTCACTTAGCATTGCATGATCAACAAGTTTCATCAGAGCACTGCACAGAGAAACCAAGAGTAAAGTGTCTAAATATCTTCTTTAGTAGTGCGCTGGGCTTGAGGATGTGGTCATTTTATAATTAATGGAAGATAAGAAGGCCCTCTTTGAAAGTTTTGAGGATCAGTAATTAAATATATGCTTTGAAAAAAGGTCAAAAATGACCAAAGTTATCATTTTTTGAGTAACAATTTCAGTCCTAGAGAAGAGACATCAGAAATCAGGTCTAAGTGAAGTACAAAGAAAGAACAAAAGCAATGTTTATTTTGCTTGCCCATCCACTTTTGGGAAAGGAGATTCCCCTCAAAGTGTCTCCTTAACTGTGTTTATTCCAAAGAAGAAGAGATACAGGGAGAATGAGGGCTTCTTTTGCCTCTAGCCCTGGCTAACAAAGTGAGCACCCACTCTCTGCTAGATCAAAGGCCGACAAGACAATTGTGGTGGAATGGCCTTGGGTGCTGGGCCAGAGACCTCTGGGTATGTCTCGACTTAGTCAGCCATCATGACCAAGGAGCTGAGAGCAACTTTACCTAGGAGGAAGGTGAAACGACAAATAGAAATCTGAGAAGAGAGAGAATGAAGAGGAAAAACAGTGGTTGCATTTGAGACTCTAAATGGTGCTTTAACACTTACCAGACAAGTAAAGACTTTAATGTTGTCAGAACTAGAATTGTCCGCAATTTCATATCCCAACAGTTTGGTAGGCCAGTAAGCCATGTCTTATTGGCATCCAACCACAAAGTTTACAGGAAGACTGACTAATATGAATGGCAGCGTTTCAAAAGCATTTCTCTTTATCATATCAGAACCTTCTTGCGAGTCTCCCTTATCAGTTTTATTTGCAAAGCTGGCACAGAGAAAGGAAGAGTGGTATTTGTAGGGGAGGAAGGGAAGGGAGGAAGCAGAGCTCCTCCACTTACATTTCCTCTCCCATCCCCAGGTTGGTACCAGCAACTTGTTCTCTGCTGCTCTGGGGTCCCCGAGATTTATGTAAAACTTCAAGGAAATGAGTAATGTGCATTCTTTAACAGAGTCTTGAGAAGATGTTATAATACCCCAGCATATTCAAACAGAATGGTTCCTTCGCCTGAGCAATGGTAGTCTTGAGGGAGGGTGGAAGTTAACTCTGTATTCAGTATTAGATTATCAGTGAAGTGGAAAGACACTGCCCAAGAAATTCCAACCTGAGGCTCATTTAGTTTGTATTTCTAAGAATATTTCTTGGGTTTCCAACATGTCAGTCGCTCTTTAATCAATAGATTTCTGATGAAACTGACGGTTCTGATGTATCAGAGTAAAAAAGTTAAAAAGATTTCTAATACACTTCGGTGAAAAGTCTGTGGAGAATTTCTCATATGTGGAGGGCAACTTGAAAACATCTATTACATATAAAAATCCATTTGCCTTTTTATATAGCAATTTCCTTCAAAGCATTTATCTCTCGGGTACTCATCACACACACAAGAAATGAAGTTTATAAGATTATTAAGGTGGACAATGAGTGGAAACAACCAACTGTTCTCTATGTAATATTCACTCTGTGGAATAATATATACACCTAAAAGGGAATGAAGATTCAATGTTGCGATATGGAAAACTCTCTCTAGAACCAGTGAAAAAAGCAAGGTGCAGTAGAGTGAATACAGTGTTATATTTTGTGTAAGAAAAGAAGAGATATAAAACTATAAAACATATAAAGATATTTGCTAGTATTTGTAGAAAGACATACTTGGAAGGATAACAAAAACCTGCCTGTGGGGAGAGGAGTAGGAAGAAGGTAGACAGGGACCAAGGAAAAATGGAATTTACCAAAACCTGCCATTGTAATCTCATTTTTATATTTTAATCATATGAATGTACTACCGGTCAAAAATAAAATGTCTAAGTGAGTTCGTTTTCGATTTTAATCCACTTTACCTTTGCAATCTCGATGTACATAAAATGATATTCTCTCTGGTCAGTTGATGTTCAGAAGCCCCCACGGCAAAATTACCTTTTCTGGCCTATAAATCCTCTTTTGTTTGAGGATAAAGATGCATGTAATCATCTGACATTCTAAAGGTCTGCTTGGATTTTTGTGTTGGTCATTGACGATGTTTATAAATATTCTGATTCTCCTGTCGTATCGATGATATGACCACATTTTGTTGACCTTGTTAAAATTACGTCACATTATGTGCCTTTACTGACTAATGAAACATAAATGGACGTCACGCACCACTTGTGGGCAAAGGCATTTAATTGCCAGGGTAGCAATCCTTCATCCTTGATGAAATAATTTTGGAAGCTTATTTTACAAAGAATTTCTATCAGCCTGGTCCTTAAAGTATCTAAGAAGGCAAGTTTCTCTGCTGACCCATATTTAGTGTTCAATATGAGAAAGAAATAGAGAAGACAGGGACAGAAGACCATGTTTTTGTAAAAGGTCTTTAGTCCTGACCTGAGAATGATATTCTCAAGTCTTAAGAGTCACAGTTTATCCTATAGTGGCACTGTACAAATCTTTCTTGTCATGATTTCATGACACTAGCGATTTACATTTAACTCCATAGTGAGCACTGTGTAATGGATGGAATTGTTGCATCACTATATTGTACATCTGAAACTAATAATACAGAAATTAAAACAAAATAAAGTAAAATAAAATAAAATAAAATAAATTTAATTTAATTCCAAATAAACAAAAATTGCTGCCTGGGAAGGTATGCAAACTTGTAGATAATGGACTGTTAAGCAGATCTGAGTGCCTAATTCCTCATTGGTCACCTTTCTCACTATTACAAACCAACTATCTAATGATGAGGGAGCATAAGGCAAGGTGAGGGCCAAGCATAAGCTAGTACAACCCCTCCCCCAAGGTGGGATATGGTGTGATAGTCCCCATGCACTCCTGGCTGCCCAAAAACAAAGGAAAGGAAAGGAAAGAAATGGTTATCTGATAAAAATCACAGTCATACAGGACACGTGTCTCTATCAGTTTACAAATATCTTAGTAAATTACAAGAAAAAGGCAATCTTATCAATGGTGTAATCTCCAGAAACCTACAGACTCAGTTTCCTGAAGTCCCTAATATCATATTCCTCTGCATAATAATGTGGAAAACAAAGGCAAGATGGAAATGGCAGGTTAAAGTAAATTTATTTATAAGCTGCAGCCCATTGACAAATACTCAAGGCAGGCAGAGTAAAACTTTCTCCGGGAACTCCTTACTGTCTTAATGATAATGCTTTTCTAAAGGGAAAAACAACCTTAGCTTCCTAATAGTAGATAGGCCTCCAGTATCCCGTGAGTCATCTTTAGTATATAAAAGTCCCTTTGGAAACTTCCCCTTAACTTTACCTCCTCCAACTCCCAAGTATATAATGAGTCTCTCTTCATGGTCACGGGGCAGCTCTTCCGGCCCAACAGTCATGTCCCATGCTTTAATAAAATTATCTGTTTTGCACCAAAGACGTCTCAAGAATTCATTCTTGGCCTTTGGTTCCTGATTCTCCACCCCACCCCCACCCACCAAGCCACTCCAAAACTTCATCGCTAAGAGATAACATGCCAGGCAGTACCTGGAAGACGGATACTTTCTGAGTACAAGGGAAATATCTAGATTATACATCTATAGAACTCAAGGTCATCCTCAGAATCACTTGATTCTTTCCTAACAATGTGTCTGTCCCCAGCCCATGAGCTCACCAGTCTCTAACCACAGCGCTTCAGAGGACACCTACAACAACATACAGTTCTGATGCAATAGACTTTAAGAGGTCATTATCACTTTCATATTAATAAAAATTAAAAATCCAACCTATCAAAGTCTGTCCACCTATCTATAAACTTCCATGCTACTGTTTATGGTATTTGATAACAAAGAAAAGAGGGGAAATGTGAAATAAAGAGGTATATGAACACTACAACTCCATTCTATCAGGCTGAACATTAGCTCTTAACAGAGTTCACTGACCAATTTGGTTTTTTGAAGGTTTACAGGTGAAGACAAGTTCAGATGTGAACAACTCTACAAGTGCCAACAAGTTCTGTAAAAACTTCAGTCTAATAAAAGCACACGAAGTGCTGCTCATTTTGTTCTCACTCTCCTGTAGTTCAATTAGGTTGTCAAAATTATAATAAGGTTTAACACAAGTCAAATTTTCTCCTTTCAAGGTAGCACTCAAGATTTTTCTCTGAATTTTATAAGTTGTTGCTGACGAATAGTGTACAGATGAAGAGCTCAATTGGAACCTTTGAGGAATCATATCTCCATGAAGTTAAAATGTATGCTTAGCTATTTATATGCACAGATGTTTGATATTATATATATATATATATATATATATATATATATATATATAAGCTTAGAAACCAAAATTAGGACTAAGAAAAAAATGGGAAGAAGGAAAAGGAAAATAAAAGCTATATCATCTAATTTACCAAGACGTGGCTTTGTTCCATTATTTTTTCTTTCTATTAGTCAAAACTTTTCCTGAAGTTCTTTAAAAAAAAATTTAAGTTAGCTTCTCTTAATATGTGATACAAGCTTGTCATTTGCTTTAGCTCTAAGCTAATATGTTAAATTACTGTGGCCCTACTGAAAGATGTGATAAATATCTCTAGTCTTATGGCTATCTACTTAGTCTTTTTTCAGCTTAAAATATAACAAATACTGCTACCAAAAACTAAAGGTGAAATTTAAATAATTCTTTAAACAAAACCAACAAAGCCAGTTCTCTAAATATGAATTATTTCTCAAATGCCAGCTATCATTAAAAAATATATATGTGTCCATTCCTCAGATTTGACGTGAGAAACAAAGCCAGAAGGAAATGAAGAGAAAACTAAATTTCCTTATAACCTCCAGTCTATTGACAAATACTTGAGGCAGAGAGAGGATAACATTCCTCCAACTCCCAACTGTCTTACTGTTAATGGTTTGCTAGAGGAAAAAACAACCTTAGCCTCACTAAAGCTGGGCCTCCAGGATCCTGTGAGTCTTCTTTAGCGTATGAAAGTCCTTTGGAAACTTCCCTTGAACTTTCTCTCCCCCAACTCTCAAGTATGTAATCAGTTACTCCTCAGAATCTGAGAATAGCTCTTTATACCCACAGGTCCTGTCCCCCGTGTTTAATAAAACCACCCTTTTGCACTTAAGATGTCTCAAGAATTCTTTCTTGACCACTGGCTCTGAACCCCAACAATTTTCCACATCAAGATTGTTACAGAAAGCTATTTATCTGTGATTTTAATTTAATTTGTTTGTGCTCAAGTACCTTTCTGTATGTTAGATTTCAGTACCACCCACCTTGTCCTTCTTTTCAGCATTTTTTGTTTGCTTCATTTTTTGTTCTTTCCCTACTCATCTTATGAGCTAATAATGACTTTAAAGTACATGGGGAACACTTCGGTGATTCTTAAGCTCTTCCTCACCTTCCTGCTCCTGTAACTTTTCTTTCTCACCTTGCCTCCTCTTCCTCCTGCTCTTCCCTTGCTCTTATTTTCCCTGTCTCCCTTTTCCGCACATTTTCCTACTCCTTCTTCTTCTTCCCTTCCACTTCCTCCCCAACTGTTTCTCTCTCCCTTCCTCACCATCATGGGCAATTTCTACTTCAGTGACAACATTAATAATTAAGGGAATGAAACAGGAAAACAAATGATTTGAGTTCTGGTGAGAAATTTGCAGATGAATCAACATGGTTTGTTCAAAGTCTCATTTACAACTTGTAAGAGCCAATATCAAGAAATAAATATAGCAAAGAGCCTTTATTTATGTACATGTGGGGAAGTGATTTACAGGTACATGCCCATATTTTGATAGCTTGAAAATCATACAGGAAAATATTAGCAGTTTTACACTTAACATCCTCCATATAAAAATAATGCTTTTCTGCTGATTGAATGGAGCAAAATGTAATTGTCACATGAAATCAATCCAGGACTTGGAGAAAAAAAAAACATTAATATCAAATACAGTTACCATATAAATGTACTAAACTAAAGGAAGTCTTTTCTTTTTACTTTTCTGTTCAAGCTTTATTCCCAGGGCAGACTTGATAAAAATGTCAGCAGCTGCACAAACACTGTCCGAATTTCATTCAAGGAGAGTCACATATCAAAAGCCACCTTCCAAAACACCAAGTGGTCTCAGAATGGTGAGGGAGCATGGGGCAAGCTGAAGCCAAAATACAGGCAGGCACATCCCCACCCCGCTCAAGGTGGGATATGTGTGATATTCCTCGGACACTCCTGGCTGCCCAAGAACAGGGACAAAGAAAGAAAGAAAATAGTCAACTAATAGAGATCAAAGTCATGCAGGACAGGAGTCTCCTTCAGTTTATAGATAACTTAGTAAACTGCAAGGAAAGGCAATCTTATCCATAGCCTAATCTCCAAAAACCTATAGACTGTTTCCTGGAGCCCTAATGTCACCGTCCTCAAGACGTAAGGGAGTTTAAGTGCTTGCCATGGTGATGTGGAAACTAAAGCAAATGATAAATTAAATTCCCTTACTGCCTACACCCCATTGATAAGTCCTTGAAACTGCCAGAGCAACCTCCCTCTAGGAGATCAGCTGCCTCTATGATGACACTTTGCTAGGGGCAAAAGAGAATCTTAGCTTAACATTATCTCAACCTTGAAGATCCTGCAAGTCCACCTTCTTTATTTCAACTGCCTCAAGATATATGCTGGCAATCATACTCCAAGCTTATGGCCCCCTGATATACATCTCAAGGGTCTCATGACTGAGGTTTTATTAAACAGTAGTAAGTGGCACTTCCCTAGCAACAGCGAGCCCCTCAAGGTACTGGAAACCTTGCTTCCAAAATACTTGAGAGACTTACTCTATCCCTGACCCCCTCCCAACATGAGAGTATATAATGAGTTACCCATAACGACACCAGGGCAGATCTTCCTGCCCATGGGCCGTGTCCCCATCCTTTAATAAAATCACCTTTTTTTTTTTTTGCACCAAAGACGTCTTCGAGAATTCTTTCTTGGCCATCAGCTCTGGACCACCCACCATCACCCCAAAACTTCATCCTATGGCACTCAACTTGTTGGGCTGTAAATCTTTTCATCTAAACTGTGATCCAGTGCAAATTTGGCGAGTATACTTTCTCTTTTCCTCCTTTACTCTCATTGCAGGGGCTTTTTAAGGAGTATGGTCTTATTGGAACACTTTCATGTCAGTTGCTCAGGCTGCAATCTTCTAGCCCATGGCTACTCCGTGGGGAGGAGAAAGCCTTTCTTTTGGCTGGAAGTTCGTACCCTGGCTGAATTGTAATAAGTCCCAGAAACTTGATATCCTCTCTGTTTTCCTGCCTTTATACAAAATTGTCTGTTTTGGGCATGGGACAGCCACCTAAAAGACTAGGACAGCTGCCAATCTTCTCCCATGTGAGGTTTCCTCCTCATTGGAATAACATGATCCCCTCCACATCCCTGGTCAAGCCCCTTCTGGCTGTAGGACCTTGAGTGGGAGGTGGCTGAAACCAGTAACCAGTTAAATTAAAACCCAACTGGGGACCATTTCCTAGGGAAATAGGCTGTACTTTATGTGTTGGAATGTTGCTTAGATCATAATTGATTTCTGCCTTTACTGTTTTCAGTCAGTGTCCTCTACTAACTACTACTTAACTTACAAAATTGGGTAGTCCCCCTTGTAAAACTTTTCTAGTGTTTTCCATGGGTTAAAAATAGCATGTTCTTCAAGAAACTAAAGCATGGCCTCCATGGCATACACTTCAAAGACTAGGTAATCAGGACATGAGCATCAGGGCATGTTCTTCAAGGCATGGCATTTTAGGACACAGCTTTCAGGGTACAATATTTCAGTCCATACGCCGGGCACCAATCTGTAGTCTAGAATGTAATGGGGGAGCAGGGGGACACTAGCATGCCTCCTTCAGGAGCCTTTAGTTTACTGGTCAGTGGTCATAGTGACTTTGTTCAAGGGATGCCTTGGGTCGCCTTGACACTAGAAACCTGTGATATATCCTGAGCGTGGGATGCCACCAAGGAGTCAGAGGGGATTCTCAGGGGTAACAGACCTTATCTCTACTTTTCTCCCTAGGAAGAACATGGGAGCTTTTCCTCAGGCCCCAAAGGGTCTCCCTTGGGATGCCTTTTTAAACCACTGTAAACAATTTGGCTTGTAAAATGGAGAAAGGACTCATCACTGTAACAGTACTGGTCATCACTGACCAAACAGGGCAAATGGACACAGGTGCCCCAGGTCCAGGCCTTCATGGCTACCTGGACCCAATGGCCTCTTTCAGAACCTGTTTGGTCAGTAACCAGGCCAGTAAACTCCCTCCTGATATATTGGATGATAGTTGTCTAAATAGGCCTCCTAATAGAACCCAGGTTACTGGAGGAAATATAGGCCATCCCTGACAAAGTAGATGATGACTCTTTCTCTCTGTTCCTCTGCCTAATAGATGTGAGGGCTTCTCCCTCATTTATTTCCCAGGTTGACAGCTATAATTGGAGCCAACTGTGGTTAGTCTAGCTCAGGACAGGGACTTTCAGGAATATTCCCAAGTAGTTGCCAAAACTCCATTTGTTGCAGGAAATTTTCCTGTCTTCTCCACCCTGACATGGACTCTAAATTTCCACTTTGGTGGAAAAAAACATGGTGTCTGTTCCTCTGTCCCAGTGACAAGGTTTAAGAACCAAGAATGCTCTTTCTCTACGTGCTGGTGGCATCTCACCTCTTCTGCCTTCCCCTCTCCCTCCTGTTTCTGCACAACTTTGGGCGTGGCCTACATAACTGGTTCCTGTACCATTTTCAGTGTTTCAGGCACCAATGGCTCCTCTTCCCACCCTAGATGTCAAGGAGCAAAGAGCACCCCCTTGGACCACCTACTTCAGATCCCTCCACTGGTGTCCCAGGTAAAAACTGACAATGGGGAAAACTTGATAGTCTTTTAAGTGGACTCAAGTGGAACATATTTATTTAAACTAATTTAAGTTTGTTGGACCTGTCTTAAAAGTTATCAGCATTAAATATGAAACTTATTCTGCCAAGGATTACTAAAAGTCAAATTAGCTCGTGTTATCTCTGTTGCACTTTGTTAGCAAAAAGATGACTTAAAATAGTGTTTAATTTTGTCTGTCTCAAAGTTTTCATGGATAATTGTTAACATAACTTTCAGTCTTTGGTAACCCGAAACTTTAAAGTTTTGCTTTAAAGTTTGCACGACAAATGAGATTAAATTCATTGGACATCTAGGTCTTTTCCAAACAGAATGGAGTGCTAAAACATTGATTACTAAACATAAGCTTTATCTGCTTTTGATTTATTGTAGAGAAACTAAGGCTATTTGGGTCTATTGGAAAACATGCCTTGTGCTTAACTGATTCATGGATTTGCCATCTAAAGAATTCTGGTGTAACAGTTTATAAATTGGTTACTAAGTTTTCACTGAAGACTAAGGTTTCTAAGTGTTAAAATTCTGCTAAGTGCACTTAAGACGATGGAAATAAGGAAAGCAACTCTGTATGTAGGAAAGTAGGAGAAATGTAAGAAAGATATAAAGAATGGAAATACATTTTTTGTTGATGGCAAAAGAAACTAATTTTGTCCTAAATGAGACTGGTTGTTTGAAGAGAAATAGCTTGGTACAAAATTTGAAGGCAAAGCAAAGTTGTAGAAGGAGTTTTATGTATGTTCAAGATGGACTGAGGTTTAGATGAATGGATTTTAAAAGTAAACGGGTATAAGGCTGAAATTCTGCTTTTCTCTCTTTTCAAAAGACACAATTTTCTTGGATTGTTGATCTGCTCTCAATAAGAAAATATAAGCAAGTTTTTTTTTTCTCTTTTGTCTGCCAGGAAAACCAAAGCTTTAGGTTTTGTCTTTATCAAGTCTTTAATTACTTAAGTTAAAACTTCTCAATGGTAAAGGAGCTAGGTTTTGCTAACAACAATATAATGCTATATATGTGCCTTGGGAATCTCTTATTGGCATCTCGTTAAATAAATAATTTAAAGTTTTAAGATTTGTAATGATCCGTAATCCTATTTAGAAGGATTTATAACTTTCTAAGGTTCCAACAAACTTTTCAAAGATTTAAATTGTAAATGAAGTCTTTGTGACCAATTAGGCCTTTATATTTGGTATGCTAATTTACTTGGAAAAGCACTGTCAAATAATGGTCACCTGTAGTTTGTATTGCATGGGTAAATGCTGTAATTGCTCAAATATATATGCAACTCCTAAAGTTTTAATGTTCTGGTATAAGGTCCTCACTTGATATTCTGATTATTGAAGAGCTACGTGTCACAGAAATAACTGAGTTTCCTTGTCAATTGCATCAGATCTTTAACAATGTCCATTTCTGAGATTCTCTCACAAAACATATTTCATCTTCAAGGAGATTCATAAAAAGGACTTTTAGGACAAAAACATGTGTTGGACATTTTTAAGATTAATACTAAAATGGGTAAGAATTTCTGGAACTAAAATGCTACATTCAAACTGAACGAAAATTAGGAACATGGGACTAACTAAATAAACTGAAGAGATTATATAGTTTTTGTGACTCTTGCCTGAAATCCTGCTGGTTCTCCAATGTTTGTTCTTTCAGGTTAATAAAAATATCTCTTAAGGTATCTATAATATGCAGAGATGTCATCAAATATTTATTTGTAGATTGAAGCGTTTAACTTTTCTCTCTACCTAAACCCTCTGCAATTCAAACACTCTCACGGAGTATTTATTCTTTCTTTTATGGCAATTACAGTTATTTGCATAAGTGAAATAAGAATCTTCTCCTTGTAACAGGACACCATTGGAAATATTGGTTGTTTTGCCACGGCTTTGACTGGAATGTCATATTTCAGAGTGACATGCATAGACACAGGTATGACCATACAGCTTTAAGGAACTAAGGTTGACTTTATGAAACATGGACCCATAAAGCCCCTTGGAAATGTTGGCCTGATACCTTACTTACAGAGTTCCCAGCAACTTTACCAGGTGAATAAAGAATGTCTCTTCTTGGCAGGTGCAGGAACCTCAGGATATCTTGGGGACCTCGTGAAGAGGAATTCACCCAATTCTACAGATGTTGCAGTACTGACCAAAGTATTTGGCTTGACTTCTGGCCCAGAGAGGCTACCAAAAGTTCAATCTGGAGATTCCTTATAAAAGTTTCCAGGAAAGCAAACTTTGGAAGATCCTTATGATCAATCGCTACTCTTGCTGAGCTTATGGAAATAATTAGGCCAAGTTTGTTAAAACTGGACTTGTTCTTCAACTGGATTGGTCTTGATTTGGCTATCTCTGGAAATGGGAGTCTTTAGAGAGAAAAACCGTTTCAATAATGCACTGTTACAGATGTTATATTCTAGTTCTGATTGTCTTGAAATGTTTGCTGTTTGCCTAGACAAACTGAGTAAACTTCAGAAAAATGGTCGCAATTTTTCATGTATATTTCATGTATAGACAGTCTTCTGTGCTTGTTATTCTGTAGGGAAAATAATAAGAGCTCATGGGCTGGAAAGTGGGCTGTATTCCCCCAACAATTGTATGCAAAGACTTTTCTCACCATAGACCTATCAATAGATAAAGACTATAGTGCTTAATTATTCACCTGAGGCTGGATTAATTCTCAAATCTCTAAATATGCAAACTACATCCTCCCTAAACCTGATCTGACAGTTCCTACAAATCCACCCCATATAAAGCCCAAAGACCTGGTTTATTCAAAGGATGGAAAGTCTAATACAACAGGGGATTTAACTCCAAAATAAAAGGGCCCCTATTATGTACTCCCAGTGCAGTTAAGTTAGAGGGACGTTCTTCATGGGCTCCTGTATCTAAATAAAACCTGTACTCCCTTTTCAGGAAATCAATGAGCAAACTAATGTGCCTTCTTATTCCTGTGAACCTCTGGAAAAGCTGAAACTTCTCTTAGATGGTTTTACCTTTTTTTTATTCTTCTTTCCCCAATTTATACGAGAAATTCCTTCTTAAAATGGGCCATTCAAAAGGATCACCAGAGATATTTGAGTTACAAACCAGAAAGACCAGCCTGATTCCTGTTGCCTGTTCCCACCCTCATCTGAGGATGCTTCTGCCTGACATCTAAAAATCTCACTGGCAGCACTAGTATACACTGGGTTTGTAATTTGCTCTGTTAACCTATTTTTTTTGTTTCTTTATTTTTTTTGGTTTTTGTCTTATCCCAAAAATTACATTTGTCTGAATCCTTTGTCAGTTGTTTTTCTCTTCCTTTGTCCTAATAGGAGACACTGGAAGTAGATATAAAGGCAGGACAAAAGCAGAACCACCTGGTCCACATCAGCTAGTTATCCAGGTAGCAAGGAGGGCAGGGAAAGTCCTCTTAGCCTCCAGGCCAATGGCATTACCAGCCTCTGAATTTTAGGAGTGCACCTCTTCTTTTTTTCTCTAGTTCTCCCAACACCTTTACACATTTCTTTTATTTGTTTCCCTCTGTTAGAAATATTAGAATGAAGCCTAATTTTTTTTAATTCAAACCTCAGTGTTACATAATTTGTATACTTATGTCTTTGTCACTTAGAGAATGCTGAAAATCAGGCAAAAAAAAAAAAAAAGGAAGTACCTGCCAAAGTCAGATCAAAATGTCACATTCACATTGTAGAAGTCTAAACCCAAAGAGTTCAGAAAAATCAAAGCTCACATCAATCTCTTCAAATGAAAAGAGCACCACACCATCAGGCTTTTCTCCAGAAGAAAATCTGATTGGAATGCTATGACAAGGAAAGAACAGATTCTAGAAGGGTGAACTCAGAGGAGGCACAAAATATGGATAGTCTCAAGCTGGCATCAGCAACTAAAAATAATGTTTAAAATTAGTGATAATAAAAACAATTATGATATACCACCAATAGCTGCCTGGGAATCTAAAGTGGGTAAGAAAATATGTATTTTAATATTAAAATGAACATTTTTGTAAACTAAGGAGAGTACGCTCCTGTGGTATGGGTACCCCTACTTCCTCTAAAGAAGCGATATTTGGACAACAGCTCTTTGAGTAAATGAGGCCAGTTCACCTTTCCTCAAAGACAATGACTTTGCTGTTGAGGTCTTTTTAATGTTTCAACTCCTACCACATGCCTTCATCCCCAAAACTCGCACATGATGTAGAATATTTAAAGAACTGCGCTGTAATCATAACTTAATACCCACCAAAAGTCAAAGTTCTATGGAGCTAAGGGAAAGCTAAAAAAAAAAAAAAAAAAAAAAAAAAAAGTCACTCACTTGGAAGGAAGTTTCTCTGAATGCCAAAACTGAATCTAAGCAAATTTGTACTCTTCAAGTGCCCATCTCCCTCCCTTAATCCAAAGCATGAATAAAAAGTCACTCTACTCATGCAGTTATCCTAGAGGTTGCTAAATTTGGCATCAAGTCTAGAACTTACTATCTATGGATCACCATGGTAAGGAAGAAGATGGGGCAAAAGAAATCCCACTGGAGCCAGCCTCATCCCTGGCACGAGCCCTCGGCAAACACTCTTTCATGGCTGATGGGAGAACTAATGTTCAGTTATAGGCCATTGATGACATTCTCTTGCAATGTCACTTAAGGAGAAAGCTTTGCAGAAAATGAAAATTATTTGAGCTGGAAATGATTTCAAACTTTTATATATTAAGAATATTGAGTTAAAATCAAATACACGACTTGCATGGACTTCTTTAAAAAAAGGATTTCTCACTGCAGTTTTCTTGTTTTTATTTTGTTTAACTATACCCCTAGTCTGGTAGAAATTATCTTTATACAATGACCCCATTAAGTCTCTTTTATGAAAAAGATTTGCAAAAGTATGTTATTTCATTTATTATAAATTATTGAAAAATGCAAGTGATTACAATATTAGCTTAATATATCTAGTTCTGACAAAAAATTATCTGTTTACATGCACCAGATCTTGAGCTTTGTAAAATTTTACCATGGGGACACCAGTTTCAATAATAACTTTAAAAGTAATGTCATGTCAGTTGAATCAACTTTTAAAGACTCAAACAGATCCAGGATTTGTATGATCCTATAAATATGTGAGGTATATACACTGGTGAAAATGTTATCCAAAATAAACTAATTCATATTTGATTATATTTTCTGGCCTTTAAGTTGATTCAGAAAATTGTATTGTTTAATGTGCATTATGACTTAAGACTGTTCCTTTAAATGATTTGAAAATGTATTAACAAAACAGTAAACACTAGATTTCTAGAAAAAAAGCTTTAGAATAAAATCACGTTTTAAACATTTTGTTTCTATTGATCCCAAAGGTATTCTCTTGAAAAATTTATAATGACTAACAAATAAATTTAATATAAAATACTCATAAAGCTTGCATATACTTATCTAAAATTATAATATGTATTAATATATCATGTAATCGCAAAAAATAAGTATATTGTGTTGAAATGATTACTTTAATAATGAATCAACTAGTAATTAACCACAAATCATGTAATTTAAGGATATAAAATGCCATGAATAGCAACATCTTAGCTATATTTACTAAGTGCCTGTGTTCAGGTTCTATAATAACTCTCTTACATACTTATATACCAGAAGGTTATTCTTGAATTTGATTTCAAAGGACAAAATGGTTAAGGATCAACATTCAATTTCTTTTCGGATCAAGTTAAATGGCCTTTTTTTTTTTTTTTTAACAAATTAGGTAGCTTTAAACTGGCCATCAATGAGTGGAAATATAAATGTGCTTTTTCTTTTTTATGCATTTCCAAATAATTTTTCTAAAGTAAATTAATGCTACAATAGTTAAAATTCAAAAAACAAAACAGTGGTTCTTTGTGCCAGTATGTACTCCTCTTACTATCTTTTCTGTTACTATTAAAATTACCCATTAGCCATCCGTGGAATTCTGAGCAGGGAACGAAAGACGATAAACAGTGTCAAAGGCATGAAACAACTCACAGCTACTCTTGCTGTAACTGTCTTCATGCCAAGGCCAGTTTTCACAAGGAACTGACCAAGTGAGACGAGTATCACAAGTCTAAATATGTCATTACTTGTTTTCACTCCTCTGGAGCTTGATGTCATATTGATGCCTCATCTCCCATTGTCTTCTCAAAGGACACACATCCTTTTATAATCATTAATCTGTTTAGGGGACAATGTATGACCCAAGTATGGGAGTCTAGTGGCAGTTTCTGGATGTATCTGGAGATTTAACTGATTAACTCTATGCAGTACTTCCTTGCTGTGCATTGATACATAGCCTGGCTTTGGTAAGTTGGTCATTGGTGTTTTATGTGATATTAAAGTGATACATAATATTCTGTGTGTCTTCCTAGGAGAAATAGCTGCAAAGAAAGAAGTTCTATAGGCTATAAAAATAAACAAAACTTGCTTCAGACTCCTGATTCATATCTTTGTTAGTTGTAATCCATAGACAAGTTATTTAAGCTTTTTGAGATTGAAATTCACTATGTTTAAAATAGAATATTTGTTTAGATTCAGTTACAGATTTGAGTCATTTATATGTGCTCATTAAATAATACTTGTTACATTACTATTCCTGATTATAAGCATGATGGTATATCACTCAACTGAGATCAATTTGATGCTTTTAAAAAACTTCCCTGTCTATATTAATACTGTGACTAATACTAGAGTAATTGTATAACACCATCTTTCAAATTCCAATGTATTCCTAACTAGATCTACATGCAGCAAGGATGTCTAAGCTCATGACTTCATCACTCCCTAATGTTTAGACCACTCACTTGCCCATTCCACCAACATTTACTGCTAATTACAATGTGGCAGTTGTTCCCAAGCCTCTAGAGATGCATAAATTGAAGATGCAAGGCAGTCTCAGTTATAGACTTAGGAATCCAATGAAGACTTTTTATTCTTAATGGTCCCCTATCACCGCTACAGAATAATAAACCTGGATTATACCAAGAAAACAGTAGGTATATAACTCTATACTTCATTGAAAGTATGGTCGTACTGACATCAGTAACATCAGTACTGTTTTCTAATGTTTATTTCTGTTTGATCAAATCATGTGATATGAAAATAAATTAGCATATATATATTCTTTATACTGATGCCTTATTTTCCATAAGTTACTTTATATGTATGCCTTGTTAGTTTTTCCATAAGTTATCAGTAAAGGAATAAACATTTACATTTTAAAGCAAAATATCAAAGAACAGAAAAAGGAAAGTATAAGCCATTGCGATTCAGTCTAGAACAATTGATAACTCTCAAAATACTGTTACCATAAG
The DNA here is from genome assembly GCA_028646485.1 of Cryptoprocta ferox. Taxonomy (NCBI): domain Eukaryota; kingdom Metazoa; phylum Chordata; class Mammalia; order Carnivora; family Eupleridae; genus Cryptoprocta; species Cryptoprocta ferox. The sequence goes on from CM053559.1 coordinate 14,208,928, forward strand.
AAGTATTTCCAAGAAAGAAGCTCTTTGGACAATGTTTCTGATTCAAAGAAAAACCTAAAAAATAAAATGTTCATTTTTACTTGCTTTAATAAAGAATTTGAAAAATTTCACTGTCAAGTAAAAAATGGCACAATTTTCTTTATTTCCAGAAAAAGAGAAGCTTTTTATTCAAAAAGAAAGCCTCTATTTAGTGACTTTTGAGTGATTATACTGCATGAAAGTACAAAATGTCTCTGAAACCACAGATGTTTACAAGGTTTTTAGTTTTTTGGCACATATTTTGTTGAAATGTGCCAAAAAGGTGTTTTCAAAATGCATTCCATTCTACATCCAGCCAAGGAACCATATTTGGTATGACTTAAGCTTGAAAGCAAATGTTATAATAAGCTAGAACACTGTTTAAATTTTTTTAATCTTCTAACTCTCCAGCAATCAACACTGTCAGGAACTTTCTTTTTTCTGACCATGGGAGTGGAGAGTTCTATGTGCAGTCCAATGATCAGGACATCGTGTGAGTTATTTATAAAATTTGCTCCTTTGATATCTTTATCATTTGAAAAAGAGGAATTGGAAGTCATTATGTATGATTTCCAGTCCCTTTATGCTCCTAGGGACAGAGGGCAGGGAAGGAAGGTTGTTTGAAAACATTGTCCAAAGCGATAGAGAAAGGTCTGTGTAAAGGTCATGGCCATACCAAACTGTCCTATTTTTTTCCCCTCCTAAACCCATACCATGTTTTGGTGTTGTGGTTGGTATGGTCATGTGTTCTCATCCTACTACCCAACCTACAGAACAAAACAACTACAAGATTAATGGACATTGTTAGGTTTAACTTCTTGAAAGTCGAATTATACGTCCTGGTTAAAGCAAGTTTGTGGTCCCACAAACAACTAGCCACATGACCTCCCCACTAAGAAAGCATCAACGGTTCTTTCATAAAAATGTTTATGCCATGTTTTCCATCTTTCTTCCTATTTGTGTCCATTTTTTCTCTTCCATTTATTCTTATATTCTACTTTCCCCAAAATGTTTCCCCCTTAATAATGTTTATTTACTCATCCATTTATTTATTTAATATTTCATAAAGGAAGAAAAATAAACTTGATTCGAGTTTTTTATTCAAATAATCATATATAAAAATGTAAGATTTGTGTGAGTAATTTGTTTCAATGCATTATTTATGTATATTTAGTTGCTAATCTACCTTTCTGTTCTATTAGAATCGATTGTAAGCTATTAAAATATAAGGACTATGGTGGATTTTCATTTAATTTACAGAGATTTCAAAACCCAAGCAATGCTGATGTTTAATCAAGCCAAGACCAAAGAAATCAGTTTTTTGAAGCATTTCAAAGAACTATTAAAGAAGTATTTGGGGGGCACCTGGGTGGCTCAGTTGGTTAAGCATGTAACTTCAGCTCAGATCATGATCCCCTGTTCATGGGTTCTAGCCCCACGTCGGACTCTGACAGCTCAGAGCCTGGAGCCTGCATTGGAATCTGTAACTCCCTTTCTCTTTGTCCCTCCCTCTCTCATGGCTAGTCCCTTTCTGTCTCTTAAAAAATAAAGGTTAATAAAGAAGATGTAGAAAAAAAGAAGTATTCAATAGTTTCTTACTAATCTTACATAATATCCCATGTAGAGTGAATCAATGGATACATAGTGAAGTATGAGAGTATACATTTTGGTATGATAGATATTCAGGATATTTAAATTCTAGTCTTGATTATAACACATGATCATGGATTATTCACTTACCTTCTCTGACCTAGTTTCCTTACCTATGGACTAGAGCTCCTATCTCTAACATACGTGTAACCTGTAACATGCTTGTGGAGTCATATAAAATAATTCAAGTAGAAGAGTTTAGGAGATTTAACACATTATTAATGCACTGGGTTTTCCTAATTTAAAAATCCTTACATTTTCCATTCCTCTAGAGAGACCAGTGTGGTGTTTAAGGATCACACAGGGGTGCCTAGGTGGCTCAGTTGGTTGAGCATCCAACTTCAACTCAGGTCACGATCTCACAGCTTGTGAGTTCGAGCCCTGTGTCAGGCTCTGTGCTGACAGCTCAAAGCCTGGAGCCTACTTCCTATTGTGTCTCCCTCTCTCTCTCTCTGCCCGTCTTTCACTTGTTGTGTTTCTCTCTCAAAAATAAATAAAAACACTTAGAAAAAAATAAAATAAAAAATAAAAAAAGAACACACACACACATACTAAGTTCAGGAAAACAGTCCTGCTAATTATCATGGTATAAAATGTGCTATGTTAATTGTTCTACTGGTCTGTCAAATCTCACCGTTCCCATTGTTTTCCATCCACATGGCCCCAGTTCTCTTTCAAAAAGATTAAACTGAGGCTCTCTGCTCTAATACTTTTCTCTGCCTGAAATGCTTAGAGTGCTTTCTTCACTACTAAATTTAATATAATCTCCGCTAATGCCAACTCTTAAAGTGCATCACTCTCTTCTGATAAACTGTAACATAATTTGCAATTATTTGATTGAGCTATTTGCTTACTGCTCTTCATGTTCTATCTATGAGGGTAGTTATTAAAATTTGCACAACAAAACTCAAAGCAGGAAAGACCACACCTCATTGTAGAAAGCATCCCACCAGGTTTTTAAATATATCCAAAGTTCTGTGACATTACTTGGACATGGTATATGATGTTTACTCACAGAATCTGTTAAGAATCTTAGTCAAACCAAACTTCATATTCTGTAACAGACTCTGCATAAATTCCGAAGCTCATTTGTTGCAATTAAAAGCCTCTTGAATGAAAACTGAAGGAAAAAAATTTTTTTCAAATAAATTATATTGAAGGGATAATGTTTTATACAGTGTTATAAAAATGGTTTAATTTTCCAGAAGTATGAGAATGGATGTACTTTGTATTGATAAGATTTTTTGTTACTAGGGACCTTTACAGTAACTCCCACAGGGTAAAGAAAGGACTCTTTTCGTACTCTTTTATTTGGAATTAGTAATCTTTATCAAAGCAAATATAACTGGAAATGATTCATTCTTAACTCTAACATACCCGTAATTTTCTGTCTGAGGCCCTTTATCTGATTCATCTCCTATAACAGAAATTCACTGTAATAGAATTCAGTCCCTTCATTGTTTTATACACCTACCTACAAATACACACATACTCATCCTAAACATGAGTTCACCTTAACTAATTTAGTGATTGTGGGAAAGATTCAAGTTTGCACACTCAGTTAACAAGGGTTTCTTCTAACAGAGGACCATGGGGAGGGGAAGGAGGAAAAAGAGTTAGGGAGAGGGAGGGAGACAAAGCATGAGAGACTCTTGAATACTGAAACAAACTGAGGGCAGAAGGGAGAGGGGGAAAGTGGAAGGGGGGTGATGGTCATGGTGGAGGACACTTGTGGGGAAGAGCACTGGGTGTTATATGGAAACCAACCTGACAATAAACTATAAAGGTAAAAAAAAATAAAAGCCAACTTTTCCATTAAGGAAAAAAACAAAAAAGGGTTTCTTGAGGACCTGCTCACTTTGTGCCTGGCCCTCTCCCTTCTATGCCTTCCTGCCCACCTCTCTTCCCTCAGCTCAACTTTTCAGAAGCAAATTCTACTTCTAGTCTCTCTAGGATTATTGTCTATTTCATTTCCACTCCCAAGCATTGCTTTTCCCCCACTTCCCCCCTTCTAAGTACATTTCAAAATGCATCTTCTAAATAAAGAACAATTCTGGTGAATAATACACAGTTTTAACTCTGTCAGATCACCTAAACTGGGAAGAAGGTAAAAATCAGAACAGATTAGGATATGGGCTTTTATAAAAAGGAGGAAATAAGAAGGTAGTTGTAATTAAGAGGGAAGAAACCCGAAAATATAAAAAGACTATGAATTGTATTTTCCACAAAGGTTTTCCACAGATAGCTGAAGATTCACTAAGGTCTTTCGCTGGGAACTATAATTAACATATCTACTCTGGGGCACCTGGGTGGCTCAGTTGGTTAAGCACCTGACTTTGGCTCAGGTCATGATCTCACAGTTCCTGAGTTCAAGCCCTGCATTGGGCTCTCTGCTGTCAGCATAGAGCTGATGCTCATGCTCTCTCTCTCCCTCTCTCAAATAAACATTTGAAAAAAAAAAAAAAAAGAAATTTTCATTCTGATCCAAAGCAAAGTCTAGCCACCGTCAAGAAGCATACTGCTTCTACACTCTATTAACAGCCAGTAAGAGCTCAAAAAAGATTTAGTGAATTACACTGAATTGGGATTTGTAAGATAAGATACAGAAGATTTCAGCTTCAACGTACTTATTTCAGGAAAGGAGTTTTGCCTTGAATCTTTATACACTCTCCTTTCTTGCTGTGCTGGGATGGAGTTTATGGTCACCTTGCTTCCTCACCCTTATCCTTCCTTTCTGATATTCAAGAAAGAAATTCCTAAGTAACCTGCACTTCACCTTTTTTTTTTTATAAATCACATTCCAATCTCGATCAAAGTGTGAGCAGCACATTCCAAGGAGGAAAAAAACATTCAAGTTCTACCATCATCTAGATCTAAAGGGACCTGAGAGAGAAACAATGAACAGAAAGAGAAAACAACAATAACATTGTTTTCTGCTGTCATCAAAGGCTTCACCTATCCACACAGTGGCCCTATTCTGTCCATATAGTTCTGGAGGCTTGTCACAGCCCTTAATTATGATTAGAAAACAAAGGGAGGGGGCATAAAATTATTTATCTATAGTTCACAAAAAAGAGGGAAACCTACAAAGTGTTGATGAATTTCATTATTTGACATTTTAAAGAGTTCACCCCCCTTTAAAAACAGGTCAAATAGTTATCTTAAGTAGCTGTAAATTTATCATTATTTATATGGAAGCTTCTTGAGAATCACGAATATAATCCTGCTAGTCAATTCTGAGTATTTTGCAAGTGCCTGCTGGTTTGCTGACTATAGTAATGTGCAAGTTTGCTAAGGCATGAATTAGAATTGTGTGGGAGAAGCACTCTTTAATTGGTTGACAGCATAATATCTCTAGTATAATAAGGCTTTGTAAAAGACTTTGCATATCAACAAGCATGTGGACCTTATCTATGACAAGAGCTTTCTAAAGGATTTTCATACTGTTTATATTAGAGGGAGAACACTGCAGCACCTAAGGGCCCTCAGAACCAGACTGCCTGGGTGAAATTGTCCCTGGTACCACCAAGTAACCATGTAGAGCTAATTACCTAACCTCCTCTTACTTCAGTTTTTCAACTTTAAAATGAGAGCAGTAACAATAAAACCCACTTTATGGGATTTTTGTGAAGATTAAAAAAAGGCTTGAAGTGGTACATGGCATGTAGTTAGTGCTTCATACATGTTAGCCTTGTATTATTGTTACCTTGAAGTCTATGATGAACCTTCAAAGGTAATATATAACTATTTTCTACTATATTTTATTGGGAAGATGTTATGCTTTAACATAGTTGTGTTTGAAAATATTCAGTGGGGCGCCCCTTGGCTCAGTTGGCTAAGTGTTGGACTTCGGCTCAGGTCATCTCACGGATCATGAGTATGAGCTCCCGTGGGGTTCAGAGCCTGCTTGGGATTCTCTCTCCTTCTCTCTCTTTCTCTCTCCCCTGCTCGTGGTTTCTCTCTCTCTCTCTCTCTCTCAAAAATAAATAAACATTAAAAATAAGTATTAACAAAAAGATGAAAATATTGGATACCAGAAGTTCTTGAGATATTTTCTTCACAAACCTCAAACGTCTGCTCTATTGTTCCATGTTGTCTGTGGTTTCTGGTCCTAGGAAGAGAGTAAGTCCTGCAGTTTTTATATATAGCCTAGTCATTAACATTGAATAAAGTAATTTTATTTTTATTTGTCAGATCTAAGGGAAAAAGAAATAAAAGATTAAGAGGGCAATTGTTATTCTGTTTTCCTTCACTAATATTCACTTCCTAGACAGTAAAAATTTTTACATACAACTGATTTAATAAAAAGTGATTATAAATATGTAGTAGCATTTTATTATCCACTGATGTAATTGTTTTTCTTTTTTTAAATGTTTTATTTATTATTGAGACACAGAGACACAGAGCATGAGCAGGGGAGGGCGGAGAGAGAGGGAGACACAGAATCCGAAGCAGACTCCTGGTTCTGAGCTGTCAGCAGAGAGCCTGACGCAGGGCTTGAACTCACGAACTGTGAGATCATGACCTGAGCCAAAGTCGGACACTTAGCCGACTAAGCCACCCAGGCAACCTTGATGTAATTTTTTCCAAGCTAATACAGAGGACTTTGAAACTAATTTTATTGTATAAAATAGTTAATAAATTCTCATTGTGGGAATTTAGTGCAAAATCCATTGAGAATCATCACAACTTTTCATTGGTACAGAAGAGTTTATGTGGATATTCAAACATGAATGGATTTCTGTTAGCTTAGTTCCAGATGGACACGTGTTCGAATACCTTCCACAATGGTCAGTTTCGTAGATTCTAATGGAATATTCATGATGATAACTAAAAATAACTATCAGTTTTACTTTTTGCCATGCAAGGATTTTTTCCCTTCAAGTTTTTATTGAAATTCTAGTTAATATACAGTGTAATATTAGTATCTTGTGTAGAATTCTATGATTCATCACTTACATACAACACCCAGTTCTTATCACAAGTGCCCTCCTTAGTACCCATCATACACTTAATCCATCCCCCTGCCCTCCTCCCTTCCGATAGCCATCAGTTCGTTTTCTATGGTAAAGCATCTATTTTATGATTTGTTTCTCTCTCTTTCTCGCCCCCCGCAATGTTCATCTGTTTTATTTCTTCAATTCCACATGAGTGAAAGCACATGGTATTTGTCTTTCTCTGACTTATTTTGCTTAACATAATACTCTGGCTCCATCTACATTTTTGCAAATGGCAAGATTACATTCTTTTTGATGGCTGTGTAATATTCCCACCACTTGTGTATATGTGTGTATATGTGTATACTGCATCTTCTTTGCCCATGCATCAGTCAATGGACATTTGGGCTCTTTCCATAATTTGGTTATTGTGGATAGTGCTGCTATAAACATCATTGTGTAAGTAACTCTTCAAATCAGTATTTTTCTGTAGGTATTGTAAAATATAGCTTTAAAATTTTTTAAATAAAAAATAAAATAAAAATAATTAAAATACAATACAATAAAATATATCAACCAGCACACTAAATACTTAATAGTCATTCTTTTCTTCTGTCTTTCTAGACTATGGAAACAGAGGCCCAGAAAGGTTTAATAATTTGCCTGAAGTCTCATAGCTAGCAAATGGCTAAGACAGTATTTCCATCCCAGCAACCTGACTTTACAACCTAGGCTTTCTGACAATCATACGTTTATTAGAGGAGCAAGGATTTATGGAAACTTCCTGCTTAATGTGAACAGAGAAAGTGTTGTGAATTTCCTTTCAACAGCTCTCCACTGTTGATTAATAGATGTCAATAAAAATATACTTTTCCTCCAGTTGATACTTCCCAACATCGAATATAAAAGCCTCTTGTGATGGTAACGACACAGAAATGAGAGTATAATATTAACTATGAAAGGACTTTCCCTTTGAGTTTCTAGAAATCATCAGCAAGTAATTAAGAAACCATGGTTCTCTTCTGTTAAGATGATTTATACCAAAAAAAAAAAAATCAGTTAGGTTAAAAAAAGAGAGAGAGAGGACATTTCCTGAAAACAATCCAATTTTACTGAATGACTAGAGTAACTGTTATCATTTCTAATAATTATAATTATTGGGCTTTCTGAACATGCCTATGACTAAGGACAGCTTCACAGTTTTATAACTGCAGCCAGTATTTTTTTTTTAGACATACCAGGTACTAAACAATGAACTTGATGCCTCACCTGTGCAGTTTTACCTAATCACTGAAACTTCTGAGAAAATAGGCACCACTGACACATCCCTTTTAAAGTTAAGAAAACTAAAACCAAGAAAGAAAATGGCCACATGCCTAGTAAATAAGAAACTTTAGCTTTGAACACCTTTCATTCTCTAACTAGAACCAAGACTAAGAACCACCATGTTAAGCTGCCTGCAAGGATTGTGTATTATTTTTATTTTCTTTAGAAAAGTTTTCCATATATTCATTCATTCCTGGCCCACGTAGCCTCCAGAGATACAAACAAGAAATTAAGAAACTGAGTTTCAGGGAGGTTAAACGTTTGCTCAAGGTCATAGGGATTTTAATGTAGGAACTCACACTCGTGACCAGTTTTTATGTTTTTTTTTCTAATATGCACATTTTCTAATATGCATGTTTACTCTTCAGAATACCACAGTCAAGCGCTTATATTTTATTACTCATCCAAACCTCTTGCTTTGATTAAATTGTTGACATCTGGCCACACTAAGCACAGCTGCCACTTCTCAGAGACCTCAGCTCTTTTTTGACCTTGGCAATATAATGCAAGTCGAGGATAATATAGCCATGAATGTTTATCCTTCTGCCCAGTCTCTTGTCTATTCCCTCTGGTCTCTGACTCCCTGAACACCAAAGGACCTCTTGTGTGTCCTACCCCCATACAAGTTGTGCTTTCAGAATTTAAATCAGGATCTGTTTGGTCCTCTGTGTTTCTCTCTAAACACAAAAAACAAACAAGATGTTGTCTTTATTGTAAAACATAACTTTATGTTCTCTTCAAGTTTATTACAATTTATCTTCATTTGCAAACTTAAGTGTTCTCCAATTTTTCCCCAGGCTGTTAGCACTTTGAGCTTATTTAGAGGATACATTTTTGCCCTAAAATCACTTAGCAAAACTATTTTCAAAAAAAGTCATCATTTTTTCTTGTTCTCAGTCATGATTGGCATGATCCACTTGAGTTTTAAAATCCCTCAAATTACCTCCAACTCTGCATTCTCATTCCTAGTTTTATCTATTCTAATTTAGTGATAAGTCACAGAAAAACATTCAGCTTCTTCAAAAAGATCACACTGAAGCAGGTGGAAATATACTTTCAGCATAAGATATATGTTCAGCAACTAAGTAGGTAATTCAGTGTACTAATAACGTCACAATAACTCAATTAATCAATGTTATGGAGATGTGCAAACACCTGATGCTTTTTAAAAATATATTTGCTGCCTCTATTGATCAAGATTATGTGTATATAAACTTCCAAACTGCAAGTATCACCCTTTATGTTTTATACAGGTTTCTGTTCCATTTCGCCAACTAGGTGATTCAGAAACATTAAGTGAATCTACTTCCTATCATGTTTTCATCATGAATTCTTGACTAAAAGTATACTTATTACCAATGGTGAAAGTGCCAGACACAGTACTGCATTATATTAACTGGATTATATGTAAATGTCAATGAAAGATTGTTTATAAATATGTAAGGACTAGGGTGGAGGCTCTCTTTTAAGTTTCTTTTTCTTACTGTTTAATCAGTTATTTTGACAAAGTGCAATTGAGGAAAGTGCAGAGACAGAGGGAGAGAGAGAATCCCGAGCACGCTCAATGACTGAAGCGGGGCTGGATCCCATGAACCATGAGATCATGACCTGAGCCGAAATCAAGAGTAGCTTGCTCAACCGACTGAACCACCAAGGCGCCCCTTAAGTTTCTTTTTTCAAGCACTGCTGAAATACTTAGAATGACAGCATTGAGTATGGATGGGGTTATTTGTATTCTAAATCTATGTCTGAAAGGCAGATAGACATTGCTATTGCTTACACTAGAGACAAACTGAGAATAACAGGTATCCACAACTATAGCCAAAGAGCAGTAGAATATGTATGCTCAGGAGTTCTGCAGACTATACCTAGGCTATCATCTGTCCACACCCAGTCCACCTCAGGCCTCTTGAGCCAAAGGGATGCCTCTGCCTCCCAAGCTCTTGGCACAAGAGATTTATACTACAGAAAGAATAAAAAAATAAAATCAAAATTTTCTAGAATCCATTTGGAAAGGACTAGTAGTATTAATATTTGAGTGTGTTTTTAATTATGTCTATCAAGTGGTATGTGAATTGATAAAATCTTTTGAAGGGTAATTTTGCAATAAACATCAATTATTCTTAAAATATACCTAAGATCTGATGCAAACATTATGCCTCCAGAAATTTACCTTTAAAAAATAAGCAGAAAGTCTCAGAAAGACTGTGTGTGAGAGGTATGTGTGTGTGTGTGTGTGCAGACATATACGTTTAAGTATGTATATTCCCATGCAAATTCTTGTATTTACTTATGTGCATGTGTATACACACAAATTCACAACCATTTTCATTTAAAATATCCTAAGGGCTTTACCTCAATTTGTAGAAATTTTGCTTCATTTAAATGGTTACATAGCACTTTTGACGCAGACATGCTCCAACTCCCCCTTGGTATTCCTCATTCAATTGCCATTTGCATGCCTTGCCCAATTTTCTAAAGCACCCTGAATGTTTTTCTTTTAGATTTGCAAAAATTCATTATGTATTAATGATTAATTAAAAAGTTAATAATAAATGATTAATGATTAATATCATTAGTAAATGATATTACTTTTTACCATATTATTATAATGATCTCTCAGGCTAATAGAATAATTCCTTCAAACAATGAAAAGTATTACATTTTTAGCAGTTTGACATTTATGGTTTCAATTTCTTGCACACACTTTTTTTGGCAGATGGCAATATTGAGACCACAGTCTAAGAAGCAGATATTACAATAACTAAAGTATTTTTCTATGAACTTATTCTATATAATAAAATAAAATATTGTATTTCTTTGAAATAGTACTTTTTATTTAAAAAATTACTTTAGTGGGGCTGCCTTGGCACTGTTTTTCCCCCCATTTTTCTGATGCCTGATCTATCCATGTCACTCATAGTAAACAACAGTTCACCTAGAAATGCAAATCCTAAAAGTAGACAGAAATAAGTGATCTAAAAATAAAAGATTGCTTATCCCAATTCTGACATTTTTAGCCCAAGGCTACTGATTTCTAACAAATGCAATATCAATTAATTTGTATCCTAATAGTTCGCTTTTATGTATATTTTATTGAAATCCGTAATTCATATTTCATAAGATATATTTTAAGTCTTCATATTTCCATCAGAACATGCAAAGGTTATAAACATCAATCCCTCTGCCATCCTCATCAATAAGATATTGAAACAAAGAAAGACACAAAGGTTTTGGTAAATTGCATTTTACTTCTGAAAAGTTACCATCTGAATCTGAAAATATCCTTCATTAATCTTTCAACTTCCTAAAATTGTTTGATGATCAATGTCCTCCCCTGTATTTTTCTAATATTATGCAAAATTACAATAAATTTTGATTATTTGCCATTCACTTGCTTCCTGTTAGGTTACTACTGTGACAAGAGATAATGCAATCATAATTGGAGTAAAAAGTACAACCTTCGGTGGTGCCTGGGGGGCTCAGTAGGTTAAGTGTCTGACTTTGGCTCAGGTCATGATCTCTCCATTTAGATTTTGAGCCCTGTGTTGGGCTCTGTGCTGACAGCTCAGAGCCTGGAGTCTGCTTTGGATTCTGTGTGTCCCTCTCTCTCTCCGTCCCTCCTCAGCTTGCGCTATCTCTCTCTCTCTTTCAAAAATAAATAAAAAAAATTGTTTTAATTAAAGAGAAAGGAGAATGTACAATCTTCAAAAAAGTAAGAAACAGAATTATGCAAAAGTGAAAAAAATACACTTCACTTCAGGATAGAGGTATCCTGGCAATCCAATCATATCCTCCTTTGATATTAGATCTAGAGACCAAATCTATTTATAAACTTAATGATAATAAAAGTGTTAAAAATAACATTTGAATTGTCACCTAAGTGCAAACAGACATTCTCCACTTTAACCTACTTCAAAAACTCCATTATTTTTATCATTAACCTGCTTGCCTTTTCAGAAATTAATATGAACTGGTTGGATAAAATAGACAAATTCCTTGAATGATAAAATTTACCCAAGCTGACAGAAGTAGGAATATAAAACTGCAATAGTGTAAGATCTATTGGAGAAATTATATCTACTGGAGGAAAAAATAAATTAAAAAAGAATGTCAGCTCTAAATGGCTTCACAGGTGAATTTCTTCCCAACATGTGAGTAATAAACAACAGTCTTTCATAAATTCATCCACAGAATATTTTTTAAAAAAAGAAACACTATAACCTCTTTTATGAACTAAGTGTAACCTTAATTCGGACACATACAAAGACCTCAAATACAAAGGCAAATTATAAATGAATAATATTTTTCAAAATACAGATGCAAAAGTACTTAAAATATTAGCAAACAAATATAGGAATAAATAAAATGGTAACCCATTGCAATTTTTACTCAGATATGCAAGAATGACTTAATATTTGGAAATGCATCAATGTAATTAACTGCATTAATGGAAAAAGAAGTACAGTATATGAACATCTCTTGTATAAAGAAAAAAGCTCTTGATAAAATTTAACTTTTGTGCTTTAAAAAGAAAGAAACTTTAGGGGTGACGGGTGGCTGAGTAGCCTAAGTGTAGGACTCTTAATTTGGGCTCAAGTCATGATCTCATGGTTGGTGAGAGCCAGCCCCATGTCAGACACTGCACTCACAGCAGAGCCTTCTCCCCCTCTCTTTCTGCCCCTCTTCATGCAGGTGCACGTTTGCTCTTTCTGTGTCTGTCTCTGTCTCTGTCTCTCAAAATAAGCAAACCTTAAAAAAAAACCCAATTTTAGTAAACTAGAACAGAAGGGAGCTTTCCTAATTTCATAATCTAGAAAAAGCCCCAAAGCCAATATATATAAAATTATTAAATTCTGAAACATTTTCTCAGAGACTAGGAACAAAACCAGCATGCCTGATAATGTTGCTCTATTCTATATTGTACCTGTGTCCCAACAGGTGTGGTAAGGCTAAGAAATAATGACAGAAGGATCGGAAGGGTAAAATAAAGCTGTCGTTATTTGTACATGAAATAATTTTATTTATAGCCATTCCAAAGAATCTACATACAAACAATTTAAATTTAGATGATAAGTCCATATATATAAATACATATCTGCACCAAGTAAGAGAAAATAAGATTTAAGTAGTGCTCACAAAAACTTAATTTTAAAACACTAAATAAATGAATCTTTAAAAAAAGATGTATAAAGAAATATTTTCAGAGAGAAAATAAAGAGTTAAAAAGACAGGTACATCTTATTCGTGGAAGGAAAGTACAAAGTCAATGTGTAATGTAACACAATGAAAATCTGAAGGATTAAACTGGAGGACTACCATAAAAGAATCAAGGCAAATTATAAAGCTATATAAATAATATGATGTGGTATTAGAACAAGAATAGACAAATGCACCAATGTGACAAGATAGAACATTCAGAATCAGGTTGTACATATGCAATATGCACATATTCAGTCACCTGATTTATAGTAATCGCTACACTACGTTAAGGATAATCTTGATAGTAAATAATGTCGATTCAGTAGATAATAACGTAGAAAAAATGAAAAAGAACCTTGATCCCTGTCTCCTACCAAACACAAAAATCACTTCTTAATGGATTGCAGATTTAAATGTAAAAGATCAAAAAAATAAAGCTTTCAGACAAAAACAGGAGGACATTTTGGTGATCTTGGACTAAGCAAAAAGAATTTAATATTTTTTTTACTAATTTTTAAATTTTTTAAACGTTTACTTATTTTTTTTGAAAGAGAGAGACAGAAGGTGAACAGGGGAGGTGCAGAGAGAGAGGGAAACACAGAATCCAAAGCAAGCTCCAAGCTCTGAGCTGTCAGTACAGAGCCTGACATTGGGGCTCAAACCCACAAACCGTGATATCATGACCTGAGCAGAAGCTTAAGTGACTGAGCCACCTAGGTGCCCCTGAGCAAAAATTTCTTCAAGATATAAAAATGTTAACCAAAAATTTTTTTAAAATATTGGACTATATTAAAGTTAAACATTTATTTTTTTATTAAACAATAACAGTCAGAGAGTCAGAGATAAAAATCCACAGAATGAGAAGGTATTTGCAATATATATAGCTGCTTCAAACCATCTAGGATATATAAAAATGTCCTACAAACCACAAGAAAAAAATTTATACTAAATTTGGCAAAAGACTTGAATGAATACTTTCCAAAAGATGATAGATACCCAAAGGGTCAGTAAGCTATGAAAAGATGTCCAACTTCATTACAAAGTACAGACGGAAACCACAATGAAATACTATTAAACACCTACCAGGATGGATACAGTGAAAAACTGATAACACCAAATGTTGACAAGGCTGTGTAATAATCAAGACTAATCCACTATTTGTGTGAATATAAAACAACACAGATACTCTGGTTTTCAAAGTATTTACAGAGGCTTAAAATATTCAGCTGCTATGATGCAGGAATTTCACTCTTAGACATACTTCCAATTCAAATATTTATCTACTGTCACCAAAAAACTCTACTAGAAAGTTCATAGCTGCATGGTACACAATTAAAGAAACTAGCCAAATACTCGTTAACAGGAGAATAGGTCAATAAATTATGATATACTCATGCAACAGATTAGAACAACGATAACAAAGGATTTTCAACCACAGATAACCATATAAATGTATCTCATAAACATAATGTTCAAGTGAAAGAAATGTGACACACAAAAGATAGACCCATTCTGTGTGTAGGGAAGTGTTCTCAGTAGACCTAGGCTGCTCAAACTCTGCACATTCCAAAGAAAGGTTTATCTTCTTAACTGGTCATTGGCTAGCTACTGAGAAATAAGCTCTGGGCCTTTCATATATTCTGCCTTATAACAGGGTTTGGTAAATACGAAGAACAGAGAGCATATAATTCAGAATGTCTGAATCCTTTAGTTGAGAGGCTTGAAAATGTGTTTATGCTTGCCCCAGGGCCACTTAAAGGCCACTTTTCAATCATATTTCCCAAATAAAGGATTCCTATCATCATGACACACAGTGTGAGCAGTTTTAAATTTCTAAAACATCAAAACAATTGTGTATTAATTAAATATTGTTTGGAAAAGTAAATTATTGTATCAAGCACCCAACTAGAAATTAAAGAAAGTAAGATGGAAATAAAAGACCATAAACTACATCCTCTGTAAACCCAAGGCCTAACATCCCTCAGACTGGAGTTCAACGACAAAGAAAATTGCTTCATGCCATTTCCAAAAGTCTCTTTGTTGGAGAAATCACTTCGAACAAATCAGAGGTAGTTATTCAAATGCTATTATTCTTGATCCAGGTCACAGCACGCTGATGCCGTCCCATGCTGAGCTGAGTGCTTTACGAAGGGCTCAGCTTTTTAAAGATGAACAAACCTAGAGATTATCCTTCAGCTACTGAAAATAGTTTACTTTTTAAAAAATGATTGTCTTTTCAGAAAAGAAAATTTGGAGGAAATATTATTTTGAAAATGAAAGTAATATGTTCTGATGCTGTGATCTCCCTTAGTGTTTTTGCAATGTACTAAAGATTATGAACCATTAAATACACAGGAGTTACTGTTGTTTTCATAAAAAAGATTACTCAACTTTGATATTGAATAAAAAAATGTAGAACATTCGCTTTTCCATATAGAATGGATCTACAAAATATCAATGTTTTCAGCACTAAATAAAGGGAGAAAACGTTTACAGTAATCATAGTTGCTCCAAGCTTACTACCAATGGTTGGACTGTGGGGTCTACTTGAGTCCACATCTTTATGGTCACATTACAATAAGCAGATAAACACACACACAGAGACACACACATGAGCCTAGTCTCGTTTTAGAATTTGAAAATACAACAGTTCGTCATTTAGATATTGACATTTGAAAATTGATGGTCTTTCAGCCATTATTAACCATTTCATGTTAGAACTCAAAAACTCCTTTAAATAACGTCTCTAACATAGTTCGTATTGACAAACCCTAATCTAGGACTTCTCTTGATAAACCCTAATCTAGGACTTCTCATTACATTGTAATGTAATTTGTCATCATTCTCAAACTCAGTGATTTCATTATTGAAGAATACAATGTAGAATGTAAAAGAGAGATAATTTCTAAGAACTTAGTGCATACCTGGGAAGGGATTACTTTGTTATTAAAATTCTTTTATGTTCTTGTTTCACTTTAGTTTTACCCTTTTAGACAATACCAAACGAAATTAAAAAAAAACAAAACAGAGAATTGGGGATCCTAATGTCTCAGTTATTTTAATATATCTTCTACCACCTGATGTGATATTTTAATAATATTTTACTTGAAGAATTAGGACACAGGGGCACCTGGGTGGCTCAGTTGGTTAAGTATCTGACTTCAGTCCAGGTCGTTATTCTAGAGCCTGGAGCCTGCTTTAGACTCTGTGTCTCCCTCTCTCTCTGCCCCTCCCCTGCTTGCACTCTGTTTCTCTGTCTCCCAAAAATAAATAAACATTAAAAAATTTTTTTTAAAGAAGAATTAAGACACATATTCTATTATTCTCAGCATAAGTTAGACTATTTCTTGAGAACTATTCACATATGCCTGTAAGAGTAAAACACACTGCAGACAAATTCACAAAATTGAGAAACACACGTCATTTTTTGGCACTTATTTGTCTTTTGCTCCAGGATGGAGACTAGAATCATTGTTTCAATATTTTTTCTCAAGAATTGTTCAATTTGTTTTGGAGAATTAATAAATCTGAAGAGGTTCTCAAAGTACTTTTTTGTTTATTTTTAACAGCTTTATTTGAGTATAGTTGACAGAAAATAAACTACACATTAAAACCATACAACCTGATAATATTTAACACATGTATACACTCAAGAAACCATTATCACAATTAAGATAGTGAATATATCCACTACCTTATTAGTTGCCTGGTGCCCCTTTATAATTCCTTTTGTCCCTCTACCCTGTGTCCAGTAATGACTGATTTTTCTATCATTAAAAATTAGTTTGTATTTTCAAGTATTTTACAGAATTGCACAGTATAGTTATTATGACCTTTTTTTTAAAGTTCATTTGTATTTTGAGAGAGAGAGAACACGCCCACACGCATGCACGGGGGAAGGGCTGAGAGAAAGGGAGAGAGAGAGAATCCCAAGCAGGCTTGGAGCTGTCAGCGCAGAGTCCAATGTGGGGCTTGAACTCACTAACTCTGAGATCATGACCTGGACTGAAACCAAGAGTCAGACACTTAACCAACTAGGCCACCAAGGTGCCCCTTTATGACTCTTACTTTACAGACCAGGAGACTCAAAGGGAGAGTGTCCCTATTCCCAGGCTCCTCAGAGATGTTTCAGGATTCATACTCAGGACTCCAGGGTCAGGAATCTGCCCTTTTGTCACTGGTTATCTAGCCTCCCATATTGGTAAATCCATCATGCCAAGGTTTATGGAATGTTCAGAATATCTTAAATTTTAGTCATCACATTTTTGTTTCTTTTGCTTAACGAACACTAGGTATTTAATGACTTTTTGCACAGTATCTGTACAGCGAGCCCAATTTTTCCGTCACTTGTTCATGCACCTAAGATATGTACAAACAGCCATTATGAACTAAAAGAGTAAGAGAGTGTTTTGCACTTCTGAAAAAAAATTGTACAAAAAACACTGTACTTAATTCAAGAGGGGTTATTTAAGAAATATCACATTGAGAGAATGCTTGAGGTTTCTTCATCTACTAATGCTGATTTCAGCTGAGGACAAAAAAGAGGTGGTAATTTCATTACATATCTATTAGAAATAAAAATTATTGATGAAAATATGTTTGACGTACATATTTACACATACAATTGTATGAAATGAGTGTTTTTCTTATGATAAAACTTCATCTGCATGGATAATTTTTTGTCACTCTAGTGAAAGCAGTCTGTCTCCACAGTATTTTGTTAAATACTCTAGTAACCTATTCCAATAAATGCATCAAGTAAAAAAATCTCACATACCTACCAATCTGCCTTATTACATATTAAGCAACTAAAAGCTTCTGCTTACTCAATGGTCTCTTTCAGGGTGAACCACAGAAACTAATGTACACAGCTGGTTTCCTGCCACCTGTTCCACCTGTCACCACCTTCACCCACAACTCTTTCCCAAGGCCTCAACACCAATCATAATGCAACTAGACAACCTATAAATATGATAAAAAGTCCAAAGCATTAGAGGTACCTGAAGAGCAGATGTGGCAAAGTGCATAGGATAATATACAACAATCTCTAAATCTATCATCACATCTGCTCCGTAATTCTGGAAGGATTCTTTTAGATAAAATGTGCAGAGTGATTAGAAATGGCTGCATGTTGCAAGTCAAAGATAATTGATGGCCAAAAAACAAGAACAGCAACAACAAAAACATATATTGGAAGCCCTAATATTAAAAATGTTCTTTGCACACAGTATGGTTTTGGCCGACCTAGAGTGGAACATCGTTATGCTGTCTGCATCGATTAGATAAATTCTAATACAAATCATAGAGTACCCTGAACCACTTCAAATTCTTTTACAGATTCATATAAATTTATAGACAGAATGAAGTAGTTATGGAAGCAGTTGCTCTTTAATATAATTTACACTCTCGGGGATATCAATGACACTCTTAATCTATCTTTTACTCAGTAATCCCCAGGCCAAACTTTTGTTTTCTGTAACAGAAGAATGAAGATAAGTGTCAACCTGTCCCTATCCAGCACCTTGTAGTGACTGAAGCAAAAATTCACTGATGTATATTTACACACACTGTAAGATTTTACTATAAATTAAGTAGTAAATCAGCTACAATTGAAAATAAAGACCTGAATTAATTAAAACCTGGTGGCTTTCGTTTCTACTGAGGTCATAAACTCCCCATTAGCAGGCCTTTGGAAAATAGCTGCTCCCTTTAAACTGAATTGACCAAAGTGTCAAATATGCTCAAGGTTGACCTGACACATATTTTATTTACTTGCACACACACACCTATACCAAAGATGCTTACGCATTTAGAGATACATGCCAACTTCTTCACTGTTCATTAGTCTACAGCCCCCTATAATATCACTTCTGTTCCCAAGCTTACAAAAACTACGTTTTATAAATTCACAAGAGCAACTGATTTCTAGGTATAAGTTACTTAACCATAGAGATTGTCATTCTTGTCTCCTTCACTCTTGAAACTCTCTCTTTTCTTGACTTCAATACATTAACCCTCTTAGATTTTTTTAATTGCTTCTTGACTGCTCCTCTTATGGGATTTTTTTATTCTGGATTTGTTTTCATTCTTTTTTTTTGTAGTTTATTTATTTTGAGAGAGAGTGAGCCTGAGTGGGGGATGGGCACAAAGAGAGGGAAAGAGAAAATCCCAAACAGGCTCCACGCTTTCAGCACAGAATCTGGTGCAGGGCTCAATCTCATGACCTGCAACTTCATGAAACCAGCCCAAATCGAGTTAAATGCTAAACTGACTGAGCTACCCACGTGCCACTTTTTTTTTTTACTTTAGGCTTATTTTTCTTCCTGATCCACATAGGTTCTCCTAAAAAAATCCCATTCTTGTTTATGACTTCAACAACCATATATATATATATATATATATATATATATATATATATGCTGTAAATTCATAGATTATTTCTCTTTTTTGCTTTACAACCATATATCCAACTTGCCACCTAACATTCCTACTTGGCTATCTTATAGACTAGGAAAATTTGGCATATCCAAGCGCTAAATCTTTAACTCTGCCTCTATAACCATATTTCCCTTTTATTACCTTTCTTAGTTCATTCCCCAGGCATTTATACAGGGGACAGACTGGAGAACCATCACTGTAAATCTTACTTATAATTTTTTGTAAAATCTTGTTAATTTTACCTCCTGTATAGTTCCTAAATCTATTTAGATCTCTATATTTCCATCATCATGGCTATATGCATAATCACTAATACTGACCTACTTTAATGGTCTTTAACTGGCTTCTCTGCCTTTAGTCAATTCTGTATAATCTACTTTCAGCCTAAACCAGGGTAATGTAATATATACATATTGCATTACTGTACATGTAACATTATTTAATATATTTATTATATATATATATATATATATATATAATCTCTTTAACAATACTGTAGGAGAAAGAAAGGGAAGAGTTATGTCTGAAACACCCAATGGACATTCTAAAATTGCACATCACTTTTAAAACCCCACTCAAAAATAATTCCAGAGAACTTCTATTTCTAATTTCTAATGGGAGAGTCTTAGATCCTTTTAACTATGTTAGAACACAGAAAATGATTCATATCTTTGTAAGAGAAAGGAAAGAGGGACTGGGACATAGAAACAGCAACCATGTGAAGATGGAGACAAAAATCATAGTGACTGACATATGTACAAGTCAAGGAATATGAAGGATTGCCAGAAACCACCAGTATCTAGGAGAGAGGCATGGACCCTTTTTCCCTCAGAGCTTCCAGAAGAAATAACTCTGGTGACATGTTAATTTTGGACTCCTGGTCTCCTAAACTGTGAGAAAGTAAACTGCTATTGTTTTCAGGAAACTCATTTGTGATATTTTATTATGGCATCTTTTTTAGGGCATTTTTAAGAAAACTTATAGGGTGCCTGATCTTTACCTCTAATATTGTACTTATGAGATAACATAGTTAATTATATTTGTTTAACCCATCTCCAATTCCAACTATATTCCAAACGTTTAAAGTCTGTAATCTACGTCATCAGTGTCTTTAGGTACTAGATAAACACCTGTTATGTTAATAAGGAAATGTATCAGAAACTCATGTTAAAAACATAATTTTAAAAGACATACTTTTCAGGAAAAAAAGGTGTGTAATTGGTTTTATGTACAAGTCAAGGACCTTCAAGGATTTTGAAACTACAGAGATTTTTAGACTCAAAATCTTTTTCTTTCAGTACATCACAGTAACTTTACCATTTCTTGGCACCCAACTTTTTCTTCCCTATCAAGGGAATCTATTTGGCAGAAAATGTACTGAAAGGATAATGGACTCAAAGGTTAAAGTTTTACAGTGGAATATAAGGTACAAAAAACAAGTATTTAGAATATACTTTTGGTGAATCAGGGTCATCATTATTAAGAAAGGGGCCTTGAGCTATGAAGCCAAAAAAACAAATCTTTTTTTAAGTCAATGACATCATAAAATATATAGAAAAGAATATTGATTCTACTTGTTATTTTTCTTTATCAGGCTATAAAAAATATCACGTTCACAGTAGTATGATATTTATAACCCATGGAAATATAGCATTTAAATAGACATCATGCCACACCAGAAAAACCTATTTGGATACTCAAAAGTGCTCACTGTTATTCATCTGTAATGACAAATGTAAGCCACACCGTTAGTAAGAAGGTAGTTTGTTTCCTTTTCTAATCTTTCCTGTTTTATATTAGCATTTATATAGTGCTAACAACAGTGTTACAAAAATGAGAATTCATGTTCTCCTGAGTTCCTATCAATTGTCTTCCCTGCTCTCACAAACCACAGCATGCAGCACAAAGATTAAATAACTCATTTTTCTTTCTTTTCCATCTTCAAAGAGTCAGTTGGTTTCTACTTCGCATTCAAGTTTATGCAAAGTAGATTTAATTGCCTGTCACTCACATTGAGAAATGTTTCAAATATAGGTTGCTATTTAAAACAGTTAAAAGTTCATATTTTTCATATTTCCATATTCAATTAAATATAAATGCACTGAAAAGAATAAGTTCTTCAATTCAGAAAACATGATATCTAACCAAGGTGTAGGAAACTGTAGTTGCAATAATCCAAATTTTATTTGCTTTGTGTTGTTTTTAACAATGATTATTCCCTACATTGGCCAAAATAATCCCAAGTGATGTTGAGAAATTATGCAGCTGACTAATAACAGATACATATTACATTTATTCTTGAAACGTACACAGATATATTTTTTCCATATAAAATAATGGCACAGACTTTGAAGGAGTATTTTTTCTCATTTTGTTTTCAGATATTTCCCTCCCTAGAATTGTCAAAATTATTTTGACATACCCTGGGGCATACCCTTGTGTGCCACTAGAGGGTAGTCTTGTAGCTACACTGGGGTAAACCAGAATTGTTGACACCAGAATACCACACTTTTATCTCCTGTAATCAACCTTCTGGATACTTTCAGCAGATAAGCACACTAGCAGAAAGTATCACTGGCTGAATCAATTCAAAGACAGCAAATTACATCTGTGTCCACTAACAAGTTTTAAATGTATGTGCATAAATGTAATAGGTAGATAAATATTACAGGGACATTTCTCATCCTTTCCAATCTTAGGCTTATTTTTTAGTTCTTGACTTTGAAAACTATCAAAGGAAAATTCCTTGAGATTCCCTTTTAAGGGTGAGACAGAAAGTAGGGTCTTGTAATTTTTGTGCTTCCCCAGATATCTCTGATCTTCTTCCTCGCTGAGCAGTGTTTCAGGGGAAAAGCATGTTACCTGTCACTTAAAAGCCCTAAGACTATATTTGTAGAACCTCGGTTTCCTCAGTTATGAAGTGAGAATTGTAAGATTTACCTTGCACAATTCATCTGACAGTTAAATTAGGTTGTGATTATAGAAACAGTTGAATACAGAGAATGACACATAGCAGAAATTCCATAGCTGCTAATTTTCTTGTATCATCCCTTTGGATATCCCAGTAAGACTTTAATATATTCAAAGGAACACAGTCTCAAGTCAGAATTGTAAAAACAAGGGAATCAGAGGCAGGGTATAGATTTTTTTTCCCATCTACTGTTGCCATCTTTAAAAAAGACTGCATTTATTGGACTTGAAAAAAAAATGAATCGGACAGGTACACAGCTTACTAATGGATGTGAAGTATTTCAGTATTTCATTTGATCAATACAGTATCTCCAGTCACACCCCCTGCACTCCACTCCACCACTGGCTTCTATTTGTACCTTCCTAGTATTTCTCTATCTCAACCGGTACGAAAGCCTAGGAGAATTAGACATCTTCCCCAAAACCCTTCTGCTCTACTCCACCAATAATGACAACTCTGGGTTCATGAGGTGAACAGGAATGATAAAGTTGTTAAAGAATTTAAAATTCCAAATGGAGAAATATTTGTCACAGGAATAAAGTCATAGTTTATAAAAACCTCTAATCTCTAATTACTAAAGTGTCTTAAATCTATAGAGTTTATGCATCTCTATATAGATGATTTTTCTTTTATTTCCATGAAAAGAAGTAGATTTGGGGGCAACTAAGAAGCAAAAAAACAAAAACAAAACAAAACAAACAAAAAAAGCACGTAAACACTCCACTTTCTCTTCTAATGTTTAGACATCTACACAGCTGCTACAAACATCTATACTGTTAAATTTTTGGGGCTTATGTGGGAGTGGAGGTGATTGAGAGGAGGGGGATTTAATGCCCATAATCCCAGGCAGCTGAATTCCCCAAATGCTTCAGCTGCCTGGAATCTTCTCTTACTTATAGACGCATGGCAGAGCTAAGGATTTCCTTCATTCCTACTTTAGTCTTTGCTTTCCTCAATTTTCCTCCCCAACAGAGTTTACTTCAAATGAATTCTTGGGAACACAAGGTCCTGGGCATCCCACTCTGTGTCCTGACTTCTGACAGTACTTCTATAGAGCATTTGTGGATTAAAAATAGTGATTTTCTCTCTACAAAACAAACAAAAAATGCTTCTTTTGTTACATTCCAACTCCTTTGGGATCTCTAAGAAGTCTTTTTTTAAGACATAAGAATATGTATTACATGGTGAGAATGTGTTTTAAGACTTTCCCTGTGAACACTACCTTTCTAAAAGAATCTAATATATTGATTCCAGGTATTTCTTCCACTTATCTTTTCTTGCTGCTTAAAGTGAATCCTAGATTGAAAGTTAGGGGATATGGATTAAAGTAAAAGCTTTGTCTTATTCAAATAATCATCTAGGAGAGAGGATATAGGCTTCATGATGAAGATAAAGTCAAGAAAAGCCACTAGAATATAGGTATATTCTGACATTAGAGCTGATAGTAATTGTTAAATAAAGTGAGTGGTAAGATAAAAAATGAAGTCATTCCCTAGAACAAGGAGAAGAACAGAGTTTTGATTTCCTGAAATGAGGATAGGAAGACCAGTCAGATTGAGTGCTGGAATTAAAATCAGGAATTTGTTTTTGATCCTGGTAAGATTAAGATGCCTATTAGACATTCACACCAAGTGTTGAGCGAGATATCTAACTCTGAAGTTCAGGAGAGGGGTCAGGACTCGGTGTTGACAATATACAGATGGTATTTAAAGACTTTGGCAAAGAGTATTAAGTCAGGGAATTCATGACAGGAGAAACGAAAAAGGTCTGAAGACTGAGAACACTTTAATGTGTAGCAAAGGGAACCAAGGCGGAGTAGATGAGGCAGGAAGAGGCCAGAGATGAAGGTGGGCTAAGAAATTGGTCTGTGGAAGTTTCACCTAATGGTAAGCAATCATTACGTGACTTGCAGCTGATGGAGGGTAGGCAAGGGGTCTGTCTTGTTTACACTTCTGTTCCATGGTTGGAATCAACTTCGTCCCAAATAAAAACACAGAAATGCATTAGCTTTTGATTGTGTGACCTTAGGATCATATAAACTCCGTGCTAATTATTTCCCACCTATTAGTCGGAAATAAGACAACAGTTTTTATTTACCATATACTGAGTGTACAAAACTGGTCTTACAAAGGGAAAATTTCATTTCATAAGGAGCAAAGGAAAGGCTTTAAAAGATTTCCTGCAAATGAAAGAAGAGTTACAAGAGTTAACATTAAGCTCCCTGACTCTTACTTTCGCTGAGATACAAGAGCAGCCAGGTGCTTCCTGCTCAGTCTCTAGGAACTGATGACCCAACTTTTCCCCAGCCCCATGGAGCAAATTCACTCAGCTCAGTAACAGGAAAAGTGGAGCATTTCCATACAGGACGGACCCATGATACTTTTAAGACAGAAGAAAGTATTGACAAAAAAGGTGCTGTGGTATTGATCTGTACATTATGATTGACTCTGATTGAACTTGTATCATGGCAACGACTTTTCCTAATAATGATGCAGGATTAAAGAATTTCCGGGGGGGGGGGAGGGCGGTGGTGAAAAAAGTGAAGGTCAAAATGTACAAACTTCCAGTCATAAAATAAATAAGTCATGGGGATGTAATGTACAGCAAGGTGACTATAGTTAATAATACCGCATTGCATATTTGGAAGTTGTCAAGAAAGTAGATCTTAAAAGTTCTCATCACATGAAAAAACAATTGTAACTTATGTATGGTGACGGATGTTAACTACACATACTGTGATCATTTCAAAAATATACAAGTATTAAATCATATTTTACACCTGAAACTGTTAGGTCAATTATATTTAAATTTTAAAAAGTCTTTTTAGATGCAAAACATGACATATTTCCCTTTAATATCAAAGACTTAGATTTTTCTTTTTAATTGATCACCAGAGCCAACTGACCCAGAGTCCTAAAATGACCAGTCAGCATTTTCATAATACACACGGCTACAGACAGAGCTGGAACGAGTAACCAAGGCCAAGGACTCCAAGTTTGGCATTTGTTGCCTTTTTGTTTTTGCTTCCCCACCCACCTTCACCAAAACATTTTGACTTTGATTTTGAAGCATAATCTCTAGTTAAACCAGTTAAATCCTATTCATTTAATTCTAATTTTAGTTTCATTTTTAAAAATACTTCTTAGGCATTTCTAAAGCTGTACAGGACTATTAATTTTAAGTTGCCCAAATCACCCATTGGATTTGAAAGATGAAACTTATTTCTATTGTATTAAAATCTAAATTTCAAGTTCAAGGAGGACAAGATCTAGTCTAGGTAGCTTCATGAAATTCCTCACATATAGTAAACATGCAATAAATGCTTATGGAATTAACTAAAGTTTTGAATCCTTTCCTCCAGTTAACCTGTGGCTTATACTCATATTTCATTTGGGTCTTGGCTAAAATTTCCCATTTTTAGTGAGACCGTCTCAGGCTAACCTATGTAAAAGTAAATTCACATTATTTAAGTCTCCCCTGACTTATCTTTCTCCTTTCTACTGATCTAATTTCTTATGCATTTTACTGAATCTTCTCGTTTATTGTCCACCCCCCAAATGAAGCTCCACAGGGTAGATATTTGGGTCTCTTTTTTACAGATAAGTCCCTAGGGGGAATTCAATGCCTGGTATCTCATGTTGCTCTGTAAACATTTGTTGTATTGAACGAATGAGTGCATGGAATGACAGATACTTCCTTCCTGTTAAAGAAGATGTGTTACATCATCATTATTCCCAGAAGTTAGAGTGGATATGCGAGTGCAGAAAGATGTTTTAACAGAAAGTCAAGGAGAAAAACAGAGGTTTCTTAGCAAGAAGAACAAGCCAGAATGGTAGTCAGCCCCTTTCCTTCTTACGGTATCAGAAAGCTAATTATGATCTGATTCCTTAGCAGACAAAAAGATTAAACATAAAAGAGAAATGAAGAGCTAGGGTTAGCCATGCTGGGAACGATTAAGGAGACAGAGAAGTGTGAGTCTCCATTTACTATTTTTAAGTCCTATGCTTGTTGAAATTATCTTCCAAAACTTAGGACAAAAGATAAAATTTTTGTTCTTTGCTAGAAAAAAAAAGATTACAATAAAATGGTGGATTAGGACGCACAAACACATTATACATATGTATTAATTCTCACAACTTATGTGTTTATATTTTCCTTTTGGCCCTACTGAAGTCTCTTTTCATTTACATCTGCAGGGGGAATTTTAACAATTTCAAAAGTCGGTGCCTAATGAGAAAACACTTTTTCTCACCATCTCAGTGTATGTATTGTCAAAAAAATTAATTCACAATTTCTCACCTTATCACCCAGGCTCTTTTTGCTCAGCTAGAAACCAAGGAATATTTTATTTTTTAGCATAAATATTGTGAAGAATAAATGAAATGATGACTAGGAGAGGCCCTTTGAAACTGTTACTCACTATATAAATATGTGGTGTCATTATGATATGAGCAAGTAACATTTTCATTTTCAATGTCGTATAAGATATCTGGAGTTTTCATATGAATGAAGCTGTCTCTCAATCTTTATCTTGCGAGTGCAGGAAGGATTGTTTTCACAAAGAAAAAAATAAAAATGACCCCAAATCTTACCAATGGTAGGGAATGACTGTCAACTTTTTAGTCTATATTCTTTCATTGTTTTCTTTGGAGGTACAATAATTTTCTGTTATTACATTCTTTTTAATACAAGGCTGGAATAGTGTGTTCCATTTTTTGTAACATTTTTTCAATTACAAAATATTGTGACTATTTAACTTATGTAAATACCCTATAGCACAATTGTATAAATAACCATAAATGGCTCATTATATTACTATACTAAGAGAACATTTTTTCCAATTATCTATAATAAAAAAATAATGCAGTAAACAGCCTTCAAAATAAATAATTGCCCATTCCATGACTAATGTGTTAAGATGATGTTTTAGAGGGAAAATTTCTAGGTCAAAGTATAAAGACATGTTCAAGATCCTTGATACTTGTTGCCAATTTATTCTTAAAAGATTACATAATAACTTTAGAGATTCATATTTTTCCCTATGTTACCGCCAACCTCTGTAGGCCTTAAAAAAAAAAGTTGTCAATTTGACAAGGGAAAACTTATTAGTCTATATAGGTGAGTATGTATACAAATATACACACATATGTATAGAATTCTGTGTATACATATATACACATACACATACATGTATATAAATTACACGTACAATGTATAGAAATATTGTATTAGCACAAAAATTACTACTGGACATTTTTTCTTTTTAATTATATTATATAGATTTTTTTCTTTTACAAATTCCATTTTATTTTATTATCTTTGCCAAAATACTTTATTGATATAATATACATCTCTTTCCCAACATCCACTTATGTCTCACCTCCCTATCAGGTGATACATACTTTATTGGTAAGGAAAGGTTTTGTTAGGAAAGGAAGGTTGTAAAGACAGTAAAATTAGTTATTTTAAAAGGCTAGAATCCCAGGGGCACCTGGGTGGCTCAGTTGGTTAAGTGTCTGACTTGAGCTTATGATGAATGGTCATGATCTCACCATTTGTTAGTTGGAGCTCTACATCAGTCTCTCTACTACTAGCATAGAGCCCACTTCAGATCCTCTGTTTCACTCTCTCTATGCCCCTTCCTTGCTTGTGCACTCTCTCTCTCAAAAATAAAAAACTAAAATAAAATAAACCTTAAAACAAGGCTAGAATCTCAAAGTCAGGATATAAACATAAATATAGATGTAGATAGATATAAATGTATACAGAGCTATCTGTATGTATGTCCATATATATGCAGATAAAAAATTAATAGATTAACTATTTTAATTCCATGTGACTTTTAGAAACAGTTATTGTTACTGCTTGCTGCTTACTTGTTAACCAGATTTTCTTAGTGCCTAGTGTACCCATATGCATAAATTAGCCATCTCTCAATGCTGTTTCAGTTCTTTAAAGATACTGAAAGTGACTATTCATTTAATGTCTCTGTCCTATAGGGACTGGAGAAATCTGGCCTGGACTAATTTAATTCCAAGGTTAGACAAATCAAGATGATGGAATCCAGCTGTGAAAGAATGTACAGAAAGGCCTCACATGGCTCTTTAGAGGCGAACTTTAACAAAGTCTACCTTCACCCTCCATATTCCATTTTGAAAGTTATTAGAATTATAAATCTGAGTCATAGAATTATAGCATTTTAAAATCATCTTAAAATTTTTCTCTTTCCTCAGAAAGACCACAAAGATCAAGGAATTAAAGTGACTTCCTCACAAGGCAATTGAATAATGAACCAAGGTTAATTGTGCCAATCCTAGGCTATTTATCTTTCCACAGAAGTTCCTCTGATGTTCTGTTGTCTTTAAAAATATCTTTGCCAACCTTGTTCATGAACAGAGTTCCCTATGAGCATCTGAGTTCTTTGGTCAAGTGGATGTGGTTTCCTCAGGGAGGGTATCTTTGCAGGGATGGAGATTTGTCTTCTATGAGAAGGTCCTTAAATAGCTCTTTCCTCAAATCATGCTCAGTTTGTTTCAGTGTTAAATTTGGTAACAAGGAGTTGAATGGAACATTTCCTGTTATCCTGGAATTGTGTCTGAGGCTCAAAGCTTAGGATAAAGAAACATACATTCTAATGCAAACACCCTATATTCTAAAGAAAGCAACCAACAATGGAGCCAGACATCTCCCAAGGTCATTTTAAGAGAGAGCAAAAGTGGCACTCTTGCCATCAACCATCACCTTCCTATCAGTGCATGAGAAGGAAACAAGGGAACTACGTGGATTTGGGGTAAAATGAGGGAAGAGAGACCTGAATAAAGTGCAACATATCAAGTATATAGAGTTTATGGTGATGTTTCTATTCCCCAAGGTAAATTGAGGGTGAGTTTGGAGGCAAGTACTTGAAAAGATGAGACGCTGCAAACATGGGAGCCTTTCATTTGACCCTAACTGGTGCTCCAGTAGCTGCAGGTTGGGCACCTTCATCATGCTGCTGCCAGTGGGAGCAAAAGGAAGAACATGGGAGAGTGGTTGTGAGCCCTCATCACGCATCTCCCATGGTTTGGGGGTATAGATGAACACAAGACTGGAACCTGACACACGTCTTCCAGGAGACAGAAGCCCACTTAACTGTCAATGACAGTGGGCCAAGAAGAAATCATAGTGAACTAACCAGGGATTAAAATAGTGGCAACCACAACCTGTGTTTCCAAGGACACAGAAGGGAACTCAGTGCTGATATGGCTCTATGTGAATGATCACGGACATTAGAGAGGGCGAGAAGGTTGCATTCTTCTTAAGAAATAAGAGGCCAAGTGAGATAATCCCACCCAGGAACTGCATGGATGATAAAGAAAGATTGGAGACTGAAAGAAGACATGCCTGCTCCGAGGAGGGATCAAGGAAAGCTAACCCTTACTCCAAGAGAACCATCCATACCATGTTAAGGTCATTTTAACACAATTCATCAGAAGGAGATGCAGACAGAGCAAAGCAGACCAAGACCAGAGTAGACTGAAACCAAGAACAGAATAGAAAACCAGTTCTGTAGGATAATCCCAACCCTTCCTTCTTATCCCAACTCTAAGAAGCTAGATGTAGAAAAAGGAGAACAGAGAAGAAGAGAAACAACAGATTCTGTCCCTCTGCTTTCCAAGTTTCTGTGAACACAAGTCCAATGAGTCATGGAGCTACTATCATTTCTAAGATTAACTGTATTGAATTTTTTACACACATAACTGGAAAGTTGGAAGGGAAAGATGTAAAATAATTGAAGGTAACAATTGAAAATATTTGAGTGTCTTGTAAGGATGCAAAATTTTATATTTTGTCCTTAAACCATCCTTTCTATATCTGATAGAGCTTAAGTACATCATAGAAATAGGTTGGTTTTAGCAAAATGTCTATTTTGTTTAAAAAAGGAGATTTAGATAAAATTTTTCAGGCTCTCCACCTAACAAGATAAAACCAAGAAATCTGTAATCAAAACTAAGAGTAGCTAAGAAAATCTTTAGCTAAAATGAGTAGAAATAACAGATATGTCTAGTAGATAAAATGGCAAATGAAGATTAGCAGAGGGGTCTAGTGTAAACACAATGATCAAGAAATGATAGTTATCTCCACTATAAAGTTCAAAACTTTTATCTGCTTTGAGTTTTAAATACTGCATATCATCTCCAGTGTGATTTCTTCTTAGAGACTGGTGAATTGACATATCATAACAAGCTCTTCCATTTCTTTGGTTTAAGTCTGCTACCCTCATCCCTGGATCCTTATATACGCCTGCACATCTCATAAAGAAAGGTGCCAAGTCAGACCGTCATCTCTGCTTCCCACCCCCCTCCTCACGCACTCTTCATCCTACTCCTGCAATTCCCAACCTCAGTAAAGAGTAGCACCATCTACCCTATTACTCAACCTAGAAACCTGGATTTATCCTCAATGTTTCTGTCCCTCACTCCCCACACTTGTGCCAATCACCCAGTCCTGCCTGCTTTGCTTCCTGAACACTTCACACTGCCTCATCTTCACCTCTATGGTGGCTACCTCAATATAAAAGGCCACCATCCCTTCTAGTGAGTGTATCTTTGTCTCAACTATGGCTCCCCCGAAGGTTGCTCTCCACACACTACCCCGAGGGCTCCATGGCACAGCACAGTTTAAGGACTTCATTTGGTCTCTATCACTCAAAGCCTAAGCCCACGTTTGTGAGAATGGTGTCCCCAGGAGTGACCTCTGTCGATCCGTTTCCTGTTTTCTCCATTTTGTATCTTACTGTCTGGAATGCAGCAATTTTTGTTTCCTTATGTGGTGTGAGGTGGCTCTTTCTCTTTGCTCAAGCTGTTTCCTTTTAATGCCTGACTTAATTTTGAGCTTTTGTTTTTACCCAGGAAACCTTCCCTAACTCTCCACATTGGAGTGAGTGCCCATCTTGTGTACTAACAGTATACCCAATGCATGCCCTAGTGGAGTGAAATAAATTTAGGTTATTTTCTTCCTAACTACATTGTGAAAGCTTCTATTGAAGGGCCAATATGTGACATATTTTTAAGCCACATGCCTCACTCAAAAAGAGAAATAAAATGAAAAGCTGAACTAAATATTAGAAAGTAAAAATTAACAAAAGATACCTGGTATAAAGCTCTTTCAACAGGCAAGACAGTGTGCTAACAATTTTCTCTGTGTCATCCCATTTATCCTTTATAAAAGTTCTATAGCGCTTGTGATCCTCTTGTGATCCTCATTTCACAGATCGGGAGCATGGGGCCTACATAAACCCTTAAGTCATTGGCCTCAGGTCACTGAGGTGCAGTAGCTGAAGCCAGGATTTCAAATAGTCTAACGCTTGGCTTCAAGTGCTCAACCAACATGCTACCAACTGATTTGCAAAATTTCCTTTTCTACCTGACAAATTCCAAATGACTCCTACAAATTCAGGAGTCAAAATACCCTGTAGCCAAAGTAAAGACTGTTTTAAGAAATACACAAATTAGGGTCGCCTGGTTGACTCAGTCAATTAAGTTTCCAACTCTTGATTTTGGCTCAGGTCATGATCTCACGGTTTCTGAGTTTGAGTCAGCACACAGCCTGCTTGGAATTCTCTCTCCCTATCTTTCTGCCCCTCCCCCATGCTCTTGCTCTCTTGCTCTCTCTCTCTCTCAAAATAAATAAACTTTAAAAATTAAAAAAAATTATTTTAAAAAAGTCATAAATGGATTAATCAGCACTTTATTTCTGTAATGCAAGGTCTTTCACCACTAGAGAAGGGTGTATTTCACCCTATGCTATTTTTTTAATCATGCTCAGTTTCATCAAGAATCAGGATGTTAACTTCTATTACCGCTTCTGAAATAGAATGCTTACATGGTAAATTCCTACTTACAGGAAGAAATAAACAGTGGAAAGGTAAATTGCTAAGATCAAACCCTTGAGTTAATTTGACTCTGCTTGCAGAGACTTCCAATTATAAATAGTAAGCAAACCGCCAAATAATACCTGGTTAGCTCTGTGAAGAGTTAAATATAAAAGAGGAGAGGCAAACACAAACCTAAAATTCCTTAAAGTAAATTTGCAGGTATAATAAACAACTAGTCTACAAATGTAGAAGTGCACAAAGTCAGGCAAATCTTGAAAATAAGGTCAATCAGGAGCTCCTCTGAAAACATCACTTAATGTAAGAAAATACAGAATATTCCTGACAAAACTTATTTCTAAGGACTTCTGGGCTTCTCTGTGGCTGTATTTTAAGATTTAAAAACTGTTTTAGTAAGTGTAAAAATCTGAAGTGGAGCTAAGACTTAACACAGATTTTTATCATCATAGCGTAAGATGATTTCTTTTGGAAAAACACAGACTTCAGGGTAGTGAATCAATGCTTTCAGAAACACTTGTAATATTTCTTAAAATAAATTCACAGCCCAGAAATAAATGGGAAAAAGCAGAGCAAGGACTATGGGAAATACTGATTATGCAATCAGTAAAATAAAGAATAATAGAAACAATCTCCATCTCTCTTAAAGATCCACTCATCACTCTGAGAAGTGCCTGAAAACTGGGTTTGGGGTCATAGAGGGCTTGTCAGTCTGGGAAATTGTGTTGATATGATGGTAGGCCATTGGATACACTGCCAGGCAAGCTAATCCAGGTATCATGGAAGAGAAAGGCTTAAAGACCAAATTAAAAGGCTTGAATCACACAGCTTATTGACTCACTCTTAAACATATAGCAGGATGTTAGTGGAAAGAGATGGGATACGTCAACACACTCAGGGCAGGGCACAAGTACTTCCTGAATCATTCCCCATGCTCATTTCTCCTGTAGGCTTCATGAATCCTTGGTGTCTAAGCCCTTCTGTATTCTTTGCTTAGGATGCAATCACAAGGTATCACAAACCATGTGGGTTAAAAACCAAGAAATTAATGGGGCGCCTGGGTGGCTCAGTCCATTAAGCATCCGACTTCAGCCCAGCTCTGATCTCACAGTTTGTGAGTTCCACGTCGGACTCGGTGCTGAAAGCTCAGAGCCTGGAGCCTGCTTCGGATTCTGTGTTTCTCTCTCTCTCTCTGCCCCTCCCCTACTTGCACTCTCTCTCTCTCTCAGAAATAAATAGACATTAAAAAAAAGACAAAAAAATAAAACCCAGGAAATTATTGTCTCCTTTCTGGAAGCTGGAATATCAAGGCAGTAGACTTGGTTCCTTCTGAGGACTGTCAGGGACGATCTGTTCCATGTATGTGCCTCATATTTGGGTGGTGTGCTGGTTATCTGTGGCATTCCTTGCCTTTTGTGTCACCCTGTTCTCTGCCTTCATCTTTTACCCTGTCTGTCTGTCCAAATTTTTCCCTTTTTATAAGGATACCAGTCATAGGAGATTAGGGGCCCACCCTATTCCAGTATGACCTCATCTTAACTAATTACAATTGCATAGATCTTATTTCCTAATAAGGCCACATTCTGAGGTCGAGGGTTTAGGACTCCAACATAGGAATTTCAGGGTGTGATTGTTAATTTTATATGTCAACTTGACTAGGCCACAGGATACCCAGATATTTCATGGAACATTCTTTCTGAGTATGTCTGTAAGGTTGTTTCCAGAATAGATAAACATTTGAATCAGGAGACTAAGTTAAACAGATATCCCTCCTGAATGTGAGCTGCCATCATCCAATGTACTGAGGATCCCAATAGAATGAAAGGTGGAAGAAGTTTGAATTCTCTCTCTGCTGGGCTGCTTGGGCTGGGCATAAGTCTTCCTACCCTTGGATTTGGACTACACTATTAGCACTCCTAATTCTCACACCTCCAGACTCAGGCTGGAGCTTAGAGTTTCTTGGGTCTCCAGTTTGCGGACAGAAGACTGTGGGACTTCTCAGCCTTCATGATCACATGAGTCAATTTCTTATAATCTCTCTTTATCTCTCTCTCTCTCTCTCTCTCTCTATATATATATATATACACACACACATATACATATAGTCCCTCTCCATATATATTTATATATATTTATATTCAATAGATGTATAGGTCCATAGTAAATATAGGTATATAGTACATACAGATATATTATAGATATGTAAGATAAAGAGATATAATAAACATAATCTACTGATAATGTATATTATTGGCATATCACTGTTATATATCTGAAACTAATATAATACTGTATGCCAATTACACTTCAATTAAAAATTAAGATTAAAAAAAAGTATTCTAATGATACTGTTTCTCTGCAGGACTGTGGCAAATACAGAGGACAAATGGCACAATTCAACCCATAATGTAGTCTTTTCCTTCTTATCCCATGCATGTGATGTTTACTTTATTTTGGTTGACATCTCATAAGCCACTTGGTTCTATAATCTGTTTCACCTATTTTTGTTATATCTCTTATTTCAATAGATAAAATAGAATATTCTTCAACAGTGCAGCAAATACACATCCTGAGCCAAGTGTTTCATGTGTAAAATAATACAAACCTATAGGAACCCATGGCCAAGAGATTTTTAGGCGTTTGGTTAAATGTATGAAAACTCTGGCCTTGAATTGCAATTACCCAGAAAGTCTTTTTATCTATCATTTTCAAAGGGCCTGGCTCTTGTATCAAAAGTGACACTGCTCACCTATCCCCAGAGGTAGGAAGTTAAATGGCAGGAGTCTCCGTATCCAAAAAATCACATAAATCTTATGAGGCTCAAAAGAAGATATGGTTTCTATTTTATAGATGAGGAGAACGAAGAGAGATTGAGAGAGGAGAGACAGCTTTTCAAGAGGAGTTTTTGATTAGTTCCTTGCAAATACTAATGGAAAGTATTAAAGTACTAAAGGAAAAACATGTTTCCTGTGGGTTTCTAGGCTCAGGAGGCTATTTTCCTTTTGTTAAACACTGATTCTTACAACTGCAAGAACTGACGGGCTGTAAAATCTGTGTGATACCTAGAAAATAGTTCTTCGGTAGAGATAAAACACCACAAAGAATAATGAAATAGAAACTGTAACTTTTAGAATTTTCTAATTCTCTAATAGTTGGAAATTTGTAGCATAGGTACAGAGATGACTCATTAATATTTTTAAAGAGAAAAGAGGTTCAAGTCATAAAGAGAAATACCTCGATCAGTGTTTGTCCCTGAAAAACTAACAAATGTAAGATTTTCTTCCTACTTTCCTATCTGCATCTCTTTCCTCTGCCTTAGAAATCTTCCCATATACTCTGGCGGGTATTTGCTAAACCTGTGAAAATATTAATTAATAGCTAGCTTATTAACTGCTAAGGGTTTAACTTAATTCCCTGCACATTTGTATGTCAGAATCACCCATGGAGGCTGTGTTCCACCCTGGAGATTCTGATTCAGCAATTCTAGGGCTGCGCTCTGACAGCCAAATTTTAAAAGCCTTCTGCAGGTAATCGAGATGATCAGCCAGCCTGAGAACCTCTAGTTTAATCCTTGGCAGCTAACACAATAATTTGTAGTCACATAAAGAAAAAAGTGCTCCCCAAGCCACAGGCCCTTCCCCAGAGTACAGTTTTTCAGAAGAGAGGTCTCCAATTTTTCTTTGCTCACAGAAGTGTTGTTAAAATACTTTTTAGCATTTTAACAACATTTATTTAGCATAAAATACATTTAGCAATACCCTGGCAATATGTGATTTGTCTTCTTTATAGATTGCATTTTTGGAATACTGTATTAATATATTTTAGTTTTAGAAAACATACACAAAAGGTGAATTTAAAGGGATGAAATAACATGAAGCTACCTAGGAACACAAGGATCATTTCAAGCACATTGAGAAGTGAGTACACTCTACTTTGGAGTTCCTTTCACTAATATTTTTGCAGAACACAATTCTCTTTTTCTGCTATTTCCTACAGTATGTTAATGGTGCCACCATATATTTCAACACCACTCTACAGTTTACAGAGTACTTTCATGTCCATGATCGTACCATACTTGATGCTCTTACTCTATGAGAATAGCCCAATTAATATTAGTCACCTCTTATAGATGAAGATGTTAAAGCCCAACCAGGACATTTTCAAGGTCACATAATTTAAAATAGGGGAACTGAAGCTAAAGTCCATATTTTTGTCTGAAAATTGAGTGCTTCACAATAAAAAAAAATATCTAGCCCAAAATTTCAACAGTGCTAAGACTGAGAAACCCTAATACAGTAGTTATGAAAGTTTTAACTATGAATCTTTGTGAGTGGTTGATGAAAAGTATCCAACCTCCCCAAACACAAATACATCCACATAAAATACTGTACACTTTCAGGGGGTTTACCGATTTGCTGAAGTATATTCATAAGCCACACATGAGAATATTCTATCTATAGAATAAGCAAGAAATAGGTCGCAACGACTTCCACTGTCTTGACTTTGTTTTTCACAACTCTGAGAGGCATGAGTCACTGTAACATGCCTACTGGGACTCCGTTATTAAACCAGAAAATCAGATTCAAAAGTAACCTATGGATCCGAATGTGTGAGTGCTTTGTGGGATATTAAAGTCATTCATTACCTAATTAATATTTGTACATGTTAATTGAGAAGGAGGCTCATATAATCTCACTCCACATGATATTTTTAATTAAAAACTAAAAGGCCATTACTCTCAAAGTGGACTTGGTGGGTTATTTTATTTCATTTCCTCTAGTCATTTTGAGAGAGATTAGAGGATTTGTTTCATGAAGTATATCAGGCAGTGATTAAAAGGGCCCCTGGTGGATTATAATATTTTGTCTCATAAGGATAAGAACGAACACTTCATGAACACCTTGTCAGCTGACTTTCAGAGGTTGGGGGAAATTATGAAGTAGTCAGTGTTTGTTCAGTCATCTTTACTGTTTCCTTTTCCACTCGTTCTTTTTTTGTGTGTCAAAATTCCATCTGCCCAGTTCCCTCACCCTTCTCCTATCAAATCTGTCAGTAACACACATAGAATATGATTGCAAGCAATGTGTACTTTTTCTGGTATGTATTGCTCAAGCTTAAAAAAAAATCATGGAAGGAAAGTTCTTCTCATTTGCCCATGTTAGGCATTTTAAGCTTAAAAACAGGGTGAAGCAATATTTAGGAAGTGAATTTACTTACTCTACCAAATCCAATGGCATTTATACCCATCCTGACAAAGACATACTTTGATTAAAACAAACAACCAAACGAACAAACAAAACTACGTGGCTTTCAATGAGGGCTAAACCTTACAGCATCATCTATACAGTGATTATGTTTTATCTCAGCTAAAATAAGTCAGTTGAACAAATCAATTCCTTTATCTATGAATATCTATTAAATGGGTTATATATAAAATTTTAATTTCTAAAATTATCCTCTTTGCTCAGTAATTGAGATCTAATTTAATATCTCCTGTGCCGTTTGGATTTAACAGCATGGAATTTTCTGCATACTTATTTAAACTTAACAAATATTTTTGAAGGTTCACTATCAGTAGGATCGTAAAATCTGAAAATCTCCCAAATTCTAATTAGGTAAAGACACACGAATCATTCAAACACAAACATAAAGCATCAAAAGAAAGCATAATTTGACACAAAATGTACACAAAACTATTAAAATATTTCTTAAATGAAAATATGCTTACTCAAGTCTCTCATATGACAGAAATAGAGAAAGATACATTCAGTGTTTAAGCAACCAGAGAGGAAGCCAAGAAGCTCAGGGGTCCCCTTTTCTACAGCTAACAAGACTCTCAAGTGCCTGGAGTTCATAAAGCTTTTATTAGATTTCAAAACCAATCTCTTTACTGTCGTGTTGGGTAAGACTATAATGAATCTAACTTAATTCCTTTCATTTCAAGGCAGCTATTCTGATCACCATTACAAAAAACAAAAGGTTTTAGGAAAGATATTTTTATAATGCTCCAGTCTAGAAGCCTAATCAATGTAACCCAGCCCTCAACTGATTTCTAATTTATTTATTTTAAAATGTTTTTTTTTTTATTTTTCAGAGGAAGAGAGACAGATAGTGTGAGTAGGGAAGCAGCTGAGAGAGCGGAAGACAGAGAATCCCAAGCAGGCTCCGCGCTGTCATCGCAGAGCCCTATGCAGGGTTTGAATTCAGTTGTGAGATCATGATCTGAGCCAAAACTGAAGCCAAGACTCAGATACTTAACCAACTGAGACACCCAGCGGCCGCATACTGATTTCATTTAATTCTATCTTTGCCATCCTAGATGTGAAGTTTCACTGAAAATGATGATCTGGCAGAACTGAAAAATATCATTAGTGAAAAGAAATGAGTGTTCCTCTTTCCAATCCCAGACTTTCCACTAACGGTATTATATACATGAGAGACAGAGAAAGAGAGAGAGAGAAACATACGTATTCTCAGTACTCCCAATATTCATGCAAACCACTCTTTTGATGCCAATTACCTCCACTTGCATAACCCTCACACTGTTTTTTCCCAGTGGTGAGTAGTTATTCAAGGAATGTTCATATAGACCAAGGAAACCTGCCCTAGGATAATCAGAAGCTACCCATGACATATTATTAGGAATCTGCTTGGTGATTCAGCCACTGGCTTTTCACCATTACCTACCAATGTCCCTAAATCTTAACAAACCAGGTAAGCTCCATAGTAGGCCAGTTACCGCTATCCCTTCACTTTGTCTCATGCCATTATTTGTCAGTTCTTTCTCCCTCTTGATTACATCTTCTAGCCCCGCCCTTCTTGGGGTACCGAAGTTCTTGTTTACACTCTGGATTGACTGCAGTAGGGAAGAAATTGTTAAAAGTCTGGGTAAATAAGGACACTTAATTACCTAATACACAATAAAATATATTAAATATAAAATCATACTTAAAACTTTACAAGCATGCCCACAGCTGGGTACATAATTTATAGATGCCAGTATAGAATGAAAATACTGGGTGTCTTGGACAAAAAAAAAAAGTACCAAAATCACTGAAATATAAGACACTGTTTTTTGGGCAGATTCTCTCAAATGGTCTTGGTGTTTTCAAATTGTTGCTGAGACAGTGTAGACCTTCAGAGTCATACTGGGGGCCCTATCTTGTAGCTCAATGCATGTGTGTGGCTGGCCCTCCAGCTGTCAGGGTCCCTTTTTCACCAGGCATGAAACCAATGTGTTGTGCCCTGGGTGGGGACAGGTAAGTCAATTTCCTTTCCCCATGAGCTTATTTCCCAAGACACAGAAAACAGATGACCCCCCTGAAAATTGCAAGCTCTAAGCCAAAATGCTCTCATTAGCTGAATGGGTAGACAAGAGGCTACCACCACACCCCAGCCTGAGAAGCCCTGATTATGGTAAGCTGACGGCTTTCTCTTAAGTGTTCACTGTCAAGTCTACCAAATATAGGACTAATGATGGTACTGGGTTTTTCTTACCAGTACAGCTAAAATATATAACATTGGGATTAATTACGTCTGGTATTTGAAGTATTCTACAGAAAAATGGAAAGAATTTAAAAACGGGGGGGGGGACACAGTTTAGTACAAAAGTATCAGAAAGATCACACTGATAAAAAATGTACTGTGCCATCAAACACCTTTGGATAATTCACCAAGTCTTGGTTTTAAAGCTGTATCAAACTGAACATTTTAACCAAAAGATCAAAGTGTTTTTCAAGATTCATTTTTTAAAATACCCTGAGTAGGGGCTTGGGGAAGATGGCAGAAAAGTAGGGAGCTCCGTACTTTTTGCCCGCCCACATCTCTCAAACAAAGAAGGGCTGAAGCCATTGGACAGTGAACTGCAAGAGTCTGGGAGGAGAAGAGACAGAGTCCACTAAGAAGACAGCCTCATAGGTGCATGATTGCCAACTGGGGAAGATAAAAACGGGCCAGGACCTGGAGGCATGGAGGGGAGGGAGCCCCCTCCATGGAGAGACTGGGGAAGAGAAAAAGTGGCTGAAACTGCTCATAGAACTGTCTCTGGA
Organism: Cryptoprocta ferox; assembly: GCA_028646485.1. Lineage (NCBI taxonomy): Eukaryota > Metazoa > Chordata > Mammalia > Carnivora > Eupleridae > Cryptoprocta > Cryptoprocta ferox. The sequence goes on from CM053559.1 coordinate 14,249,389, forward strand.
GAAGAGAAAAACCTCAGCCCGGGACCGAGAGAGATCCTATAATCCCATCCCTAACCACAGGGCCTTCGGAGAGAGATCCTATCTCTAGCTGTGGCACTATCCTTGGGCTGGGTGCCCCGATCCCAGCTGGTGCCAGGAAAAACTGCTCCCCCACTCCACTGCTCAATCCCCAGCTAGGAAGTGGCCTGGCCTTTGGGATTATATTTCAGGCAGTATCATTAAAGCGCGAGGACTAAGATCTGGAAATGAGGCAGGGCTTGGGACACAGAGTGCAGCCCACCTTTGCTATGCCCATGGGACAGGGATATCGGACCCAAAGGAGTGATTTGCAATGCTTGGTTCAAGAAGGGACTGGGGCGCCACCATTTTTCTCCCCACAACCACCAAGGCGGGGCCTCAGGGAGCCGCCCCAAGGGACTGCAGTAGAGGGGAAACCTGCCTACACCAAACCACGCCCACCCATGCTGGAGAGCTGTTTTTGTTGTTGTTGTTGTTGTTGTTGTTGTTATTTACCAGAGCCCGGGGCAAGACCAACACTGATGCATTGCCGTGATTAACACTAGATCAATTCTTGCTATTCAGATGTATTTTCCTTTATCTCATTCTTATCTCTCCCCTCTGCTGGACTAGGCACTCTGGTCATTGGTTTGCTTAAACAGTCACATTTAATCCATTCTCTTCATGCATATTCTACACTTCTGTCATTACCTTCCTTTCTTTCTCTCTCTGGAATAATCAGACTATATAGTTTCTTTGGGTAACATTATCTTCATTTCTTTCTCCTCACCTCCTACCATATTCTCCTCTTTCTCTCTCTGCATTAAGCCTTTTAGTCTCTCTGCCTGGTCAATGTTCACTTTCAGTTTCTTCCCACCCCCTGTCATCTCTCTCTTTGTATATACACTTCCATCAGCACTGCCTCCACCGGCTCTTTATTTGTAGCTGGAATTTCTGGTTTTATGCTTTTAGACTGTCCTTTGTCTTTTGTCGGTTTTGTCCCCTCCCCTTTTATTCCTCCCTTTTGGTTTGCTTGTTTGTTTGATTAGTCTGTGCCTTTGTGTGCTTTTGTTCCCTGTTTGTCTGTCTGTTTTCCTTTTCAGGGCTACCTCAAGAAAAAACCCAAAGTACACACAGGGGAGAGTCCCAAATATCACTACAAGTAGGGAAATAAAATTACCAAAGGCACAACAAGGGAAACCAAGAGACACCATTAGAAGAACACTTCCTGAACGGACAGGCCATAAACAGTCAATGAGCCTCCTTTAATATAGCAGACCTCGCAGGTGCAGAGCACATAACAAGCTTTTAAAACTGACAAGAGACAGAAAGCTAGCCAAAATGATGAAACGGAAGAACTCTCCTCTAAAGAAATTCCAGGAAGAAATCACAGCTACAGTATTTGTCAAAACAAACATAAGCAACATAACTGAGCAAGAATTTAGAACAATTGTCATAATATTAATCGCTGGGCTTGAAAAAGGCATGGAAGACATCAGAGAAGCTACTGCTACAAAGACTATGGACCTTAAAAATAGTTGTGATGAATTAAAACATGCTATAAATGAGGTGCATAATAAAATGGAGGCAGCCACTACATGGATTGGAGAGACAGAGAGGAGAATAGGTGAATTAGAAGACACGATTATAGAAAAAGAGGAAGCCGAGAAAAAGAGAGATAAATTGATCCAGGAGCATGAAAGGAGAAATTGAGACCTGAGTGATATAATCAAACGGAACAATATCCGTATCATAGGAATTCCTGAAGAAGAAGAAAGAGAGAAAGGTCCTGAAGTGGTACTTGAACAAATTAGAGCTGAGAACGTCCCCAATCTGGGGAAGGAAACAGACCCTGAAATTCAAGAGGTGCACAGAACTCCCCTCCGACATAACCTGAATCGATCTTCTGCACAATATATCATAGTGAAACTCAAAAAAATATAAGGGTAAAGAGAGAATTCTGAAAGCAGCTAGGGATAAAAGGACTCTAACATACAAATGGAGACCTATCAGAGTGGTTACAGACCTATCTACTGAAACTTGGCAGACCAGAAAGGAATGGCAAGAAATCTTCAATGTGATGAACAGAAAAAATATGCAGTCAAGAATCCTTTTTCCAGCAAGCCTGTCATTCAGAATAGAAGGAGAGATAAAGGTTTTCCCAAACAAAAATTGAAGGAATTCATCACCACTAAACAGCTCTACAAGAAATCCTAAGGGGAACTCTATGAGGAAATGTTGTAAGGAACACAAAGTACCAGAGACACCACTATAAAGATGAATCCTACAGAGAACACAATGACTCTAAACCCCTATTTTTCAATAATAAAACTGAATGTAAATGGACTAAATGCTCTAATCAAACGACACAGGGTAGCAGAATGGATTTTAAAAAATCCATCTATTTGTTGTCTCCAAGAGACTCATTTTAGACCCAAAGACACCTTCAGAGTGAAAGTAAGGGGATGGAATGGTATCTATCATGTGACTGGAAGTCAAAAAAAGCCGGAGTAGCCATACTTATATCGGACAAACGGGACTTTAAAGTAAAGGCAGTAACAAGAGATGAAGAAGGGCATTATATAATAATTACAGGGTCTCTCCATCAGGAAGAGCTAAAAATTATTTATAAACATCTACGCACCGAATTCAGGAGCACCCAAAGACATAAAACAATCACAAACAGAAATAGTCTTATTGATAAGAATGTGCTAATAGCATGGGATTTTAATATTCCATGTACAGCAAAGGGATAGATCAACTAGACAGAAAATTACTAAAGAAACAATGGACCTGAATGACACATTGGAACAGATGGATTAGACAGATATATTTAGAACTCTACATCCTGAGGCTAGGGAATTTACTTTCTTCTCAAGTGTGCATGGCACATTCTCCAAGATAGATCACATACTGGGTCATAAAGCAGGCCTCCATAAATATAAACGAACTGAGATCATACCATACACACTTTTAGATCACAATCCTATGAAACTTGAAATCAATCACTGGAAAAAGTTTGGAAAACCTCCAAAAACATGGAGGTAAAGAATACCCTACTAAAGAATGAATGGATCGATCAGGCAACTAAAGAAGAAATTTAAAAATATACGGAAACATATGAAAATGAAGATACAACAATCCAAACTCTTTGGGATGCAGCAAAGGCAGTCCTAAGAGGAAAGTACATTGCAATTCACGCTTATTTCAAAAAACTAGAAAAAGCGCAAATACAAAATCTAACAGCCCACCTAAAGGAACTAGAAGCAGAGCAGCAAGAGCACCCCAAACCCAGCACAAGAAGATAAATAATAGAGATCAGGGAAGAAATAAACAATATAGAATAAAAAAAAAAAAACAGTTGAACAGATCAATGAAACCAAGAGTTGGTTTCTTGAAAAAATAAACAAAATTGATAAACCTCTAGCCAGGCTCCTCAGAAAGAAAAGAGAGAGCACCCAAATAGACAAAATCACAAATGAAAATGGATCTATTACAACCAATACCTCAGAAATGCAAGCAATCATCAGGGAATACTATGAAAAATTATATGCCACCAAACTGGACAACATAGAAGAAATGGACAAATTCCTAAACACACATGCACTACCAAAATTCAAATGGGAAGAGATAGAAAATATGAACAGACCCATAACCAGTGAAGAAATTGAATTAGTTATCAAAAATCTCCCAACGAATAAGTGCCCGGGACCAGATGGCTTTCCTGGGGAATTCTACCAGACATTTAAAGCAGAGTTAATATCCATTCTTCTCAAGCTATTCCAAAAAATAGAAATAGAAGGAAAACTTCTGAACTCATTCTACAAAGCCAACATCATTTTGATTCCCAAACTGGACAGAGACCAGCAAAAAAAGAGAACTACAGGCCAATATCCTTGATGAATACAGATGCAAAAATACTTAACAAGATACTAGCAAATCAAATTCAACAGCATATAAAAATAATTATCCACCATGACCAAGTGGGATTCATTCCTGGGTTACAGGCCTGGTTCAATATTCTCAAATTAATCAATGTGATACATTACATTAACAAAAGAAAAGATTAAAAACATATGATCCTGTCAATAGATGCAGAAAAAGCATCTGACAAAATACAGCATCCTTTCCTAATAAAAACCCTTGATAAAGTCAAGATAGAAGGAACTTAATTAAACATCATAAAAGCCATTTATGAAAAGCCCACAGCGAATATCATCCTCAATGGGGAAACACAGAGAGCTTTCCCCCTGAGATCAGGAACATGACAGGGATGTCCACTCTCACCACTGTTGTTTAACATAGTGCTGGAAGTCCTAGCATCAGCAATCAGACAACAAAAGGAAATCAAAGGCATCAGAATTGGCAAAGATGAAGTCAAACTTTCACTTTTCGCAGATGACATGATACTCTACATGGAAAACATGACCGACTCCACCAGAAGCCTACAGAACTGATCCATGAATTCAGCAAAGTCGCAGGGTACAAAATCAGTGTACAGAAATGGGTTGTACTTTTATACATCAATAATGAAGCAACAGAAAGAGAAATCAAGAAATTGATCCCATTCACAATTGCACGAAAAACCATAAAATACCTAGGAATAAACCTAACCGAAGATGTAAAGATCTGTACGATGAAAACTATAGAAAACTGATGAAGGAAATTGAAGAAGACACAAAGAAATGGAAAAGCATTCCATGCTCATGGACCGGAAGAATAAACATCGTTAAAATGTCATTATTATCCAAAGCAATCTACACATTCAATGCAATCCCAGTCAAAATTGCACGAGTATTCTTCTCAAAGCTAGAACAAACTATCCTAAAATTCGTATGGAACCACAAAAAAACCCAAAGAGCCAAAGTAATACTGACGAAGAAAACCAAAAGGGGAGACATCACAATCTTAGACTTTAGATTCTACTACAAAGCTG
>CM053559.1:14254821-14405522 GCA_028646485.1 Cryptoprocta ferox
CAACTGATGAATGGATCAAGAAGATGTGGTATATGTATATATACAATGGAATACTACTTGGCAATGAGAAAGAATGAAATCTGGCCATTCGTAGCAACGTGGGTGGCCCTCCAGGGTGTCATGCTAAGTGAAATAAGTCAGGCAGAGAAGGACAGATACCATATATTTTCACTCATAAGTGGAACAGGAGAAACAACAGTGGACCATGGGGAGAGGAAGGGGGAAAAATAGTTGGGGAGAGGGAGGGAGGCAAACCATGAGAGACTCCTAAATACTGAGAACAAACTGAGGGCTGATGGAGGACTGGGAGAGGGGAAGAGGGCATGGGCATGGAGGAGGGCATGTGTGGGGATGAGCACTGGGTGTTATATGGAAACCAACTTGACAATAAACTGTAAAAAAATAATAAAATAAAATAAAATAAAATAAAATAAAATAAAATAAAATATCCTGAGTAAAATTGGGCGCCCAGGTGGCTCAGTTGACTAAGTGTTCAACTCTTCATTTCATCTCAGGTCATAGGATCAAGCCCCACATTGCGTTCTCTGCACTGGGCATGAAGCCCGATTCTCTCTCTGTCTCTCTCTGTCTCTCTCTCTCTCCCTTTCTCTCTCTCTGCACCCCCATCCCACTTACGCATGCACATTCTCTCTCAAAAACAATTTTGTAAATAAATAAAATCCTCAGTAATCAATAGGTTTACTTGCTACGCTTCTACTTTAAGATCTCACAGATTTAGATGTGATTCATCCTCTGAAGTTCAACCATACAGAAATTATTGCTTCGCAGTGGAAATTTCTGGACAGCAAGCAAGAAAGAAAGTGTGTGTGTGTGTGTGTGTGTGTGCATGAGCGCGCGCGTGCATACGCATCAGAAAGACAGATACACCTGACCATTTCTTATATAATCCCATGTCCAAATTATATTTAATGCTAATATGTTCTCTGTTTATAGGGTTCTTCTAGAAGACAAGAGGCCTCCATCTTCCAAATATTCTGGCCTCCAGAACTAGAAGAGTGCCTCTCCAGACTTGAGACAGATAATAACAGTGTTTTGCCAGCTCATCCCTGAGATCACACAGTCCTAACTTGGACACTCCTTCCATAAAAAAAAGGGAGGGGGGTCTTCCGACCTTTTGCCAACAAACTTCTCAGGCCATGAGACAGCATTAACCTGCTACAGGAAGCAAAACCCTTAGACCTCATTCTCATGAAGACTTTTCTTTTACCTCATTAAGGAAACAAAGTTATCTTCCGAAAGAGACCATGGAGAAGTACATATAAAAAGTGCTTCATCCAGAGGATTTGCATAATCTCAATGGGAAAAAAAAAAGGGCAATTTTGTACACTTCTGAAATTCTTATTATAAATAATTGCACATACAGATTTTTGTTAGTAAGCATTCCCAGAAGTTTTTGTCCTAATAAATTAAGTAGTTGTTTTGCGTTACAAAGTTATAAAGAATAGCCGTATTTTCTGTCAGAGTTCTAAAGAGATGGCTAATACTTGTTGAAAAGCAACCAGATAAAGGATTCCATAAACACGTTTGATGGAAAATATTATCTTCCTGTATCCCCAATAATTCTTTATTTATTAGCCAGTCAGTGGATAAATAATAAAAGGAAGGTATCTTTTACTAGATCTTAAGAAAAGGATTTGCTCTTGTTTCTATGTATTAAGGAGGTAAAATTAAACTTTTTCCCTTACTATTACACCTCCAAAGGATTCAGTATTTAATAAAAATTACTAAATTTGTAGTAATGCATACTTTCAGTGATAGTATATATACGAATGCAAGTAGTACAGATAAAATCAGATTTAAATATATAAATTTCATTTGATTTTTTAAATCAAAAGTAAGTTTTCTGAATGAACTACTTAAATACCTAGGCATTTAGGAAAACACTGTTATATATCTATTCTGAGTTTCTGTCAGTGTCCAGGGACAAGATTTTTGAAATGTAATCTACTGGGGTAAAAAATCAATGGACGAGAGTTAGAGAAATTTAGGTATCATGATGCTGCCATTTATCCTTTTCTGTCTCTTCTTTTAACCATTTAAAGATAAGAACAATAATGCCTTTCCACTTTATTCAGAGGAACACAAGGGGAAAGGAAATGAGACACAGTAGCTCTCTATTGTAATCCAACTATAATTCCTTGCATTCATAAACATCATGGGGCACATGACGATCTTGAATGATAAAGGATATGTAATAAAAGGCCAATATTTATAAAATCTTTTATCATTTGCATGGGTTCTGTTTCCCAAACAACTGGTTTTAAAGATTCACATTGTAGGTACTATAATTTGGGATTCAAAGTTTAAGATAAAATTATGATAATTTTTTAAGGAAATTACTTCCTTATGTTCATTACATGGTACCCATGTGATATCAAATATGTGAGACAATTTTTCTCATTATCGTAGTTTTGACCTTGCACATAGTGGTCACCAAACAAAATTGATCCTCTAGGAGTTGAATTAAATGACAATTAGAGTAAACAAAATTTTTAAGAACCAAAATTCACTTCGTAATACTTAAAAGTGACTAGTAAATAGTGTTACCTATCTACCAAAGTAACAAATAATGAGGTGTTGCTTGGACAAAGCTAAAGGTAGTAACCTACTTTGGGTTTCTTCATGTTTCAATGCTTGGAGATTTTATTTTAGATCTAATGAAAATTAAGTCATGGATTAATAACACGTTATGTTTGGCAATTTGACATGAAGAGTGAAACAATGTTTACCAGGTTAAACTATTAAAAAGCCTGTCTTAAAGCAAAGGTAACACACTCATGGGTCCTGTCCTTTCATTATAATATTCCCTTTCATTATTAAATCACAAGAAGGATATCTCAAACATATAGACTTGCATAATATTTCCAAAATGCATTCTATTTAATACTTGTTTTCTAGGAAACTAAACAATATTCCTTCGAGTTCTAGGGTCAAAGAAGTTTGGGACATGTTGAATCTAACAAAATTAATGGCTTAGAACCTTATTAGACATGTACCCATTATAAATATCTTAAAGATGTGAACAGTATACCTGTGACAGTGACACTTTTTATTTTTAAAGGAAAATCAATTAACATATTTTGGCAAATACAATGGTCAAATTGTTTCCATATCTTTAACCCCTTCCACCCCCTTTTCCCATCTATTTCTCTTCAAAATTAAAATAATACTTTATACACAGTCTTATTCTTACAGCATTTAACAGTCAACTTAAGTCCCCTTCTTTTAAATAAAATAATACAAATGATATGGAGATATACCTGTTCATTTAACTCATGATAGCTGCTTTCTTCTCAGGCCCCATTCTGGCTATTTACTTCTTACACCACCCTTCCAAATTGCTATTGAACGTACTGGGTCTTCCGTCTATAAGAATTCCCTATTAGTAAGGCAACTTAAAAGTGTGTCAAGAAGAGATATAATTCAGTTTAGAAATTATTACTCTTACATTTATATAAAATTGTAAACTCTACAAGTATTCCCTGAAGCCAAAATCAAATCTTATCACTCAAAATCAAATCAATCTTAGATCTGGAAAATAAGATCTGAGAATGGGCTCATATTAATTGATAAGTGCCATATTTATTGAGCTCCCACGGCTTGTGGAACTCTGTTTCAGGAAAAGCAGAGGAATGATAAGATACTCTTCTAATTCTGAAAGGAGCTAAAGTTGAATTTTAAGAGACTGTATGAAGAATTATGTATATAATAAGTATATAATACCATACTGGTGGAAAGAATAAAAAGAGAGAGATAGGGATAAAACGGTGGATTGTAACATAAAAGAGGAGGAGGCAGTAGTGGGAGGAAATTACAATTTCACTACGAAAATATTAATTTAGGCAGCAAAGACACTAACAAATAAGATTTATTTGAAAGTGACTAAAACAGAAAACTTAACTAAAAGATGAGATATTTTAAAGAAGGATGTAATTTTAGGCGTACTATAAGCATGAGGTAGTAGTTGAAACCATGGAAGCCACTTCTTCCCCAGAGACACATTATAGAGGGGAAAAATAGAACCCATGGTTGAACAGGGGAACTCCAAGTTCAATAATGGAAGCACTGAAGATGAGCCCAGAAAATTAAAGAAAAATAAACAGGACAAAAGTTACAGCACTGGGGAAGGTTTGGTCAACAAATTGTACACATTTAGAATACAAATGATACAGAACTAAGAGAAGACAAAATAGGTTTAGAGCCCCACCTGTATCCAACTCTTATTCTAGGAAATATCATCTGGCTCAATTGAGCTCAACGCGTAAAAGAAAAACGAAAAAAACAAAAATCAGAGGCTTTAACACAGAATCCTACTCTCTGTGAATTTCTTAGTAATAAATAGCCCATTGATGTTTACTCTTTGGAACGATATTAAGCATCTACTTCAAATGGAGTAAAAGAGGGGAAATAATATTTAACAATTCATGTTCTTAAAGTATTTAATATTTACAATCCTGAATTTAGGTAGAAAAAAATTTCCTTTTTGGAATTCTTTTATGACTTACTAAGATGATTATCAAATTATTATTTTTTGGCTACTTCTTTTTTTTAATGTTTTATTTATTTTTGAGAGACAGAGAGACAGCGTGAGCAGGGGAGAGTCAGAGAGAGAGGGAGACACAGAATCCAAAGACAGGCTCCAGGCTCTGAGCTAGCGGTCAGCACAGAGCCTGACGTGGGGCGCAAACCCACGAACCAAGAGATCATGACCTGAGCCAAAGCCGGACGCTCAACCGACTGAGCCACCCAGGCGGCCCTTTTTGGCTACTTTTTATGTTGACCACAGGAAATAGGTTGAGGAAGATATAGATGACATGAACCCAAGGAAATAAAACTGCTTTTTAATCAGTATTTTAGATTTTGTGTTTTTCTATTAATTAAGAGTTCACCAGACTGATGCTTTGCCAACTCTAATAAAAATTGCTTGAGGGAAACCTAACCCCTCTTACCTAGTATTTTGAGCACATTCATTCCTTTAAGTTAATTTCATTTTTAGATCCCTCATTTGTTCATGCTTCTCTCAGTTCTTGGCATTCAGACCTACAATTATATTCTGCATGCTGCTTATAATTATCTTGCCCCTCTCAGAGTCTGCGTGGTTTCTCACACTTCAGATCGACACGAGCATACTTGAGATCACAATTACAGTCTCATATTTTTGTTCAGCAATTTAAAAATGTCTAAAAGCAATGAGTCTTTTGCAAACAGAGATTCTGGAACGTAGCTACATAAATGGCTATTTACCTTTTGGGGTTTCTGGACCTGTTTTCAAGTTGGATAAATGCTGTTTTCCCTGTTAAAATAACACATGCATGCATACACACACACACACACACACATTCAAAGAGTTTGTTTAGTACTTTCTTATCTAATCTAGAGATCATAGGCTATTATAAAACTACTACACTAGATATTTTCCAGGTTAGGAAAACAAACTCCTCTCCATACCCCACATTATGAAACGTTTCATAGTGCAAAATGTCTTCTGAGATGAAATTTGTGTTTGTGGATAGCAGCCTTCATTCTGTCTTATTTTTATACTTGAACACAACCAACTGCAGGAAGTTTATAGGACATTCCATGCTTTTTCTTCCCCTGTGCCATATCCTAATGCTTAATACATCCTCTGTCCTCTTTATTGTCTTCAACAAACTAGCTTCCCCACTGCTCCTCCCATGCTATTGCCAATAATTTTCATGATTCTATATCTAATCGATGTTGTTTGGTCTTTATTTTACTAGACTCTGTGGTAGCATTCAGAGTTGTGTCAATCACCCCAATATGAGCTACTCTCTTTTGTTGGCTCCCACTTTGTTTTTTTGTTCCAACTCATCATCTGTTTCTCTGCTTCTATGCAAATTTTTTTTGCTTTTTATAAAAGGTCTAATATCAATGCAAAGAACTTTATTTTTTTATTTATAGTTTATTGTCAAATTGGTTTCCATATAACACCCAGTGCTCTTCCCCACAAGTGCCCCCTCCATGACCATCACCCCCCTTCTCCTTGATTTCAAGTAACACATATAATATTTCCCAAAGTTGCTAAGGATGTTTGTTTCTCCACATATTCTCTCTAGACAATCCATCCCAATTACTGCATCAGGCATCAGTTATAACCCATACACTGATGACTCCAATCTTATTTTATATACAATCCTGACCTTTCCTGTTATGTAAGATATATCTATCAAAATCCTCCCTAGTATTGTCCTTTGTAGATTTGAATGAGTTACAAGTTCAACTAAACAAATGATCTTTTGGTCCCAAATTTAATCTTTGTTCAATCACTCCAAATCAGAGAGTTGCATTCCACAAAGCAGAAGCCTAGGAGTTGTTCTTGGGACCCTGATCCCTTAGCTTGAGTTCCACAGAATGCAGAGCCTGAAGCAAAGAGGTCTGTGTTACTGCTTTATTAGTAAAGACAATCATGTGGGGCTTCAGTAAAAGATAACACGAAGGAGAAAGGATAAAGAATCAATGTGAAGATACAAACCAAGGGACACTAATGCCTCCATCATCCAGACAACTCCCTCTAGTAGACATATAAACTATACTCCAAGATCATTATTCCAGAAAGGAAAAGGAGAGGGGGAATTTATCCACTAAATCTGTTGTTGTTGTTGTTGTTGTTGTTGTTTTCCAATCCATCAATGAATTGAGGTCTGTTCTGAGACAGACCTCAAACTTAACTGGGATTAATCTCACGAGGATACAAAACAAAAAGTTTGCTTTGGGTCACTGGAAAGGCATTAAGAAGAGCCAATCCTACACCCATTCCTTTGATTCTGGACCTGAGTGTTTTAGCTGTTATAGACAGAGTATTGTAAATCATCTATTGGTTTATTATATAATCCCATTGGATTTTGTCCCCATTGGTAGTTTCATTAAGCCTTTAACAGCCTTTGATGGCTGCCTCTGCAGTGTGGGCAAAGGGTAAAATTGAGGATCCTGTGGACATGGACTCACTATGACATTTCCATTATCATAAAATCTGTCTCTTGCTCTGATATGCTATACATTGTATGGACTAAAAATATCAATAGATCTGTCTTTATGTAGGTCCTTAAATATCACTGGGAGAATGAGGATACAAATGAGCAATCACCAGACCATATAGTAAAATAGAACTCTGACTCACAATCTAAAGCAACCAGTCCAGTTTAATTAAACCACAACCTCTGTAGCAATTAGCTCAAAGTGGTTAGGACTGTATTGATAACTGTCAGCTTCTCAAATTTTCCACCTTAGGATAGACTAGAGAAAGCTACCCTAACTAAGCATTCAGATGCTCACCTCTACTTAGCCTGCTCTCAGCTTCCCCATGCCAGAAGCCTCCAATCAGAATATACCTGAAGTCCTTTCTTTTTTTCTTTTTTTTTTAAATTAATGTTTTATTTATTTTTGAGAGAGAGAGAGAATGTGTCAGGGAGGGACACACACACACACACACAGAATCTGAAGTAGGCTTCAGGCTCTGAGCTTTCAGCAGACACTTAACCGACTGAGCCACCCAGGCGCCCCCCTTTTTTTTCACTACACATCTTTTAGAGTCCCCTTCCTGACTCTGAGCATTGACTGAACACAAAAGAAGTTGGTTACTCCCTTGTTACAGCAAGCTCTGAATTGTATTTGCTAACAGTTGCAAAGAGTGTGGTTTTAAGGACCCCCAAACAACAATCTGTTTATCCAGGTTTCTCTCGGCTTGACCATGACCTCTTAAAAGATAGAAATCTCATTTTATTTTATATTTATCCTCAGTTCTAAGCTTACTAAAAAAATTTATATGTAATCAGTATTTGTTTGATTGTATCAAGGAAAACAAAAAGTGAACAGAAAGAAGAGTAGCTGTTAACACATAAAAATAGAAAAAAAAAAAAAAAGGAAGCTCAGGAAATAAGATGGCTATGTAATTGCAAAAACATTTGGGTACAAAATCAATAAAATGTTCTAAAATAGTTTAAATCTGAGATTGTGTATTAAACACAACTCCAAGGTAGGGAACAGGAAGGTGGAAGGTATTTTGAAAACATCAATGACAGAAGTAAACACAGAGCTCATTTACCATGGAGACGTGTAAGTATCTCCATACTTAGGATTTAACTCACTTCAGATAGAGAGAATATTTTCTCAAAAGAACATGGGCTTTGCTATGAAGGAAAATTGTTTTTAATCCTGATACTGACATTCCCATTTATTAAGCCCCTTTCATCTCCAGTAAGGAAATGCCTGGCTAGTTATTAAACATGGTTCTATATTTAACCAGCAAATAGATTAGTCACACTCCACTTAACGGGGGATATAACTCAATATGTTGCTGCTTAAAACTTTCAAAAATACTGACAAGACAAAAAAAATTTCAGATCTTGTGTTCTCATCTGAAAAGTTGATGTTATAAAAATGATTATTTTATAATGAATGCAAAAACACCTGCACTCTATTTTACCTGGAAGGCACTTAACTTTGTTAGTTTCTACCTCCCCAAACATATCAATTAGAGAGAGAATTTAATATTGTTATTGAGGTAAGGTCGATAAAGCTCTGCAAGGCTCTCAGTTAATACTATTGTAAACTCTTTAATGCCATAATAAGTTCTTCTTTCTTGCCAGAAAGATTTTAAAAATAAAATGGATGAGGGAGTAATTTTAACTTGAGAAATTGGCCAAGGCTTTACAGAGCATTTTAACTGGATCTTGAAAAATTAGAGGGATATTAATAGACAAAACTTTTAGAAAAGAACATTTCATCAGAAAAAAATAGAAAATGCTAAGGAACAGAGACTTGAAAGTACATAGCACAATCTAAAAAACTGCTCTTAATTTTAATATGATTTAGTACAGTTAGTCTATAGGATATGTCCATTGTTTGTGACAGGGACAGGTATAAATGACTTTAAGAAAACTAATTAGGGACCAGATCATGAATGGAAATGAAGATTTTTGAAGAGTTTTCTAAAGGCAATAAGGAGACTTCTTGGGTTTCTGAACAAATTCACGTAAGAGGTTATATGTTTTTTGAAAGACAATTCCTGTGGCCTATATTTCAATATATTAAAGGAAAAATAATAATAATTTAGCAATCACAAACTACGTATAAAGAAATAATCTCAGTTTTAAATACTACACACTAAAATGTTTGAAATGCAGTAGCTTACATAATTGAGTGTATAAACCCACTCTTAAGACTAGAGCTACAGTTTTAATGTAAGGGAGTTCTTGATTTTCATTCAGATTTTCCTGGTTTAGTGTCTGTATATGTGGCAGTGACCGTTGGGAATTGATAAAGCAAGACATTAGCTACTCTTATTGACCAGGGGAGATTCCAACAAGGCAGACAGTTGAAATGGTGGGTCTAGAACTCACAGGGCTATGAGTTATGAATGTGGATTTAGAGATCATTTATCAAAATAGCAGTAGAAACAATGTGATGATATTGTTACAAGGAAATTATATAGTAAAAAAGTGTAGTAAAACAATCATTAATGCATGTTATGAAATTAATACTGGACTCCGAACTAACCAGAGTCTCATTCATACAACAAAAATTTAGCAAATCTTCATGGAGACCTTTGTGTTGGACACCGTGGGTGACAGCAACTTGTAAATAATGTAGCTCTTAACTCAAGAAGATCAGAGTATACGAGCTGTGATATAAGTACACGTAATCAAAATTTAACTTATATGTAGTAAATATTATATGAATTGTATAAGCTAAGAGCTATTGATAGAAACTAGTCTGTGCTGGAATGTAAATAGAAGAGATGTTAAGTTTGAATTAGGAATAAAGTAGATAGAATAAATATAATTACAGATAGGAAAAATATATCAATAAATATGAAAATTAAAAAATGATATTCATAAATAAAAACAAACCCTATCTAGAGTATAAGTGCCATCTGCAATGCCTCTATCACATTAATATTAAAATACAGATTCTTGTTCAGTGGGTCTAAGGTAAAGCTTTAGATTTTACATTTCTAACCAGTTCCCAAAGGACACCAGTGATGTTTACATAGAGAAGTAGTGAGAAACAAGATAGCCAGATAGCATATAAACAGATTGTAGGCAATGTTAAAAACATACTAAGAAATTTGTTCTCTATCACTGAAATCAAGTGATTTCAATTTGTGCCTTAATGAACTCTAGAGAAGAGAACTTCTGATATCCCCATCACACTGCAGCAAGTTTACATGTTTTATCTGTTTTATACGTTAGAATTATTAATAAGCTGTTCTTTAACAAAAGGATACACAAGGAGGGAAAATGTTTTAAACACATAAAGTTAATGAATGGAAAATTTGTTTTTTTTTAATCTTTTAATAAAATTGATGGTCTATGTATAGCATGTACTGGAAAGGTGAGATGATTGGTGTGAATAAAAAATAACACTATGCTTTTTAAACAGAACAAATATCTAAAATAAGGATATTTAATCGAGGAATAGAAATGGAAATCATAAAAAGGGACAGATTCAATACACATAGATACGAGGAGTTAAGATACACAACACACTGAATGAGATGTAAGGAATAAAGATGACAAAAATAATTTACGCTTGGTGCTTTATATAATTATTATATTAGTGACAAAATACTCATTTGAGGATCAATAAAATAGTTACAGAGATTTCCAACTGTATATTAAGAAATGGCTAGGTATTGAATCACGAGAAAGCTTATTGAACTGGATAACATATAAAGAGAAAATGTTCAGACTGTAGCATGTAGAGGAAAGGGGATTCTAAATACAGAACGAAGTGAGAGATATAACAGAAAAAGCTAATGGAGTGTAATTGGAATTCACAAATGTGAGTGTGTTAAAGTAGTACATAATGAGAGAAAGGTCAAGGGGTCAAGAATTTCCATAGCCATGGAAGACAGTGAGCCAAGAAATCAAGTTGTACCAGAAAATCAAGTCTAACAAACACATGGAAAACTGTATCATATCATGTCCTTGTAAAACTTCTGAAAATCAACAATAGGATAATCTGAAAAAGACAGCAAGGAAAAAGAGTGACACATTAACTGCCTGGAAACAAAGGTAATGGTGACAACTGACTTCTCACAAATATATGGACATATGAACTCAATAATGGTTTCTTTAAAATGCTAAATGAAATATCTGCCAACCTGAATTCTATATTCAGTAAAAGTATTCTTCGAAACGAAGGCTGAACATTTCCCTTTTACCTGGAATGTAGAAAAGCATGAAAGGAATTTACTCCTCTATGAATTATGAAGAAAAACAGATAAAATACAAATCATGTTTGAGAGTCTAGGTGGCTCAGTTGGTTGAGCATCTGACTCTTGAATTTCGTTTGTGTCATGATCCCAGGGTTGTGGGTTTGAGCCCCACGTTGGGCTCCATACTGAGTGTAGAGCCTGTTTAAGATTCTCTCTCTCTCTCTCTCTCTCTGACCCTCTTTCTCTCCATCATGTGCACAGTCTCTCTCTTAAAAAAAAAATCATGCTTTTCTTGGGGGCTATCAATGAGTGGTAAATACAACAAAGGATTCATGAGATGAATTTTCAACTAAAATAAACCTTTCATAAGCAAGCAGACAACGAACAGCTTCCATACCTAAAGTGAGATACCTGATTCAGGTGCAGGCTGAATAAGGGGCAGGCCTTCCTCAGATTAAAAGGATGTGAACAAATGGGAAACAGTGGAACTTTTTACCAAAGTGTGGACTTCTTGGGGATTCTGGCATCTTGAAGAACCTCATATACAAAAATGTATCACTGAAGGTTCTTCTGGCTCCAGTACTTGTGGAGTAGCTTCTAACAAATTCAGATTTCCATACATATATGGGTTTTTCTTTTGGGGGAGCTCAAGGAGTTAAGGCCTAAAAGCACTCAAAAAACAAAACAGGCAGCAATTAGAGTAAATTCAACATTCATTTCTTGAAAAATGGAACTCTCCCAGGTAATATTCATGTATGTGTCATTTTCCCTGAGAGCACCTCCAAGATGATTCAACATGGAACACAAAGAATTCAAGCAACAAGCTGTGATTTTATAAGCTTCAGGTGCCAGGGATGAAATTTGGGGGCTGCCAAAGCCACTGGCAACTGAAAATGAAAATACAATAAATGAGGGAGATCCAAAGGAGAGAGCTTCCATACCTATATGTATATACCTCTCTCATCATTGATTGACCCTTGAAATTCACTTCTTTAGGGGCTGGGTCGGGGGGGGGAGGGTGACTTCAAGGAATCTGGTAGAAAACAATCAAACAGAAACCTGAAAGAATGAGCATTTATCTCAGATGTTGATCCCCAAGAAGGAAAACAGAGTTTAGATTTGGGGTCATATTCAGAGGAGCCTAGTAAATATCTCATTCTCTCCATGAATTACAACAGAGTTACATCTTTCAAGTAAAGGCTGTGTACTGGGGCTTTGTGTTTTGCCTTACGCTCATGGCAGTATTGACATAGATCTATGTTAACAAGGTGTAAAAGCTTCAGTCCACAGACTCACAATGACCAGCCAGTAGCATAACTGATTGCTAGCAAAGAACAAAACAGTCTACAGAGAAAGAATCTGGAGGATCTACAATATATGACCCACAATGCAGATAATTCAATCAAAATCACATGGCCTGTGAAGAAACAAGAGAATATGAAGCATGTTCGGAGCTAAAAATTGTCAAAGAAACATATGTGAAGAAAAATGAGATATTATAACAAGAAAACAAGGACTTGAGAACAGCTTTTTAAAAAATGTTCAGAAATATTTTTTCTGATACATAGAGGAGATACAGATGGGGAGTATTAGCATAGAAATGGAAAGAAACTATAAAAACAGACACATATGGAAATTATAAAATTGAAATGTAGTATTTTAAAATATAAATTTCACTACAGCAGAGACAAGATGACAAAAGCAACAGTCAGGAAACCTGATGAGAGACCAAAAGAAATAATTTACACTGAAGTAGAACAGTATCATACTGTCTAGCACAACTAAAGTCTGTAAAAAGAAAATAGAAAGTAGGAGTAACAAAAAATTTCAAAGAAATATTTGACAAAATTTTTCTAAATTAAAATTTTAAAGCAATGCAAAAATGCAGAAAAATCAATAAAGCATAAGCAGAATAAATAACACATTGACATGTCATAATTAATCTGCTCTAATTAAAATAAAAGTACTGAAGTCAACTAGAACCTCAAGAGATATATACAGAACAGCAAAAATGATTGCTGATTTTTCTTTTTTTTAATGTTTATTTATTTTTAAGAGGCAGAGAATGAGAGCACACAAGCAGGGGACACAGAGAAAGAGAGAGAGGGAGACACAGAATAAGAAGTAGGCTCCAGGCTTTGAGCTGTCAGTGCAGAGCCCAAGGCAGGGATTGAACCCACAAAGCATGAGCTCATGACCTGAACTGAAGTCGGATGCTCAGCCAACTGAGCCACCCACATGTCCCAGTGACTGTTTTCTCAAGTGAAAGAATGAAGACCTAAAGAAAATATCTTTGGAGTGCTTGAAGGAAAGGGGAAGAAAAACAAAAAACAAAAATAAAACCCAAACAGCCAACTTTGAGTTCTATAGTATATCAAAATATCTTTCAATATGAAGGCAAAAATAAAAATCAGTAACAATAACAAAATATACAACTAGAAAATTCCTATCTATTTAGGAATGAAGCAACAACACATTTATGAACAGTAAGTTAAAAAAAATCACGAGAAATTAGAATATATATTAAACTAGTGATAATGATATCTAAATATGTCATAAACTGTGGCAAGCAACCAAGGCAGTGCTTAGAGGGAAATCTGTAGTCTTAAACAATCATATAAGAAGAAAGGCGCTTAAAATAAATGTTAACTAACAGGAATTTAAATAAAAACTTAAATATTACTAAGAGTAAAATAAATAAATGAGCAAAGCATAAACCTTAAAAATTAAATGAAGAAGAACCAATTAAACTCAAAGTAAGTAGAAGGGAAAAAGTGAAAACAGCTAAGTTAAGTAAAATTCAGTGGAGAAAAGCCAAAAAGAAATTCAATGAAGCCAAAATGTTGGGGTTTTGTAAAGATTAATAAAATTGATAAATCCCTAGAAAGACTAGTCAAGAAAAAAAAAGTAAATAGACAATTCATTAGTATCAGAAAGAGAAAGAGGGCCTATATTTAGCAATACCCTTGCTGTCTTCCACTGTATTACATTTCTCCTTTTATTACATACATTTAAGAAAACACAATTACTCTTCATGACCCTTTAGTAGACCCTAAGCTTTAAAATGGTAAGTTTGTATGTGTGTGTGTGGGTGTGTATGTGTGTGTGCGCGTGCATGCGCTTGAATGTGGATGCTTTGGGCTTCACCAATATGTTTCCAGTAATTATAAAATTATATCTCAATAAGGTGTGTCTGAGAGAAATGTGAATAAAAAATGAGAAGTATTTTTGGTAGCTGATCGAGTAGGAAATTCTGTTTTGAGTAAAAGTGTTACAGTGTCTGAGGGACAGCTCCCATATTCTAGGTCAAAATATGCTTACTGTCCAAGAGAAAACAGTCAACAGCAAGAATATAGTTCCCCATCAAGTAATTAACAAATTTATGCCGCTCTCTGAAAATATGTAGCTTAGTTAATTCATAAATCTCTATTTGGTATGATGTTTCATGGTTTTCAAATTCTTCAAGTTCAGTTTTCTTTTGTTTTCCTATGGAATTTAACAATGATTTTTGTAAGCTCTAGCCTTTTTTAGGGGCGCCCTAAGTCCATACATGGCCAAGAGCTTAAGAAATAAGGCGGTTTGCCTCTTGGGGGCAGCCTGGTGTTGACTGTGGTAGAGGAAGAGAAACCTAAGGATAAAGCAAAACTGTTACACAAATACCAGTTTATTTGTTCCCCTTTGTACCCCAGGTATCCCATGGGTTTAGTTCTTACAGTATTCAAAGTTTTGAGATTATAGGTTCCATTCTATAAGGCAAGAGATCTTCTCTCTTCATACAGAAGATTTAGTAGACCTATCTTGCCCTCATCACCCCAAGATTTAGTACAGCACAAAATAATAAAAATGAAGTACCTTAATACTACCCTGCTATAGAGAGGGATAAGGCAAACAAAGGCATATGGATTTGTCCTGATTATTTGCTGCTGTTATTGTCTCAATGTTTGTGTTCCTTCAAAATTCTTATGTTGAAATCACAATGCCCAATGTGATGGTAAAGCCTTTGGGAAGTGATTAGGTCATGAAGGTGGAACTCTTATGAATGGGAATGATGCCCTTATAAAAAGAGAACACAGAAAGCATCCTTGCCCCTTTCCCCATGTCAGGATACATAGCGAAGTCCACAATTGGGAAGAGGACCCTCACCAAAAAATGCTGGCACCCTGATCTGGGATGTCTAGCACCCAGCACTTTGAAAAACTATTGTTTATAAGCTATCCAGTCTGTAGTATCTTATCATAGCACCCTCAATGGACTAAAACATGCAAGTGCCTAAAGGCCCAGAAATAAAATTTATTTTTAAGAATGCAATATTGAAAGCAAAATGTGTCATCAGTATTACACCCAACATTTATATATAGCTGACCCTTGAACAAAATGAGTTTGAAATGTACCAGTCCACCCGTGTGGGTTATTTTCAACAAATACAGTTGACTACTGTAAATATCATTTTTCTTTTTCATGATTTTTGATAACATTTTTTTCTCTAACTTACTCTATTGTAAGACTACAGTATACAATACATATACAAATTATGTGTTTATCAACAGTTTATGTTATCTGTAAGGCTTCTGGTCAATGGTAGCCTGTTAGTAATTACATTTGGAGGGATCAGAGGTTATATGTGGATTTTTGATTATGGGGGAATTGGTGCCCCTATCCTCCACATTGTACAAGGGTCAATTATACTTATAGAATATGTATCTGATGCACATGGTAAAGCTAATTTAATAAATCCCTAAGTTGGTTTGCTTCTTTCCCATAAATTCTTTGCCTAGTTCATTTAGGTCTCGAAGAATTTCTTAAAATAGTTTTAAACCAGAAACATGAGGATCCAAAAATATATGGATCCAAATAATGAGATACAATGATTAATCTCATGTATCCAAGTAACTTTTACAAGTTATTACCTTGGTGGCCAGGGAGGAGTTAGCATTCATTGGACATTCAAGACAGCAGAGATCTCTTTCATACAGTATCTATGGGAAATCATTCTGCCTCATTAACTTTCTTTCAAAGTGTTGCTTTCTTAGATGTCATATACTGATATGAAAATTACTTAAGATAACAACTTCAGTTTCCCCACTTTTATCAACAGCCACTGTTCTGGAATGTTCATAGATTTATTCTCATAACTAACTTTTTTTTCCCCCTGTTGCTTCTCTCCTGCACTGGATGGATTGCTGGAAGGCATCACACTTTGCCCATTACTGTACTCTTCTGTTAACACAATCTACAAACAGAGCTTCACCTTGACTAAATCCCTCAGAAGGCTCCTTTCTATGCTGGGCTTTGTTTTATTAGCTCATTTAGCAAGGTTACAATCTTAAGGAAAATAAACTGTGTCTTCTGAACCATCTGGTTTTGCTTTGATTTTGTCCCAATCCCTACTTTATGTTCGACATCTTCAAATGTCGAAATAAAGAGAGCCACAAAGTTTTAAACATATTTAAGGAAATACCTTGGCTACCAAGAGAGGAGTGTTACAGCTGTGTAGCTGCATGAATCAGACATCAAAGGAAACTAAGATGGGAAGATTTTTAGAGCCCTAGATTTGATTCAGGACTAAGTTTATGATATGGCCAAGATTATAGCCTCACCTATAACTTCCATAGTTTCCCTTGCCCCAGGCTATCATTTCAGGCCAATATAGGAATTATTGTAAAGACTATACTGCTATTGTGATAGAATGAATTATTATGAAAATAGACTATCAATCTCAGGATAGAAAAGGCTATTCATTGAGAGGGACTATGTGAAAAAAATAGTCCCAGCTGGACCATTGTGTTGATCTGCATGAATTCAAAACTTTCTAGCTCTGAAATGACCAATGTCCCTGGTTTTTTTTTTTTTTTTTTTTTTTTTTTTTTTTTTTTTTTTTTTTTTTTTTTTTTTTTTTTTTTTGTCTTGAGGCTGTTTTCCTTTAGTTGCTTTTCATGTCTAAAATATCAGAAAGAACCCCAGAAGCATGAGCGCCACCAATATACACAATTGAACTTATCAAAATGTATTTGAAGAATTCTTAGTATTATTTCTGTTTCCCTGTGGAGCCCCATTCAGGGGTCTATAGAACTTATGAAGGGTCAAATTCAATATACTGATTTAATGGATAAAACACAATGTGTAGAATTAAGAATAATATTCCATTTTTGACTTCACAAGGAACACCATAGGTGTCTGGAGAGGGATTTTTTTAATTATGTAGTGATTCAATTTTCCCCACTGCTCCAATAAGGATACAGATAGTTACATTCACATGACTGCAAATGTACACTATACTAAGTCCTATAGTCAGTGGGATAAAAGGAAAAATATTTAGGGTACATTAATCCAAAGCACTAAAAATATTACTCTTGCCATGCCAATGAGAAGAATGATCTTTTTTAAGAAAATATCTTTCTCATTGCCAAAAGTAAGTTTCAATCACCTTTTGCTCACCCCTGTCCCCCAACCCCTTATAATCTTCAGTGACATTCTCATCTAGGGGACAATACAATGAAATCTAATTCCATCAGAACTCTGCAAACCTGAATAAAGATGTTCTTTTTGTTCTGCCTTAGTAGTGGCATACAGCATTTCCATATATTTTTGAATCTAACGTTGAAATGAATCTTAGAATCCCTGTGTTAAAGACTCATTTCTGTAGTACTCTACTTAATGGATAGAGGTGCCGTTAGGAGGAGAAGACATGACTGAGAAATGGAAAGAATTGTGTTTCTTAATTTACTTTCACAATAATTATAAACACATTTAACTTCAAAGTCTTCTCCCTTGGAGAGCAGTCATGAGAGGCCTCACAAAAACAAAAGTGTCATAATAAAAAAAAGTTGAAAAAGGTTTATGTTTTACTCACCCTCTAGTAGGTCAGAAATCATAGTGACATATGAACATTTCCCACGTGTTCAAAATTCTTTGTTTTCTGGCCTGTCCAATCACAGAATCATATTTTGAGGAACAGCTATTAATAGCCTTCATAACAATTCCATGGAACCCCCTCACAAGGCTAGCTGATGTGACATTCAACCATTTACAAAATATATTCATGTTCAACTTCACATTTGAGCCTTGAAGATTCACTAGATACTGGTACAGCAAATTTCAAAGGGGGGATTTTTGGGTTTTTAATAACAACAAGTTTGGAGCAATTGCAAACTGAGATGTTAAGTTTGCAGACTCCATGAGATAAAGACAAGTATCAGTTATTGAGAACCTTTTATGTAGCAAGTAATCTACTCGGTAGTTAAATTCAGCATTTCAAAATCCAAAAGTATACTTCCAGATATGGATATTTTCACATGAAGAAACTGAACCTCCGAAAACATCAGCCATTTTTACACACTGAATATAGAGAGAGATAGTACATAAACTTTAGTCTGTTTGCCTCCAAAATCCACACTTTCCTCGACTTCCATCACTACCCAGTATCTCGGTACCTGGCATGATAGAGTAAAAACCCAGCTGCAGATAAGTTAGGGAATATAAGGATGTAGAGTTTTTTGAACTAAATGTAGGTAGTAAGATAGTCTTAGAAAGGGCTCCCCAACTCCTGGGTTTATGTCAAGGAAGACATAAATGTACTAGTTTCCCCCTTTCTCCATGAAGTAATGACCAAAGAGGCATCAAATTCCTCTCCTCTCTTCGTAGCTGTGTAGCCTCCCTCCGGTGTCTTGGGGATCTATTGCGACCTAGGATGCCTAGCACTTCATGGCCCTGCCCTCCAAAGCTTTACTTGCCAACCCAGGACCACCATTCCTGGAAAGTGGTCTCCATCACTTTGCCCCATTAAATAGCCATTTCTTCGGTGAAGATCAGTGCTGACTAAACACATTAAATAGATTTCTTTTTAAGCTACAGCTAGTATTTACTTTTGTGGCTTGTCAGGAGTGATAAGAGTAGAATACCCCCAAAGTTAAGTATTAAGACATATTTCTAATGAAAGTTTTAAAGCTTATCTTTGATCTTCTGCTCTAATTTCATTCTTTTCCTTCACAATTTTCTCTTAAAATTCTTTTTTCTGAATGGGAAACTGCTACCCTGATTCTAACATTTGGAATGTGAGATCAATAATCATGACAATGAAGATATTCCTAATATTGAGCTCCACTTTTGAATATTTATTACATATTTATTTACAAAAATATAATTGTATGTCTTGCAACTGCTTTTATACTTTACCACAGTATGAAATTTTACTTACTTAAAATCATTTTAAATTTAATTAATTAATTAACTTCTTGAATTTATTTATTTATTTTAAGAGAGCGGGGGGGGGGGGGGCAGAGAGAGACAGAATCCCAAGCAGACTCTGCACTGTCAGCACAGAGCCCAACACGGGACTCAAACTCACCAAGTGACCAACTGTGAGATTATTTCCATAGCTGAAATGAAGAGTAAGATGCTTAACTGACTGAGCCACCCAGGCATCCCAGTTTTAACTTTTTAAAAAAATTTTACTTATATTTCAATTCTCCAGAAAGAGATGCTCCCTTTAGGAAAGAGAGAGCTTATCTACATTGCTCTGATAAATCTTTTATTATATTTTCTCTTCACATTTCTATAGTTTTCTAATTTTAATAAAATTATTTGATATAATATTAATATATCTTCCAAAGTACCTCATTTGTTCCTAAGAAATAGGTTATTTACTGAACTATCTGAATGATCAAGGTAACAATACTTATTATTCAAAGATATATTAGTTGGCTTTCAAAAAAAAAAATAGGTACTAATCATAGTCTCTAGTGTCTGATTACACAAGTCCCAGCACTGGGTCACAGATAACACTAAATATTACAGAAATGAGATGCTGACATATATGTAGAAAATCATATGCCTTAAAAACAAGACCCACATAGAAATTTTGGTGCAAAACTGTCCTTACAAATGCTGTATTACATACTGACAAATTGCTAAGAGACTGGATCCTAAATGTTCTCAGGACACACAAAAAAAAAAAGAAAGAAAAAAAAAAGAAATAAAGAATTATGTGACATGATAGATGTGTTAAAATTATGTTAGTAATCATATGGCAATATATAAATATATCAAATCAAATTGTATACCTTAAACTTACACAATGTTATATGTTAATTAATCTCAAAAAAAATAAAGAGAAGCTAATTTAAGCAAAAGTATCACCCAAATCTCAAAAATTGGCCAAGAATTCTTAAAAATAAACTAACAGTTGTTTATTCTCTTGATAAAAAAACAATAAACTATGCTACGTAAAAGATAATTTCAGGGTAATTTTCTAAACTCAAGAAAACAGTGTTAGGATTGTCCATTTTTAAAGCTTGGAAATAATATATTAAAGACTTTTAATTAATGTCCAACAAAAAGAAAAACAGTATTAATGAATTTGCCCTGAAGTTTTAGTCTTCACTGTGATTTTCTTCATTTGGAGTATATTACTCACTCCAATTTCATTATCCAATTAAACTTTTAAGTACTGAAAAGCAACACTTTTTAAAAAATAAAATATAGTTTGGTTATTATTCTTTCCACCAAGTATTTGTATCAATCAGGATTCATGAAGCCAAGGAGGCCATAGACCACCAGGTGACTGCACAAAGTCAACTTAACATGTAAAGTTAAGTTAAAGTACTTGAAAGACCTAAGCAGAACAAAACAAAACAAACACAACAAAACAAAAACAAACCATCTGGAAAATGAGGCATCCCAGAGAGCAGAAACTGCAGAAAGTGGCTCATATTCTTAGGATGAGAGGCAGGCATGGTGTTACTGGAATCCAGGAGATGGAGCCATCAGTGATCCTGCCAGATGGGTATTTATTAAGTTGTTTGGGTCAAGAGAGAGAGGCTAACCCAGTGGAGACGGAACTGTGGAAAAGATGCTCCCTTAAGAAGGGAAAGGAAAGAGTAGCCTGGCTTTTGACTTCCTCTTTCCCTGCTATCTCTCACTTAACCCAGCCAGAAACCATTTAGCAAAAACATTATGGTTTCCATAATATTCAAGGGTCAGCTCCTGAGACACAGACAGAAATAAACCTGAGAACAATGGAGTAAAGGACAGTGTTAATCATATAAATGGCATCTTTATTTTTTTATCCTAATCATATAAAGAGAATATTAGAAGACATGTGGGCATAAAGGTTATTACCTGGATTCATTTTAATATTCTCCAATGACAAAGTGCCAATTATCTAATGTTTTAAACTTCATTCAGAATAGCTCTTTGGTTATCCAGCCATGGTAATATCTATGAAAAAAATGAACTAAATGAACCTCACCTTTCAGAACCTGCTCCACTATTAAGTAAAAAATTGATTATCCCTTTAAATTAAAAGAACTGAGTCAAATACAACATAAGAATTAAATTACAAATTATTATTTCTCATAGAGGTCACAATACTAAAATGTGTTTATTGATTCAAGTGTCTGTCTTGCTTTTTTTTAAAGTTTATTTATTTATTTTGAGAGAGAAAGAGACAGCATTTATGTGTGTGTATGGAAGAGAGAGAGAGAGAGAGAGAGAGAGAAAGAGAGAGAGAGAGAGAGAGAGAGAGACCCAAGCAGGCTCCACACTTACAGTTGATGTGGGGCTTAAACTCATGAACCATTAGATCATGATCTGACCCAAAGTCAGATACTTAACCACCTGAGCCACCCAGGTGCCCCTTGTCTTACTTATTTTAAACAATGTGTTTGTAGATTCTCTGAGATAATATCCACTGAGAAAATTATATACATGTTTCTGCAAATAAATAAATAAATAAATCTCTAAGAGAAATAAAAGACTAGATGTTGGAAACATACATAGTAAGTAAAAAAAAATACAGAAAATAAACTGATTTCTTAATTACGGAAAAGAAAAAAAGAAAAGAAGAGGAGGAAGAGTGAAAAAAAGAAGAGGTGGAGGAAGTGAAGGAAGAGCCCACAAAAACATAACATGAAAACTGTTTTCCTTACAGTAATCAAACTTCAATCTCAGAAGCAATGCTAATTAATCTTACGCCTGAGTAACATGGTAGAAAGTGGAGTCCACTGATGACTAAACTTGACGAATATCAGAATGTAATATAAAAGAGTTCCATGAATATAAAGCAAATTGAAGCATATTTTGAAACTATTACTATTTAAATTGAACTGTTTGGGTAAATAGTACATTACAGAAAAACTAAGAATGTAATTAGGAAGCCTCCAGACTTCACCAACCTGTCATTCCAAAATAAAGTCCTAGTTGTCAGATTTCTCTTGATATCTAAAATACAAGGCCCCTCAAGGTCCATCACCTAAAGTGCAGAAAACAAGTTCTTCGATTAAACTCAAGGTGTGGCCAATTTTATTTGGATTTTTTGTAAACTTTTCTCAGGAGGTGACCTTTGAGCTGGACCTGATTGGAAAAAGCAGCCAATATTTGAAAACATGTCAGAAGATCTAACAAATCAGAAAGTGCAAAGGCTTTGGCTCACAAATAAACTTGCTATAACTGAAAAACAGAAAAGGGAAGTGAAGGAAGGAAGGAAAAATTTGGTTGAATAGATATGAGGTAAGAGATGTAGGCAGAGGACAAATAATACAGAGTCCTTGTAGAACATGCTAAGGAGTCTGGGTTGTTTTTTTTTTCTTTTTTTTATTTTAATTTTTTAACATTTATTTATTTTTGAGAGGCAGAGCATGAGCAGGGGAGAAGCAGACAGAGAGGGAGACACAGAATCTGAAGCTTTCTGCTAGAGCCTCATGCAGGGCTCGAACTCACAAAACTTGAGATCATGACCTGAGCTGCAGTTAGACACTGGATGACTAAGCCATCCAGGCGCCCCTGGATTTTTTTTTTCTAAGTGTAAGTGAAAGCCAATGGAGGATTTTTTGCAGGAAAGCAATAAGGTTTCATTGTCATTTGTAAATTATTACTCTGACTGCAGAGCATGTATTGCAGGGGAAAGAGTGATTAGCTAAAAATCTACAACGTAGGGGCGCCTGGGTAGCTCAGTTGGTTGAGAGTCCGACTTCGGCTCAGGTCATGATCTCACAGTTCGTAGGTTCGAGCTCTGCGTGAGTCTCTGTGCTAACAGCTCAGAGCCTGGAGCCTGCTTCAGATTCTGTGTCTCCCTCTCTGCCTGACCGTCTCCCACTCACACTCTGTCTCTCTCTCAAAAATAAACATTAAAAATTTTTTTAACATAAAGTAAGGTCAATAATAATGGTTTCTGCGGCTAAGGGGCAGCAGAGAAAATGGAGAGTAGTACGAATATTTTGGAGGCCCAGCTGAGAACACCTGTTGATTGATTGCATGTGGTATGAGAAAAGAATCAAGACTATTTGCATTTTGGTGTGTCTTTTATTTCTTTGTTTTGGGCTTAGGTATCTGGATAGAACAGAAAAAGTAGGAATATGTTTTGGGATAATTAAAGAGCACAGTCTTGATCTATGTAGTTTGAATGCCTGATTGAAATCCAAGTGACTGTATCAAATTGGAGTTTGATACTGAGGAGAGTTTTATAATTAAAGGCACACAATTGTTCATCACTATAGATGTTGCTTAAAGCCAGAGAATTACAAAAAAGAGAGTCCAGTTAGAAAAGGGTATAGAGTTGAAAACTAAGCCTGAAGAGTGCCAGGGTGGCTCAGATGGTTAAGCATCTTACTTCAGTTTAGGTCATGATATCAAGGTTCATCAGTTTGAGTTCTGCTTCTGGAGACCATGAGCCCTGCTTGGGGTAAAAAAAAAAAAAAAAAAAAAACATGAGCCCTGCGGCTGAGCCCTGTTTCTCTCTGTCTCTGTCCCTCAATCACTTGTTCACTCCCTCCCACTCTCTCCCTCTCCCAAAAAAAGAGACAAGGCCTAAGGTCTTAGAATTAGATGTTAAGCAGAGGAGGAGTACCTAGTAAAGGAGACCAAGAGAAAGTCATTGGAGGAGGAAATCCAGAAGAGAGTGAAATCTTGAAAAGTAGGAGAAAAATATTTGGCAAGAACGTAATGCTCAACTAATTTGTTGCCAAAATTGAGATGGTTGATGACTTTGAGAGGAGTAGTTTCAAATAAGCGCATAGGAAGAAAGCCCAGTTGAAGTGGGTTGAAGAGAGGCTGAAATCATCATTATGATACTACTTATCTGGAGCCCTTTCTAAGGGAAACTACTTCACAATGTGTCTTTGCAAACAAGGAAGCTGAAGGCAATGCTAAGGTCTAACTTACAACCTGCTTTTATCCTCAACAACCAGAGATGACTGGGAAAAGCCTTTAAGATGGTTTAGTCCACTTTATGTAAAGCCAGTGGTAAGAGGCCAGATCAATCAAATTCTCTCTCCAGTTTGACTTTGAAGTGGAAGATATAAACAATTTGTGGGAGCTGAAGGTATAAAGATAAACAGACAGAGGCCCCAGAGAGAGGAGTTTTGATGGATTTTGAAGCAACTGAAGTCATGAATAGACATAAGTTATGAGTTGCAAAACAGCTATTCAGGACAGAGAGAAAATATCCACTTCTTAGCTACAAACTCCACTGTGGCCAAGAGAACAGAGATCAGATTAGCTGGAGCTCAATGTCCCCAATCTTTGGGTTCATAAATAACTCATGTCCAGTTTTGGTACTCTGGTTCCTATTCCCTAGTGAGGTCTTACTCCTTGGATCCCACAATACCAAGCTTATCTTTGTTTACCGCTGTTGCACCGGCATCCTTACAATCTTACAAACCATCAACCCTGGAGATTCTGTGCTGCCCCACAACAAATTCTCACTAATACAAAATATTATGCACCACAGATAGTTTATCAGATGTGTAGAATAAACAAGTAGAACAAGTAAAATAATAAGTAAAATAATCATCACTGGCAGGGCATTTATGAAATTAGTAGATTCAGGAAGTAATTTGAAAAATCAAAAGGGAAACTATTAATATATTTTGAAGTTAATAAGTATCTGTTGACTGAGTTACCTGCACTGTATTCATTCACTTTACACTAGAAAATCATGAAGTGTTGAAAACCAGAAGGCAGGACAATTGACTCTTTACAGCACAAAGGGAGACAGATATACTTAATTTTTGCCTTCAATGTTTTGCTGTTATTGATCACCGAAAGAAGCTAATTTTAAGTACCATCCAATTTGTATGGCTGCAATGGAGGAAAGAGATTTTTGCCAGGGAAATCCTGTAATCCAAAACTTTAACAAAATAATCTGCAGTTGGCTACCTTCCCCCCCCCCCAAAAATAGTGCTATTTTTCCCAGTAGGATTTTTTTTTCAAGTATATCTGATATAGGAAGATAGAAAAAGTGCTGTTTCCTCTTCCAAAAGGAAAAAAAAAAACCAAGAAATTCAATATGCTATGACTGAAGATGAGAAAAGTCCTTAATTAAACTTCTATTTTCCCTTGGCAATACTAATGAAGCTTTACAAAGTTACCCTGTACACTGGTAACATGGGTGGCCAAAATATAAAAAGATAATAAAATATAACAAAGAGGTTTTGTAAGACAATTTTATGAAGTGCTCAAAGATTGTCAAAATAAGTCTTCCAAGGCTGTAGTATGATAAAGCTGTTGATTAGGATCATAAAACAAAATTTCCCAAACTTAAACGCATCACAAATCTTCTCTTAAGGATGCTAACTATACTCTGGCAGAATAAGAATGGGTTCTTCCACTGCCCAGATAATGCAACTGTGAGCCCCTATTGATGAGCTCAACGTTAAGGGGCTCCAACATTCACAATGCCCAATCAGAGATGCGTCTGTGCTTGTATTTGTCACAATCTGTTCACTAAAGAATCAAGAGACTCCACAATCAGTATAAATTTACTAAGAGAAGATGGGAAATACCTTGACCATGTACTTAAAAAACCAAAACAAAACGCCTCTATCAAGCCATAATCTCACCTCATTAGAGAAAGACTCTCTTATTTATTTATAGAAGATTGAGGTTACAAATCATAAACTATTCCTACTTAATTTATTTCACTTCTACTTCATTCTCTTTCATCCTGTTCTTCCTTCCCCCCATTTCAGACAGTTTTATTCTCCCTTTTTTCCAATATTAGTCTTGACATATGTTTACATTCTTTTCATCCATTATTTTCTTTTCATTCATTTCTTTTTATAATCCTCGAAAGTCTCCCATGTAGAGGCTTCCTCACTCAATTTTGAAAAGCACCAATCCTTATTTTGTAATGCTTATTTACTTTTGAGTCTGCTGGGGGGGGGGGGGGCAGAGAGAGAGAGAGGGACAGAGGATCTGAAACTAACTCCAGTGCTGCCAGCAGAGAGGGCTCAAACTCACCAGCTGTGAGATCATGACCTGAGCCAATGAGGGATGCTTAACTGACTGAGCCACACAGGTGCCCCAGTATTATTTAATGTTTATTTTTGAGAGAGAGAGCACATGTGCACACTCGTGTGTGTGTGCATGTGCCAGGGGGTGAGGGTCAGAGAGAGAGAGGGAGATAGAGGATCCCAAGCAGACCATGTGCTGACTGACAGCAGAGAGCTCCATGCAGGGCTTAAACTCACAAACTGGGAAATCATGACGTGAGCAAAAGCGGAATGCTTAACCAACTGAACTACCCAGGTGCCCCCCAAAAGCACCAATCTTAATAAAAGATGGTCATAATATAGGGCACTGATATAAAGGAGCAATGTTCTGTGAGGCTATGAACTGAGCTTACTGGAAATGTATCTTTGAATGATCAGTTCCATAAAATTATTAGACTGGGCATTTACAGTATCTGTATTGATGTTTCTGGTTTTCCTTATTCACCAGGCAAGGAAATACACAATCTGTTTTAGAAAAGCAAATCAACATGACATTGAACAAGATGGACAAATAATGTTTGAATTTTCTTTAAAGTAAGGACTGCCATAGAGAGTGTAACTAGTGACTGTCTAAGGATAGATTACAGTTAGGGGAAGGAAAAGAAGAAACAGGGATGGAAATAGGAGAGAATGACAGAGAAAGAGGCATGGGGAAAAGAAGAAAGGGAAATAAAAGAATGGAAACTATTAACTAGATTTAAAGTAAATATGATTGATTAGATGTAAATGAGTAACGAGAGAGGAGGAGGGGAACAACAGAGAAACGAATGGAAGAAAACAACAGCAATGAATGTAATCGGAAGCATAAATTTATAGTGAAATACATAATAAATAAATACCCAATGATGAAGTACTCTTGGCACAGAGGGACTTAACTTTCCAATGTTATACACTCATATATATATCGAAGATTCAAATTCTGGTAGTCAGATTTCTGTGTTATTAACCCAGAATTTCATATGACAAGAAGGGGACTAAGAAAAAAATAGAGAAGAAACATGAAGTTGCCAGATAAGGAACCAATCTGTCTCCATTCACACCCCGGCCCTTGATGCATGTGATAAACCTGCCCACGAATCTATGCTCTTCAGTTTTTCCTGGTTAGTGACTGACAAGTTTTCATTTGTAGACAGAAGACTTAATCCTGTTCAAAAACCACACCAGAAATTCCCTGGAAATAAGGATGGAAACCAAGTTAGTATCTTGAAAACTAATGATAGAAGTCCTTCTTGATTTTCAGTGAGGCTCGCTTGAGTTTGATTAGGCCCTGGACAGGTGTAATGAGATAGATTTTATGATGATTGAGGTGCAAAGTTTGATGACTGATTTCCAGGATATGGTCATTTATACTAAACAAATTAAAAGAATCTGACAGTGTCAATGTCTTTATGAATAATAAGGGGTGCATTAGAATCTTTGTTATTTCAGAGATAACCAATGTGATAGATGAGGTAACACTTATATTTATACAAACACAATAGTAATGAAATAAATATATGAAATATTTCTTTCCTCAAAAAAAAAAATAATTTGGAAAAGCCCAAGAACAGTCTGCAAGCCAATTATCTGGGCCAATCTTAGTGAGGCCCAGACTTAGTAAGAGAAACACTATGACTACTCGACCAAATTCTCTGTGACTGTTGCACTAAAATATTTAATTATTGGGCAGGGTTTTATTAGTGTTACCCAATTACCACCTCACCAGAATTCGTATGAGAAACAGTGACCTGACATTCTGGCAAAATTGTGTCATAGTTATGATATAACTTCTTTTACCCATTATCTTGAGAGGGAGATTATGTCATTAAAAATGCCTTGCTTTTGTTTTAGCCTCTCTCTCATTGTACTCTCTCATATTTTATTCTTCACAGATTACACATCACCAAACTTGAGGAGTGCTTTCAGTATTTTTTCAAATATTACTCCAGATGACTTCTGATATACAAAATACAACAGAGCTGATTATGTGGACTGCCTGAAAATCTTGTGAAAGACTGCATTACTCAACACAATTATTATGGAAGCCCCTCCAGGCCTCACACTCAAGGTCAGGCATCCGGGATTATCTATTTCATTTAATATCAGACAATTCTACTGATTAGACCTACTAAAGTACTTTGAATGCTCAGCAGCACCTCTATAACACAGTCCATCTTCCAAACAATACCCAGGATCCATGTCTCATCCTGGAAAAATTAGAATAAAAAGCATCCTAACAAAATTAATCTAAAGATAGGCAGCTATCCAATGAACACAGGTGAAGACCGTACAGGTTAGATGTCCTGTGGTTCTCATCTGCATAGAACCTACTTTTTATTCTGCTTTCTCCAGCCCTTGCTGCATGAACAACAGCAAAGGAAGAGTGTGGGCTATTCTGGGCAAATGTGAGCCCAGCAGCAAGTGCAGGTGAATGCAGGCTTTAGAATTAGAATTCTTGGTTCAGCAACATCAGGAGGCTGGATTTGCATTTAGTGCCAACAGCAACAACATACTTCTAGAAGATTAGCAATAACTGAGTTTATGAATTTAATCCCAGAAGTAGTCTTGGCTTCCTCATCTCTGGGTAACACCCTCCTCTATTTGCTTCTCAGTACCCCCTTTTTGCTGTTCAAGTTCCCCAACCACACCTCCCATTTACTTCTCCAGACGTTCCAACATGTTTAGAACCAACTTCCTGTTTAAATGTCTCATTTCTGATTTTCTAACTAGGCATTGCATGTACACCTATTATAAAAGAAACCACATTTCAAAGACTGTCATTCATATATCTAAAAATCACTGTAGAGACGCCTAGGTGGCTAAGTTTGTGAAGCGTCTGACTCGTGATTTCAGCTCAGGTCATGATCTCACAGTTGTGAGATTGAATCCTGCGTCAGGCTCCACACTGGGCTTGGAGCCTGCTTAAGAGTTCTCTCGCCCTCTCCCTCTGCCCCTCCTCAGCTTGCACATGCTATCTAAAATCTTAAATAAAAATCACTAGAAATATTACTACAGAGATACTATTACATACAATTTTTAGTTCCCAGATTATTCTGCAAAAATAAATTTAGTCCATGTTTGAAACCATTGTGTAAGCATATGTAAGACAGTGTCATTATTACCACACACATCAAAGGTAAAAACAATTCTGTTAGAGGCAACCAGTCATCTTTCATCTTTATAATGGGATAAGAATGTACACTTCTCCATTTGCTAATTCTCTGTTTTTTAGTTGTCTTTTTTTTCATGTATATTTTCCACTGAAGATACAGTGGGAAAGAAGACCATGGCCTGCCTACCTGCCTCTTGCATTTCTGTTGAGAAGACCAAAATTAAACAAGTTAATTAATTACTTAGTTATAGAACATTGCAACTGCAATGTCAAAGTATGAAATCCATGTTAATATAAATGTGAAGCTTTCAAATCGTTTTAAGCCATGGAGTATTTTTATCTTGGGTTTTAGAAAGAACTGGAATCACATGAGATACTGTATTTTTGAGTCTGAAGAGTTGGATCTTGATGAGCATCAGTGTGATGAGGGATGCCTGCAACCCCTGCTCTTGCTAAATCTCCCCAACCTCCGGGGCAGAGTTCCTTACTGTGGAAGCAGCAAGGAGATCTAACTTTTCAGGGGCGGGGGATCATGGGACTAAGATCTCTGTGGAGCCAGGATGAAGGAACTTGGAAGGTAGAGCTGTGAAACAGTACAAATTTCCACTGTTTTTTAAATTTTTTTATGTTTTACTTATTTTTGAGAGCAAGAGAGACAGAGCATGAGTGGGGGAGGGGCAGAGAGAGAGGGAGACGCAGAATCTGAAGCAGACTCCAGGCTCTGAGCTGTCAGCACAGAGAGCTGTCAGCACAGAGCCCATCATGGGGCTCAAACTCACAGACTGTGAGATCATGATCTGAGTCGAAGTCGGATGCCTAACCAACTGAGGCACCCAGGCACCCCAAATTTCCACTGTTTTTAGATTCAATCAGCTTCCTTGGTTGCCCAATTTTTGTTTCTTTTTTTTTTCATGTTTCCAAGAGTTGGCTTAATACTTCCTTTTCCTTATCACCATGTTTTTTTCTAACTGGAGGGGTTCATTTTACCCCAGCCTGCTTCCACAACAAGGGAATGATCACATACTTCCATTTTAGATATTTGTGTGAACTTTTTATAGCTAGTGAGCTAAAGGGAAAATGACATTAGTCTTTCTATGCTTCTAATCTTTAGCCATTAAGAAAAATCATCCTAGAGGATAAAAGTTAAACAAATACATTTAACTTACATTTTAGGGAAAAATTGTGCCGACAGCTAATGGAACAATAGTTGGCAGAATGCTTGAGGAAACAGGGCAGTTTGTCCACTGCTCAACAGCCTTTACTGCACAATGGGAAATGCTAGGAAGGCCTACCTCATCTGAGTGAACAACATAGGGGAAAAAAAGGTATTTCTTCTGTGTGGGAAGAACTGAAAAGCACACACAGCTATTTCCAGTACACAAGGCCCCTCCAGAGCCCACTACATGGAAAACCTAGACACAGCCATGATTAGGGAAGATGAAATGAACTTAGCCAGGCCTCCGAAGTTAGCCACTCATGGTACCCTTTGTTTTAGCAGACATTCTGGAGAGGCCGAGAAAGAAGGCATATATGGCTGTGACCTGCGACTAGGCTTATCAAACTCCTGACAAATAGCAAATGGAATTTCACACAGCACTTGGTGGGTAGATCATGACAATAGAGAATCCAGTATGAAATAGGCTCTCAGATGTCAGGGTGATGTGTAAGGGGGCATAAAACCCCCAAATACGATCTAGAACTCCACTTCACCGCCAAGAATAGAAAGAGAGCTAGATAAGCAAGATAGAAACCTCCCCTAGAGAGAATGTGGTGCTTGGTAGGTCAACAAGACAGACACTGAGTCAGAGAGAAACAAGCCAGGCCCTTTGATTAGGCAAATGAGCAAATTCACAACTGTTCTGGAAGTATGTTATTGAGTCCCAGTGAATAGGATTAAAGTTTCTAAGTTGTTCCCAGCTGAATATTAAGTTTGGTTCTAGGAATCAGAAAAATCAGAAAAAGCCTAAGTGGTGATTTAACTGCCCCCAGCACAGAAAACCAGGTAAGATATAACACTAACAGGGCTCAATATTTTCTACCACACACTGGCAATTTAGTCTTTCTACAAATGACTTGGGATAGAGGTGTACCAGACAATGGCACCTGAGATCATGAATATGGACTATACAGCAGGGAAAAGCACATCCTCAGGAAGCAACAGGCATAAATAAGGAAGAATAGGGGGTCATCTGAGGCAAAAGCACAGAAGTGAAAGAACAGATAATTCAAGTTAAGCATAGTAAGCTGGAGTCTACTAGTAATATTATTTCTGTGTACAAAAAAAACATTTGTTCACAATACCAGAAATGCCAGTTCCAGTGCTCTGTTTATAACACTGATATGTACTTCTGTGTGTAGTCTGAGGGGTTGTTTGTTTTTTCAAAGTAGGCAGAGGTAATGGGCATTTGGCTGGAAGTCCCAATTTCCAAATTACTACTATCAAAGGAAAGAAAACTTAAATACACATATCGGGTACTATTTCTTGGTTAATGAAATCAACATATAGTAACAGTGTCAGTTTTGCCACCCACCAAAACAGAACATCACTGTTTTCTAATACTGGCTTTTTGTGCTGAAACTAAGGGTCAGCTACCGAAGACTAATTTGAACAAACACACTTCGATATCTGCAGTATCAAAACCACTTTTTGTATCATGGAGTTTTCTTGCAGAGGGAGGTGAGACATTGTCAGAGAGTCAGAGTGGAAAAAAAAATATGTCATGTTGCTTTAATGTAGGAGTTAAGTGAGTCATCTTTTTAAAAATTTTTTTAATGTTTGTTTATTTTTGAGAGAGAGAGAGAGTATGAGCAGGGGAAGGGCAGAGAGGGAGACACAGAATCTGAAGCAGGCTCAGAATCTGAGCTGTTAGCACAGAACCCAATGCAGGGCTTGAACTCAGAAACCGTGAGATCATGACCTGAGATGAAGTCAGATGGTTAACTGACTGAGCCACCCAGGTGCCCCAGCAATCTTTTTTTGGTAATCAAGGTAAGTTTTTTTAACTTCACTTCCTTCTAAATAACTGCAACAGATGATAGACAGATCATAGACAACTCAGTGATTATATCACAATGCCAATTACTGGCATTGTAAGTTTTAATTTTTGTAATTAGAAACAAATGGCAAAAGCAAATAACAGGCAAACAAATAAAAATATTGGCTTGAAGTTTTACCCTATGCACCTAATATTTAGGTATTTGAAATCTAAGTCACCATAAAGAACAAAATTAAAAGATCTAAGATTTTTCACATGCATATTATTGCATTGAATTAAAATACATGTTTTCCCTAAACCCACATTTTCATGGAAGTTAGTTGGTGATCTGACTTCAACAATAGTTAGTGCTCTAGGAAAACCTAGAAAAAAGCCTGCATTCATGCATGCATTTATTCATGCATTCATCATTCGTTCATTCATTCATTCATTGGTTTACCAGGCAAAATCTAAGTTGTCCAACAGCCATTAGAAGCTGTCCTCAGTGAGGAAGAAAATCAGGATGTAAAAGATCCTAAGTGTTGCTATTTGTATGCAACAGAGTCTTATACAGAAGAAAGGGAGAAATGAACATGAATATACATACACACACACAGCTCATAAGGCTGTATGGAAAGAAACGTTTTCTGTGAAAGACATGGCCGGATTCCTATAAACCCAATGCCCGCAGATGACTGTGCAGTCAAGCATCAAATACTGATGGGAAGCAGACAAGTAAATAGAGGACACTGCCTAGAGACAACAAAAACAATATAAACATCAGTGGCATATGATTCTTGTACTCAAAATCCATCATCAAATTGCATTCTGGAAGTAAGTATTTTTCAAAAGCAAGATTCGCCTTTTTTCCCCCTTGAGACCGATGATTTCTGGCTCCTTTAAATTCTTTCTTGCTCTGCAGTTATGCATAATAAGGGCATTTGTTTGTGAAATGCAAATGACCCGATTTTCAACTCTGGAAACCTGGCAGTCAGTTACTACCCCTCCTTTCACCACAATTCCATGGAAAGTCTGAATAGAGGACAGTGTACTACTGAACGAGAGAGGTGTAAAACAGAGTACTGAAATCAAGGTATGGATATACATAAACTTGATAGATGACAGATGTTGACTGAAGGCACAGAGGCTAAATGGTTTTTTAACAAATGTGCATCAATACAGGGAAAAACATATCCATATTTCATACCATTTGCAAAATATAAATTCTAGATAAGATTCAAAATCAGACTATGAGAGGGGCATCTGGGTGGCTCAGTCGGTTAAGCGTCTGACTTTGGCTCAGGTCATGATCTTACGGTTGAGCCGCTGGGTGGTTCAAGTAACTGACTTTGGCTCAGGTCATGATCTTACAGTCCGTGGGTTCAAGCCCTGTGTTGGGCTCTGGACTGACAGCCCAGAGCCTGGAGCCGGCTTCAGATTTCTGTGTCTCCCTCTCTCTGCCCCTCCTCTCTTGCTCACACTCTCTCTCTCTCTCAAAAATAAACATTAAAAAGAAAATTTTTTAAGTTCAGGAGAACAAAATTCACCACACACAAAATTGAACACAGCCACTAATAGGAAGTGTCCACAACACCTCTGTCCTGCAAAGCTTTAACATAGAAACTACAAAAAGCCCTAAAAATTAGTGAGACAAAATTAGATTTTTGTATTAGGCAAAATATTAAAAACAGTATGTTTACAATTGAGGAAATCCAAAAGATCAATAAACAGATGATAAAATATGCTACTTTACTGGTCATCAAGAACATGCAAAATGAAATTAGTATAAGATAATATTTCGTATCTCACTGTCAAGAAGCTTTAAAGGTCTAATAATATCCAGGGTTGGTAAGGTTGAGACACAATGGGATCTCTGAGTTTCTGCCCTTAGAGTTTTAAAGAGCAGTGTGTTTTTAATGGGCAGATATAGGTGAGAGAATATAAAATTTTCAGTTATGAGATGAGTAAATTCAGAGGATCTACAATACACATGGTGATTACAGTTAATGATAAGATATTGTACATTTGAAATTCGCTGAGGGTAAACCTTAACCATTCTCATCACCAAAAGAAAAAAAGACTTCACTATGTATATGAGGTGATAGATGAACTATCTTCATTGTATCAATTATTTCATAATACATATGCATATCAAATCATCACACTGTACACTACCTACAATGACATTTGTCAGTTATTCCTCAATAAAGCTGGAAAAAACCCTATCGCTTCAAATAGTAGTATTTCAATAGTAGTACTGAAAATAATTCTACCTCTAGGTGTAAAGCCTAAGACCAGAAAAACTCACAGAGACAAGCACAAGGATATTTATTGAGATTTTTTTTCTTTTTTGAGGCTTTTTAACAGAAATAGCAATAGCAACAAAATGGCAGAATCTGAAATAAAAGTAAATGTCCCCAGATGGACATGATAAATGGTCATGTCTTTGTACACTGGGGTCGTATGCTATAATATCCCACTGTATAAATATTGACATGGAATGACTAGATATGCACCTTTCAACCTGAGTACTTCTTGAAAAAAAATTAAAAAGATCAAACAGGTTCATTAAGATACAAATTACACTATGTAAACACCAAAGACACACCAACAATCAAATATACTGCCATAGTACATATTATATTTAATAAAATATAAGCACCTGAAAAAAGAAAAAAAAAACATAGCTATTAACTCCAGACTGTTGCGACCTGAGAAAAAATAAAAGAATGAGAGAGGCCCCACTGCCTCTCTCTATAACATTATTCTCTTTAAAATTACAAAATAAGCAAACATGGGAAAATTATATTATTCATCAAAGAAAATGCAAATGTGTGATATTCTTCTCTGTACTTTTTTAAAGTATTTGGAATATTTTGTAATAAAAAAATAAAATAATGTTTTAAAATATTAACAAAGAATACGACTGAGTAAAAGAAGGCTCAGATGAGTGACACTTGAGGCTACATTGTATAAATATACCATTTCCAAGCTGAAATGTTCCACTGACCAGCAACCAAGAAACCAAGTGTTTAATCTGAGTTGATCTGATTCCAAATAACCTTACCTAGTCTTTTCTTTCCTCAGCATGTAAAAAAGCACATTTTTAAAATAGTGCTAATTGAAAAGCTTTTTAAAAAAATTGTTCAGCACAATTACTTGTACATTTATACTAAATCCTTGAAAATAACATTTGTTCCTCTCCTGCCAATATGCTATTTTATTTTCTTTTTCTAAAAAATATAGTAGCTCTAGGGTGCCTGGATGGCTCAGTTAAGAGTCCAACTCTTGATTTCAGCTCCAGGTCCTGATCTCACGCTTCCTGAGATCAAGCCCTACACCCGGCTATGCACACAACATGGAGCCTGTTTGGGGTCTCTCTCTCTGTCCCTCACCCCGCTCATGCTCATGAGCACATGCATTCTCTCTTCCTCTCTCTCTCAAAATAAATAGATGGTTAAAAAAATATAGTATCTCTGAACATTTGTCTAGTACCATCTCATTATATGGCACTTTAATATTTGACAGGACTCAGCTTCAGCCTATCTTTTATTATCATTCGTTATTTCTTTAATCGAATTGCTTTGTTGAGGAACAATTAACATAGAATAAATGCATGGATTTTAAGCATATATTTGAGAGTGTATATACCTATGTAAGTAACTATAACCGTAATCAAGATATAAAACCTTTCAGAACTTCCCAAAATTCTGTGTTTTGCAGTTAATTACTCTGTTATCCTCAGTGTGAGCACTCTAGCAGCCCCAGGAAACCACTGGTCTGTTTTCCTTCAGTATATTAGATTTGTCTTCCCTTGAGTTTTATATGATAGAATCAGACAGGATATACAACCTGGTGTTGAGTATCTCCCGCATGTTTCATATATGTTGTTGTACCTATCAGTGGTTTGTTTATTTTTGAATAGTATTCCACTGATAAATATATTACAGTTTTTCAAGTCACTTATTAACATTATGGAGTTATCTCCAGTTTAGGGCTATTATGAATAAAGTTACTATGCACATTCATTATTAGGGGGTCTGTGTACGTATATGCCTTCATTATTTCTGAATAAATATCTAAGGATGGAGCTGTTGGGTCATAGGTAGATATGTGTTTACTTTTATAAGAATTGTTGCGGCAGCCCTAGGCAACTAACACAGTCAGCATACTATATTCTGGGTTAATTAACTGTAATAAAGTACATAACTATAACAAGGCTATGTAGAGGTTAACACTTGAGCAAGGAGAGATAGCGTAACCAGGAACTGTGTACCATTCTTGTAATTTTTTTTTGCATTTTTTTTTTCAGAAGGAAAACTCAAAAACAATGCTAGGTGTATTTGCTTTTGTTATTATCATTGCTCCCATTCTTGTTTTTTGTAAGGGATTTTTTTTTCTGGTGCAATCTCTCTCTTCTCTTGTTTATCAGCTTGGTAAAGGTATTCATGCAAAAGAGTTAAGGATTTTCAAGCAAAGAGAAAACATGAGTAGATTTGGGATTTGTTTTTAAGGATGCATTTGGAGATGGTTTGGAGTTTGCATCTGTGTTAGCCTAGAGTAACTGAGACGAGGTAAGTGGTAAAAGACAGTAAGTGCTCAAATCAAGAGAGTGAGAGTGGAGAGGTTGTTGTCTGTAGTTATCTTCACATCTAATGCAAACTCAAACAATTCAATGTATTGGTTTGCTGGAGCCTTTACTACTATTTTAGTCATTTATTTAAAAATTACCCTTGGGTTTGGGGTAAAATTCTACCTAATGTGAACAAACCAGAGAGGCTATAATGGTTGAACGTTTAAACAAGTGTTTTTATTTTTTTTCTATGCTGCACTCATCAGTTCCACATATGCATGAAAGATACCATCATCGTTTAAAGAAAATCTGTGAAAAAGTCAATCACATGATGTTATTATAACTAACATAACTGTTTCATGGTTTGAGGGCTTCTCCAGTAAAGAGTAAATGTTATTTCATCTTATTTTTTCCCTCTTTATTAAAGAAATAATATTCCCAACATTTTCTTTCCTAGGGTAAAAATGTCACTCACTTCTTTAAATCATCACCAGTCTTATAAACTGAACTTAATCACATATTTAATAAAATTTTAAGTGGGAGAGTCATCATCTTTTTTTGCCTGGTCTTGCTGAGGATGAGAGCTGAAAGTTAACATGTTGCAAGTGCTAGAGAGGAGAAAAGCCACCGACAAGGTGATTATGGTATTTCTGCCATCAAGTTTGCAAAGACTGACAATGGTTTTAGCCTCTATTTTTCAGTTCAAAGTAGCTCAATACATAGGGATAAATTTTCCTTTTCAAAAGTTCCATTTCACTGTAGTTCTGGTCAATCTCTGGTCCCTAACAAGCAAGTTAGTCTCTATTTCACTTCAGAATTGATTATATTCCTATTTTATACATATTTGCAATATTTGATTTTCTCCAGAGGTTTTGAGAAAGTTGATAAAATAACCATATCATTATTTTTTCAAAACAAGATACTATTTAAGTGAAAGGAATATGATCAATAATTTCCCAGGAATATAGGCAAAACTCTGGACTATAGGACGTTTGGTGAACTTAAGTATGTAGATTAGGATACCACTTTTTTTTTTTTAACTGAGTATTGAGTCTTAAATGTTAAACAAAGATTACATTTAATACTGTTCAGTAAGCTGCTCTACAAAAGGAAGCATCCATTCTGAATATTTTCTAAAAATTTCAATGTGGTATGAACCCATTAAGTCAAATTTAAAACAGAGGCACCTGGGTGGCTCAGTCAGTTAAGTGTCCAACTTCAGCTCAGGTCATGATCTTGTGGTTCATGAGTTCGAGCCCTGTGTCAGGCTCTCTGCTGACAGCTCAGAGCCTGGAGCTGCTTTGGATTCTGTGTCTCCTCTCTCTCTGCCCCTCCCCGACTCATGCTCCGTCTCTCTCAAAAATAAACTTAAAGAAATTTTTTTAAATCAAATTTAAAACAGAATATAAAAGTCATATGTGTTTGTCTAAATAAAAACACCCATGTATATATGGATGCAATATACATGTTTATATATATTTATCTGTATCTAGATCTCTCATCTAGCTAGCTGGCTCAGTCACCTAGGGACAAAGAGCTGAGAGTCAGAACCCCTGAGTTCTAAGCTCATCTATGCTATTTTATCACTTTTCACGTTTTGTGCCTCAGTATTTTTTCTGTCTACTGAAACAGTGACAATACCTACTACACTATTATCACAGTTTTTTTTTCCCAAAATTAAATTGAAATTGTCATCGAAAAAAGTTTTAATACAGCTTTGGATATTTTATATATACTAGAAAAAATCTAATCAAAAGATTTAGAGAGTTATATACTGAATAGAATGAGTATCTAATCCATAAACCCCTAGCTTTCCAGTCCAGGTGAGGCTCTGAACGACAGCCTCATTTGGATGATGGAAGCTCTAGTCCCTAACTTCGGGGTAAACACACACACACACACACACACACACACACACACACACGCCCTGTGTGTGTGTATGTGTATTTCCTTAAAGTTACACGTTTCATTTTAGAATGTATTATTAGACAAAAGACATTTACTAAATTATGGTGCAAATATTTTGGTAACATGAATGTGTAATTAAATAATATAGGTGCCTACATGACTCAGTTGAGTGACTCTTGATTTCAGCTCAGGTTATGATCCCAGGATTGTGGGATGGAACCCGCATTGGGGTCTGCTATGAGCATGGAGTCTGCTTAAGATTTTTTTTCTCTCTCCCTCTCTCTCTCTGCCCCTCTCCCTTGCTCATTCTCTCTCTAAAATAAAAATAAAGATAAGTTTTTAAAACATGAAAAAGGCCTTTGAATGAGCATTTTAACTATACTCCAAGAAACAATAGTAAAGGTGTCAATAACCTTATCCTTATCTTTGTAATATGGTTTCCTATGAGGAAACAAAACAAACAAAACAA
This sequence comes from Cryptoprocta ferox, assembly GCA_028646485.1. Taxonomy (NCBI): domain Eukaryota; kingdom Metazoa; phylum Chordata; class Mammalia; order Carnivora; family Eupleridae; genus Cryptoprocta; species Cryptoprocta ferox. Next base: position 14,294,304 of record CM053559.1, read on the forward strand.
AATTTTTAAATAAATACTTTAAAGTCAGGGTTATTTTCAGAATATTATTCTTAATGTTCTGCATAATTTCAGATTAAATAATAATTTTGTGTTTGTACCCTGATTACTAGAAGTTCAGAAACAAATTTAATTGTTCTGTACTTGTGTTATTAATATTTTTATACCATATTATATTGTCATATACTTGTGTCATTAATATATTTTTGCTCTCTTTCTGTAATCCTTATTTATAATTTCTACTTGTTCCTTTAAATAACTGTATTCTCTAAAATATTTTGCCTTTTTTAAGGTTGCTGCCTGTATGTTGGGAAAGAGAAAGGTGAAAAACTAATCTGCCTAAGAGTTAAAGTCCAAATGTTCAGCCACAAAAATGTTGGTATTCCAAATGTAACAATATTATACTTATCAAGCATTTCAATAAATAAAATTTCTCCCAAATTCCTTTTTGAGTGCTACTTACAAGTGCTATTTTGGTCTTCCATCACCATGGTTACCAAAATGATCAAAACCACAAGTGTATATTTCAATTTGATGCTCATTTTCTTTGCAATCATTGTGACTCTCTCCTTGGCACAGAACTCCCACTGATTGCATAAGCAGCTTTATGTGTGGAAGAACCATGGTGCTATTGAAGAGAGGATAAATATTCATTCCATTTAACCCCTATTTTTACTGTTTCTTTACTAAACATTAGCTTTTAGAAAGCAATAAAGGCTCCGAACAGAGCAAAAAATGGCATAAGAAAAAACTGCATTATTTGTAAAGCTTTCACCTTCTCCTTTCTCTGTTAGACTTTAGAACCTTTTAAAATTTTCAAATACTGTTAGTCATTTGTTGAATTGTCTTTTATAAGATTTTACGCTTAAAAACTACATTCAATAGTTAAAGGAAGAATCACATCAGTTAACAAGGTGGGCAAGTTGTGTATGTGTTTATATCTCTGGAAATAAGTGTACTTGTGTGGATCCATGGAAAATCATGGATCCTCACCCAATCCAAAAAACCATGCATTAAATAAGTTATGTATAAGGTAATGATTATGTTTAATATCTAATGCCTTTTCTCAATATTTTATTGGGGGATCCCTAAGCAGAAGCTGTTAAAGAGATGATGGCTGGGTACAAAATTAGGAAAACTAAAGCAACTTCTTAAAATATAAGTTTAGAAATTTGTTCTATGCTTTCTCTCTAATTCCTTTTTTATTAGGCATATCTATCTCTAGGACAATGTTTGCCAACTCAGGATGCTGTTGTCTAGAAACATTTTAACTGTCACAAGTAGGGATGAGGGGTGGGAGAAGGAGTTGCTACTGTCATCTAGTGGATTGAGACCAAAGATCCCGCTAAACATCCTACAGTGTACATGGCAGCCCCTGCAACACAGTTACCCGGTTCATATCATCAACAGCGTGGATATTGAGAAAACTTGCTCTGGGTCAAGACTAACAAAAAGATTTTTTGTTGCATTTTTTTATTACTATTATTTTAGATAAAGAGCATAAGCCAGGGAGAAAGGCAGAGGGAGAGGGAGAGAGACTCCTAAGCAGGGCTCCACACTCAACATGGAGCACAGAGATCGATCCCAGGACCCCAGGATCATGACCTGAGCTGAAATCAAGAGTCAGATGCTCAATTGACTGAGCCACCCAGGTGCCCCTAAAAGATTTTAATATTAAGAGTCCACTACAATTGGTGGGAGCTACTAGATGTGTTTCTTCTTCTCTTTTTTCTTCCCTTTTTAAAAGTTTTTCACGAGAGACTCTTGAATACTGAAAACAAACTGAGGGCGGAAGGGGAAGGGGGAAAGGTAAAGGGGGGTGATGGTCATGGTGGAGGTCACTTGTGGGGAAGAGCACTGGGTGTTATATGGAAACCAACCTGACAATAAACTATAAAGTTAAAAAAAAAATAAAAGTTTGTAAAATGTTTATTTATTTTCAGAAAGCAGGGAAGGGGCAGAAAGAGAGGAATAGAGAGAATCCCAAGCAGGCTTCATGTTGTCAGTGCAGAACCAGAGGCAAGGCTTGATCTCACAAACTGTGAGATCATGACCTGAGCCAAATCAAGAGTCAGACTCTTAACAGACTGAGCCCCCCAGGTGCCCCTAAGAAAGATATTGAGGCCATTTCCAATCGTAAGGGAAATAATGGTATTTTAGTGATGTCTCTGATAGGTAAAGGATGAGGAAAGAATGTATATATTTTTTTCTATTGTAACCTAGACTCTGCATGTTTGAGTTCTAATTGTTTGCCCTTGATGCATCAAATGGCTTAAGGGCCTCAGTGCTTGCTGTCTGATAACTATCTTCTGGTTACCATTTCTTCCCTAAGTGCTATGGCAAAAGAGAAAAATGTTAACTTGAGACAGGAGCAAAACGGTATGGAATCCTTTTCATTGTGGAGATACTTTCTCCCAGAGCCTGCAGGAGTAACCTATTTCCATCCTGAATGCCATTAGGTGACTTCCACATGCATTCAATCACACCCCAAGTCCACTAGTCATTTACTGCGAAAGATTACAATTCAAACTACATATTTGGAAATCTGACAGAAGATCATTAGGCTCAGTGCCTTATTTTATATTTAGATCACTACTGGTTGCTAAGATGGCTTACTTGTGATAGAAAAACAGGACAGACATTAACATAGTGAAGGATAGCAGGGTCTCAGCAAAGAACTTTCTCGGTTAAACTTACTGACGCATGGAAATTAAGACATGTTACTTAACTGATCCTAGAGCATAAAATATTTAGAACTATCTAAAACTGACATCGTGATGATGATGTCCAAAATCCAACATGTTTGGTTTCTAAAGCAGCAAGCAACAAAACATGTTTTGCAGAAAAGGATGAGGCATATGCCAAGACCGAGTGGTAATTATCGTCAGCTTTTATATTTAATGGTGATAGGATATTATTATAGGCATCATATCTAGTAGCTGTCTTATAATCAAGTTTAAACATAGTCTTGGGGTAGCAGAGCCCAGCTCTGTGATTTAGCAACAACAACAACAACAAAAACATTAGAGAAGTGTATTTCCTGAAAGGTTACAAACATTCCAAAGAAAGACAACAAAGTCACTTACACAGAGGTGCAATTAACACTCACTCCTTCCCTTCAGGCTTCTCTCCCTGAGCTTAATGTCCAGAGAAAACAAGCCAGTCTCTTTCTAATATTACATGTATTATCATTTCTGTGATTATCATATCATTTTTCTCCTCAAAGTTTCCAGTGGTTTCCTGTCTCTGAGTCAAACAGAAGTCCTTATGAGAGTAAAGTCCTACACAATCCAGCCATTCACTCACTCCCTAACTCGATCTACTTCTTTCATTCTTGCTTACTCAGTGTTAGCTTCCCAGGTGTCCTTGCACCTCCTCAAAAAAGGCAAGCAGGCTCTTGCCTCAGGGACTTTGTTGCTAGTTGCCCGTTTGGAAGAAGACTTCTGCATAATTTACTCTCTCAATTCTTAACTAACTTAGCTCAAAGACTGTCACCTTGACCATTTAAAAGTGTGATGCCACCCAGTTCCATCAGACCCTGGTCACCCGCTATCCTCCTCCCTTACCTCATGTTTCTCCGAAAGGGTGTATTGCCTTTCTGTAATAGTTCTTCCTACAAGTCTGAATAAGATCTGCATTAATTCGAACCTTTTTTACTGCATGTATTTTCGTACCATTTCACATAATGCACTTTAATACTATATTATCAGCATCAGAATGATCCAATTTGAAACAGATCTAAAACCATTATATAATTACAGATCGTTGTATTTTTTTAATTTCCCTTAGGCAGGATATAAGTTTGGTGAATTTCCCTGAAAGGCAGTGTTATGTATATTTTCAGCTGAAATAAAGGATGCGCTTCAAGCATTTTTATAACCACATGATGGCAAATATTAGCGACTTTGCTGTTATTCTTCTTATTCTTTTTTTTAATTTTTAAAAATGTTTTATTTATTTACTTTTCAGAGACACAGGGTGAGCAGGTAAGGGGCAGAGATAGAAGGGAATAGAGAATCCAAAGCAGGCTCCGCATTGTCAGTGCCAAGCCCGACGTGGGCTTGGACCCACCAACCAACCACCACCGTGGTTGGTGGACCCACCAACTGTGCAATCATGACCTGAACTGAAGTCAGACGCTCAACCAACTGAGCCACCCAGGCAACCCAGCTGTTACTCTTATTTTGCTTCCTGACTTTTAAGTTGTTTTTTTTAGTTATTAGATGAAAAATATAAGATTGCTTTATGCATCTTTATATTTCCATTTTCTTGCACTGTGCCTGGTACATAACTAGATAATCAATAAATGCTGGTTACATTAAAGAATGCATAGATTTAATACTAGAATTAGTAATTAGTATTAGAATTGGTAATATAAATTTTCTAAATCCATCTTCAGAAACAAGCACTCTAGGGGTGCCTCAGTAACTCGGTTGAGTGTCCGACTTTGGCTCAGGTCATGATCTTATTATGGCTTGTGAGTTCGAGCCCCACATTGGGCTCTGTGCTGACAGCTCGGAGCCTGGAGTCAGCTTTGGATTCTGTGTCCCTCTCTTGCTCTGCCCCTCCCTCGCTCATGCTCTGTCTCTCTCTCCCACTCAAGAATAAATAAAACATAAAAAAAAAAATTTTTTTTAAACCCCAAGCACTCTATAATCTCTTCTGTGTCTGTTTCACAAATGTATTATTGAAACAAGCCACTATAAATGATCTTTCTGTTTTTAAAGCATACTAATTTTTTTCACTTTCTACTTCAATTCTTCCTAACAGTGATGTCAGCAGGAAGTTACCTTTCATCCTACTGGTAATTTAAAGCCATATTAGGAAATTTCTCTTTACCCCAAATCCAAAATCCATATATGTCTTAGAATGACATGTGCTCTCACTGGCTTATCACATGAGTATAGTACCTGAGTTTAGTACCTGATCTTTAAAATAGAACTCTATACCAAAAAACAAACAAAAGCCAACCTTTCTCTAAGGTCCTAAAATTGACGCTGTGACAAATTTAACTTATTTCACATTTTTGTCTGCACTCTCTTGTAATCTGTATCAATTTTTTTAATGTCTTATTTATTTTTAAGAGAACACAAGTGGGGGAAGGGCAGAGAGAGAGGGACACAAATGAGTTGAGAAGTATTTACACATGGCAAAACTGTGCTAGATCCCTGTGCAATAACAGTGGGAGTTTGTAGTTTGTAGCGTCATGCTACCTCCCCTCATTACCTACCCCCAGATCCATCAGCTCAGTAGTTTAACTGGGGCAGCATTGGCTGGAAAACCCAGCAGTATCACTGCTAGAGGATGGATGTGATTTGAGCAGAAAATAAAATAAAATGCCTGGTATTACTTTTGATGAAAGAAGCAAAGTTGGTTAGAAACAAATGAAGAAACAAATGATAGAGTCTGCAGCTCTGCTCCATTAGGTTGCAGTAGACTTGGGGTGAGTGAGGGATGATCTATACATTTGACAGAAAGACTCTAAAAATAAGACAGTCATACAAAGAGTACCTAGTTCTGTATAAATCCCTGTCTGTCCTAGAAACTACCCCCATGGGCATGGGAGACTCAAGGGCATGGAGGAAAGTCAAAGCTGAGATACACTTGAAAATTGCTGGACCTTTTAATGTATTTCTCTACCTACACAAAATTAGAATATGGAAAGTTTATCAAAGCCTTACAGGTTCAAGGTGTTTGAACACAGTCTTTGCCCAAATCATTTGTTAATAATTGACATATAGACAAAGGAGGAACCCCCAGAAAGCTAATAAGGAAGGAAGGAAGGAAGGAAGGAAGGAAGGGAGGGAAGGATAAGAGAGGGCAGAAAGTAAGGAAAACATGGTAAAGAGAAGTCAGCAGCTACACACAGTAAGGAAGGCAGATTCCACTGTTTAAGTACAGGCAGGATACAGACAGCACACAGCAGTCCTTACAACAAATAAATCAGGAATGCTTGGCTGGCTTAGTCTGTAGGGTGTATGATTCTTAATCTTGGGGTGGTGTATTTGAGCCCCATGTAGGGTGTATAGATTGCTCAAAAATAAAATCTTAAAAAACAAATGGAAAAGTGATCAAAATCCAGATTGGCTACATTACATAAAAATGTCTGGTTTCAACAAAAACTTGTCATATGGTTACGTATTTTTGAAATGTGTAAAAAAAATCAAGCCTATAGAAACTGATCCTGAATGGACCTAGATGTTGGTTTTATTAAAGACTGCTACAAAATGGTTATGAAATAGCTATTACAAATATGTTTCAAAATTAAACTATGTTAAAATAAAGGATGATATGATGACACGGGTTCAATAAATATGGAAACTAAGTGGACAAATAAAAACTATAAGTGATAATCAAATGGAAAGTCCGGGAATGAAAAGTAGAACACCCTAAATAATTCACAAAATGGGCCCTAATGTACACGTGAGATGGCGAAAGGAAATGAACCTCTTTCATTTTATGACTCAGAGTTCTTTAAAGTAGGTATGCAACGGGGGAGGGGGGTGCCTGGGTGGGTCAGTCAGTTGAGTGTCCCACTTTAGCTCAGGTAATGATCTCCCAGTTCACGAGTTCAAGCCCTGCATCTGGCTCTGTGCTGATAGCTCAAGGCCTAGAGCTTGTTTCAGATTCTCTGTCTCCCTCTCTGCCCCTTCCCTGCTTGCAGCATTCCATCTCTCTTTCAAAAAAATAAATTAAAAAAAAAATTTTAAGTATGTATGCAAGTACTTAGTCCCATATCATACTTACATTTTAATCCTCACCCCATTTCAGGATAAAGTGGCACAAAGATTAACAGTAAAACACACGCGCCCATGCACACGTATATTGACAATGACGATGATAATGACAACAACCATTCTCATCCAACCAACAAATAAAACACCGAAGGATTCAAATAAGCTGCAAGAAAGTGTGGATAATTAAACAGAGTTAAAGGAGAGAAGAGGCAACGACAGAGATATTGACTAATGTTACCCAATTACATTTTTGTCAGACTTAGAAAATTTTTTTATTTTTTTTTTTTACTCACATATTCAAATTTGTATTTAAATTCTCGTTAGTTACCATACAGTGTCATATTGGTTTCAGGAGTAGAATTCAGTGATTCATCACTTACGTACAACAACCAGGGTTCATCATAATGATTACATTTAAAACCATGTGCTTTAATATATTAAAATATTGAACATAAACCTTCTCATGACTATTTTCAAATAAATTTTCTTTCTTTTTTCCTCTTTAGGAGAATGAAACAATAACAAAGTGAAAATTTCTGGCTACCTAAGGCAGAAAAGTGACATAATAATAGATTTGCCCAAGTCACCCTTCCCCTCCTTGATCATTGTGCAATATCTGGACCGAACGATATCTTGATTTTAACTAAATGATTTAATAAAGTAACTAATAGAAGATTTAGATTCATTTCATCATTTAATATATATAGAAACTGTTGTATCGCTGTGGAATGCTAACCAGCTAAGGAATGAAAATCTTGGCAGTTATGTATTTTATTTTGCTTTTGTTTTCTTCTATGTCTTTGTCCCCTACTTTGACTTCTAAATATATAAAACAACCTTTTGATAACACAATTGATTTTCACTCTAGCTTGTCCTCAGACTTTGACTCATTTAATAACACTATCTGCTGTAAAATCAATTTAAATTAATGGCAAACAGATCACTAAAGCAATGCTATTTTTTGCCTTAATTATTTCTTTATTAATTGTTTCAGTTTGAGACTTTATCATTTCCCCTAAATGCCTTGCTGTTAAAGTCTCTTTTAAAAATCATTTTCCTGCAGTTTTAAAATTAATTGCATAATATCTCATCTTCACCTATGTCAACAGAAGCGTAGTCCACAATTTCTTCTTCATCTCTCAAAATCTTGAGGTGAAGGAATGTTCACTCAAATTCAGCTTTAACCTGGACAAGAAGTGTGCTCCAGAAATTCTCACAGGTTCAAGTAATCTTATGCAGGCTAAATTCACTTCAATTGGCAGGGGCACATTGGGCTTTGCTCTTTATTTTTCTTCTAAAAATGAAACTACTTCAGCTGGAGCAAAATGGAAAACAGCAAGCAAATGTCATAGTATTCTGTTAGACTCTCTCTTTTAACAGTATTGCAGATGTCAATGTGAGACAAGGTGCACAAATTAAGTGAATGAGAGGACTCATCATCCGCAAGAGCAAGTGTGAAGGGAACCCATTTTTGTCTAAGCTATGATCATTTGAGAGGCAAGTATGGTATCTCAGATCTCGTTTCCTTTAATGAGTCTAGAATTATTTTAGAAAATAATACTGGCCAAGAGATTAAGAAATGAAATGTATGAATTGTGTATCATTACTTCAAATTGTAATCACCATGTAGTGGCTGTGGCACTCACCCAGTGCACTTCTTAGGGGTGCAACACATAAAACTTACTTTTATAAAATTGTCTTAGTTTCTATTTTAAGCTTCTAGGCTACTACTGGCATAATAAAAATCTAGTATCAGTCAATTGAGGGTTCTCTCAATTTTCCCAGGTCGGGTCTCATGTCCCAGGTCCTTACCTAGTTTCAAAGGATTGGAGAAGAAGCTATCACCCAGTTCTCAAATTTTTCTATCTTCAACGTATCTGCTAAACATGTATTCACCCCCTCTGGTCCTCAACATCTATTTTTAGAGTCATTATGATGATTTCCTTGGTTGGTAATGACCAGGCCTTTTCACATCCAAATGATTTCCCCCTTAATTCTAAACCCTGAGTGATGGAAATCATGTTGCATATGCCAGGCTAGCCTAGGGCATTAACTACCCTGTGATTGTGCCTGAAGTTGTGCCTGCCGGGTCTCATTACATCCTTGCCACCAGAGAATCCACTTTTCTCTCAGATCACACAAACCAATTTGGATTTTGCTGCCTCCTCTTGATGACTTCATCTCTCATTTTTTCTCTCTCCCATTCAGAGAATCTCTTCTAGTCTATCAGGTACTGGTAAATTAGGGAGGTGTGGAGGTGGGGAGGAGAAATTACATCCTCCTCAAGCCCACCATTTTCATATATTTATTCATGCAATTCTCCAAGTATAGTTATTACCTAAACAAAGTCAGTGTCACCTGAGACTTGCCAAAAAAAAAAGTCATCTTCCCATCTACAAACCCAAAAGTCTACAGACAGTATCTGGGGATGGGAGAAAAGTAGAGCAATGCAGTATTAAACAAGATATCCATATTATTCTATACAACTAAGTTTGAGAGGCACTGATTTATTTTACTGTAAACCAAGATTGGCTTGATCCCCCAATGGACTTCAGCATTTAAAATACCAAAACCAGTGAGATTTGGGGAAATTTTTCCCCTTGATTTTCTATTCTATCACATCCTTCTTCAAGACCATGAGCATGGAGCATTCTAGGTATTTGGAGAGGAGGTAGCACATAGATAAAACATTAAGTGTCAGATTAAAAAAAAGGCACACTAGTATTTCAAGTGTATTATCTCTCTACAAGTTTACAAAAAGAAGTCAGGATAATCATTTCTAATTAAAGCAGAAAGAAATATTGAAATCTTTTGTAGATCCATTGTAAGTTGGCTATAGAGACATGGTTAACAAAGACATTTTGCTCATCTTGATCTACAGCAGAGATTTTCAAGCTATAATACACCTAAGAATCCTTTAGGAAGATAATTTAAAATTCAGATCACCAGGACTTTTTCTCAAATATTTTTTTTAACAAAGATGGAGTACAGTAGAAATGATGCATAGATCACAGGTTTTTAAAAAAAATGATGTTTAGAAAGTCCTTGCCCAACACTATTCAGTTCTACATATATATATATATATATATATATATATATACACACATATATATATATATATATATATATATTTACTTTATATATATATAAAGATTTACTACTAAATCTTTTTGTCTCCTTAGGAAAAAGCATCACTGCAGCATATAATTTTTAAATATTATAAAACCTTAGGGTGCCTGGCTGGCCCAGTAAGTAGAGCATGTGACTCTTGATCTCAGAGGTCTGAGTTCAAGCCCCACATTGAACATGGGGCCTACTTAAAAATATATAACCAAACCTCAAGTATCCTTGAGGAATTGCACATTTAAGAAAGTTGACTTTACTCAGAGTTTAATTATTATTAAGTAACTATTTTTAGAAGAACCATTTTAATTATACTCATTTTCTTTCATTCTGAAAAGATACACTCAAGACAGCAGCTTTTTCTTAATGACTTAAAGTCAGGAACTATAAATTTTTCACCTTGTACCCTTGACATAGCTGCCAAGTAAACCATTGATCATTGAATATAGAAATATTCAGGATAAGAGCTATTAGGCTCTTAAGGAATTTGGTAATTCTCTAGAGCTACTGAGAATATTTGAAATACAGCTCCAGATGGTTATACTTTAGACACACTTAGACCATCTCCCCAAATCCATCTCCACCCTCAGGTAACATTCTGTCAATATGGCAAATATTTACCTGAAATGTAATTTTCACTGAATATCCAAAAAAACAGTTAGCCATCTCAGTCAAAACATCTATAACTTATAAGTACAAATGGGTTTTGATAGTGAGCTTGAGTACATCGGTCTAGCGTCCAATTGATTGCTCATAACATGGTATTTCTTTCTTGAATGTCAGCTATATTCTAAAGGTTTTTAAATAACGGACTTTTTAATAGAGAACACATTATATTAAGGCTTTCCTACCTGGGAGCAAATACCAGATTTGTTGAGTAGCCATGGTCACTGACTACAACACTTAATTATAGAATCTTAATAATGTCATAGGGCTGAAGTGGTTTTTATTTGCCATCAAGGAGGATAAGAAGGCTATGACAGGCATATGATTCAGTAGTAGTCACCAATAAGCAAAACATAAACTACCTATTTGTTCCTCAAGACTGAACTGCACCTTTTCTTAGCTTTAGAAATTCAGAGAATGCATGCGCTATTTTAGAAGATGAAAGTGTTTATTACTGCTCTCATTCTCTGGCTATATCCTATTGCATCATCACACATTTTATTTATTTATTTTTAATTAAGAGGCTTAGTTAAGTGTATAGGGAATTAGCCCTGAGTTAGTTGAATGGAGGTGGGGGAAAAATGATTCTTAGATATTGAGATAAGATAATCTATTTTGAGATAAAATAGCATTTTTTATTTTTTTAATGTTTATTTATTTATTTAGAGAGAGAGAATGAGTGCCTGGGCAGTGGAGGGACAGAGAAAGAGGGAGAAAGAAAATACCAAGCAGGCTCCAGGCTGTCACAGCAGAGAGCCTGACTCATGAGATCATGACCTGAGCCATAATCAAGAGTCAGATGCTTAACTGACTGAGCCACCCAGGTGTCCTGAGATAAGATAATATTAATTAATGTTAATTAATTGTCTACTATATTGAGAACAATTATAAAAAATAAAATCCAAGTGACCCAAGCCAAAGAAAAAAAGTCAAGATATGAATAATAAATAATAAATTTACTCAGGTGAAAAATACATAGGTAGGACTGGCTTTTAGTACAACCTGAGTGATCTGGTCATTCATTTCATAGAACCAAGAGAGATTGCTTTCCATTTTTCTGTCTGCTTGTCATATGCTACAGTTTTAGAAATCCTCTCTTCTCATTCCAAGATGGTTACCAAATATAAGAGATTTTTTTATGTAACTCCCAAACATAAGAGATGAATTCTAATTTTATTGAAAAAGAAATTGAGGGGATTTTTAATATTTTGATACAACATACCGAAGGTTTATCATTCAGCCATTTTATTTATTTTATTTTATTATTTTAATCTTTATTTATTTTTGAGAGAGAGAGAGAGAGACAGAGTGTGAGCAGAGGAGGAACAGAGACGGAGGGAGACAGAATCCTAAGCAGGCTCCAGGCTCTGAGCTGTCAGCACAGAGCCTGATGCAGGGCTTGAACTCATCAACTCCAAGATCATGATCTGAGCCGAAGTCAGACACTCAACCGACTGAGCCACCCAGGCGCCCCTCATTCAGCCATTTTAAAGTGTATAATTTAATGGCATTAAATACATTTACAATATCCTGCAAACACCACCATTCTCCATTTCCAGAATTTTATCATCCCAAACAAAAACTATGTACTCATTAAACAAGAACTAGAACTTCCCATTTCTCCTTTCTTCCAGCCCCTGATAACCTTTATCCTACTGTCCATATCTATGAATTTGCCTATTCTGAGTACCTAATATAAGCAACATCATACAGTATTTGTCCTTTTATGTCTGGCTTATTTTATTTAGCATAGTTCTCAAGATTTACCCATTTGTAGCATATATCGGAATTTCATTCTTTCTAAAGCTAAATAATATCCCATTATATGTATAAATCACATTTTGTGTATTCATTCAAGTATAAATAGACATGTGAGTTTTCCTACCTCTTGGCTATTGTGTATAATCTTGCTTTGAACACTGATGTACAAGTATTTGAGTCCCTGCCTTCAATTATTTTAGGTATATACCTAGAAGTGGAATTGGTGGATCCTATGGTAATTGCATGTTTTCCTTTTTCTCTTTTTTAAGTTTATTTTGAGGAAAAGACAGAGCACAAGCCAGGGAGGAACAGATAGAGAGAATCCCAAGCAGGCTTTGTGCTGTCAGCGCAGAGCCAGAGGCAGTGTTCAAACCCACAAACCATGAGCTCATGACCTGAGCCAAAGTCAAGAGTTGAATGTTTAAGTGACTGAGCCACCCAGGTGCCCCAGTAATTCCCTATTTAACTTTTTGAGCCAAACTTCTGCAGTGTCTACACCATGTTACATCCTTACCTGCAACACTCAAATGTTCTAATCCTTGTTCTTTTCCTTTTTTGTTTCTTTTTTTGGATAATAGCCATCCTGATGGGTGTAAAGTGGTATCTCATTGTGGTTTTGATTCCCATTTCCCTAATGACTACTGATGTAACATTTCCCATGCACGCATTTGACCATTTTACATCTTTGGAGAAATGTTGATTTAAATTCTCAGTCTGCTTTTGAATTGACTTGTTTTTTGGAGGAAGATAAATTTTAAGTCGTCTGTACCTTTCCCAAGATTGTCCAAATATATAAGCAACAGAAATTACATTCAAAATCCATGAGGTAGCCTCCCAAACCCTTGCTGTCTTTATAATTCCAAAAAGTCTCATTATAATCCAACACAGCTTAACCAAAATTTGTTCTCCCCAACACTGTGGACTCAACCCAAGAGAGAAAACAAACATTTATAAATTATAACAGCTGCCGCTCCCCTTATGACTCCCAAATAACAAACTCTGGCATCACTGCTGTAAAAAGCGATAGGCGGCCCTCCATGTACTGGCCCCATTTCATGGTTTGGGTTAATAAGTAAGAACTGTTCCAAGGTTATTATTTAACTGAGTTAACGTTCCTTTTCACATAAAGTTTCTACTAGCACAAATATCTTTCCAGGTGGCTTCCCTAAAGCCATGAGTACTAAACTCCTACAGGCAGTGTATATAAAGTACCTTACAAAAAGCATGTAATAAAGAGAAGTGTCCATTGAAACAAATAATAACAAGCATGAGTTCAGTTTTGACTCTGCTTCCATTAGAGGTTTCCTCTGTGGGAAGAAATGTGTATACAATCAACCTAAGAAAGCATTCTGAAGTCAAGATTCTTTATTTCATATTGAGGCAAACAGCAGCTGATGTAGTATACATGTAAATGATGTGTAGTTTTAAATCATCTGTAGGGAACTGAGATCATCTTTTTATACGGAAACAAATGTATTTCCTAGGGAAAGAAAGCCAGCCCGATTCTGGCTGTGGAGACACTAGTTTAGAAGGAGACTTTGAGGCCAGTGGCCAGGAAAAAAGAATTATGGCACATCACATAAAGACTTGATCAGGCTTTAAAGAAACAGGCCACAGAGGAGTCTCATTTATAATCACTGCCTGAGAGCCTGTGGACAACGGGGGCTCTTTGGGTGACTGAGGAGGCAGCCTCTCAACATCTCCTCAGCAGGTGGCAAAAAGACGTCACCTCATCCATCTGCAAATTAATCAGGTTGGAGAAGTGCTCCATTCACAGCCCAGTCTGACTTCTTTTACCCAATTCCCATGAAAACAGAGACTATTATTGTAGCAACAATGGGGAAGGTCACTGGAAGGGTAATTACAAACATAGCCCCAAAAGGCAACAAAGATAAGGTAATAAAGTATCTTGGTATTTCCAAGTCTGTTTCTTAACAGCCTTGGATATTTTTAACCTGTATTTTATTTTGTAACGTTAGTTATATGTTTTAAGAATTAAATTGAGTACATTCATTTGGGAAAACTGCATAAAGAAGCATCCATGCCTTTATTGTCTCTAGACTCAAAGAGTGCAAGTCAAGCATGAAGGTGGCCAAAAGACAATGTGTCCTCAAGGATAATGTCACATAGCTAAGGGAGGCCAAGTCACTGTGTGCCTCAAAGCTTCACTCTTAACAATTGTTCTATCCAGGGACCTGGGTAACTGGTTTTTATCATGCAAAATTCTTCCCAGCCTCTACGGGATGATGCTTGCCTTTCTTTTCATACCATTCCCTCCCAACCTGGTCCCTTGGCAAGGCAGCTTCAAACTTGTGGATAAATGAAATACCTCCTCACTAGTGGACAACTTTAATTGTCAAGAGAGTATCACTCAACTCCTGCCCCTTTCCAATGTATGTTTAAAAGATAATTTGCAAAAATATGTGAATAAAAGTTAGTGGATACTGCTTTGCCACACAAAATTCAAAGTTATCAATGCAAAAAAAGGTATGACTTCACCCTAAAATCACTCTGGGCATAGGCAAGAGTCAGCATGTCAAGTCCCTTGCAAAGCTCTTGGTACATATGAATAAATGCTGCCAACACCCCAAATATTGGAATTGCTCTCAGAACTATTAATGACTCACTTACAAAAATCAATCTCGTCACCCAGCCCTGATCAACCAACTTATTCATCAAGTTTGGCTCCAAATACGTGTTTTCCCAAATTGAATTCTTGTTCAAAGTATGAAGATCTTCAATTACTGACTCATTGCAGATATATTTGTAAATGCTGCTGGCAAATTCCAGAAGAATAGCTCAAAAATAATTGACAACAAAGACAATGCCTTCTGTCAGATGAATATCTATCTACCCAAGACAGATTACTTTGAAAGTTAGCCCACTTCTTGGGATATATATTTTGTATTATTATTCTGAATATAGTTGTATGGCTTTGCTAGGCATACTTTTATTTAGTCTTTACTGAGCCCACGTGCTCTTAAACAGAAGTGATCCTATAGGTTAGTTGGAACGTATGTGATAGCAGTCTAGTCACGTCAAATATATTTGTACTTTATCAAATCTAGTTTGGAACACAGTAATGATTACACAAATTTTAGAATATACATTAATATCTAATAATAATAATAATTAATACTTACTAAAAATTATAACCCAGCTGACTCATGCTGGGTATGGGTTCAAAATGATTCACATGTATTAACTATCTCCTTTATTCCATAGCATATTGGTTATTTGTAATTATTATCTCTATACTATACATGAAAAAATAAGAGAAGGCTATGTAACTTACATAAGTAATACACCTTGCCGAAAGTTGGTAAGCTGTTTAAACACATATGGTCTAACTACAGAGATTACTACCTCAAGCCATCAATATGGCTTTTGGAAATTTAGAAATAATTTACCATAGGATATTAATATAAATAATAAGATAGATTTGTTCCTATATTCCTCATTTCTTTCCTATAATATCTTACTAATTTTCACTTTAACAAATACATGCTTTCAATATTTGGAGTTATAAACAAATGATTATGTAAATCATTAATTCATAAAAATCTAAGTTTTGCTTATATTTCCTTAGATATTATGCTATATATTTTATTTGTATATCTTCTGCCAATTACCATTTTATTAGCTTGGGAAATTCAATCACCATGATATTTCTAGCTTTAACAAGTATTCAGAAAATGTAATAATCCAGATGAGCTCTATTAGGACTTCATAGAACAGAGACGACTAGTTAGTTCTAAAATAGTATTTCCATTATCTACCAGTAGAACCCGGCTAAATTTATGTGCTCTAAATTCTACATTTTGGTGAAGCAAAGCCATCCAAGGAAAAGCATGAATGAATTTGATGTGTGTGAGCCTTGAGCTCAGGTTGTTTCTGCCACTTACAAGCTAGATTGTACTTGGACAACATGCTTGCTCAACCTCTCATCTTAACATGCCCCTGATAACACCTCCCTTTAGTGTTATTGTGAAGAGTCAAATTTGTATAAATTGCCAATATCAAAATTTTCAGTTGGAATTCATAGTTCTCAGGAATTGTGGGTAGGGAAGTTTTGGGAAGGGAGGATCTGTGTTTCTCTCTTCCAGTAAAAAAAAAAAAAAGTGAGGTTGGGAATTATGGTCCAAGGGAAATACACTTCCCTTCCTGTTATCCTGTTTGTACTGTTTTTCATATGCCTTTTTAGTCTACAGTATCTCCCATGAGGATAATTTAATGCACTTTAAAAAAATCTCTTCCATATCAATAACAAAAACATTAAACACAACCAGATGTAAGAGCATCTCTCTAAGATGTCCTGGCAGTCATAGCAAATAGCTCCCTTGCTTGTCTCCTGTTCCCTAATCCAGAATAACTTCTGGCCAGATCCCACTTGTAGGGACCAAAAGTCAATGGTCACTTGATGGATCTACATATTAAGGACCAAGTAAAGAATTATTCAAAGACATCCTAAGACTGGCCTCAGGAGATTCTGATTGAGAACACATCCCAGGTTATCACTCTTTCACAGATCCTTGGGGAAGCCATGCTTAACATGAAATATTTTGGAACCACCAATGGTCTCATCACACAATGGTCTGAGCAAGCAATGAGGTTAGAAGCCAAGAATTTAAAGCAGCTTTGACTCATTATACAGTATATTTCAGCTTCACAATGAATTCTCTCTTATTATTTATAGTAAAGACATGACATTTTTCTCTTTATATAGTTTTCTTCATATAGTCATTAGTTTTGATATAGTTAAATTATATTTTTCATTCAAGACAGAAGGTAAGAAAATGAAGCTGAGTTTATTCCATTTCATTCTGGAAAAAAATGCACTCTAACTATGAAAATGTTCTAGAGATGTTCTAGAGATACCTTAATTTCCAGGAAGCATAAGCAAGTGAAGAGCAAAAAGCACACAAATCATAACCTACTTTGGCTCAGCTTCAAGGGGATGGTATTTTTACATCATTTTTATTTTCAGGTAAGTGTCGCAATATCCCTGAGGTGAAACTCAGAACAATGGTCAGTTTTAAAAGCAAACCAAAGGGTTCTTAGTATCAACACAGAGGTATATTTTCTTCCCAGGTGCTATAATAATATGCTAGCTAAATTTAGAATATCCATGCAATTTTTTTCATAAATTCTGATTTAGAATAGCTCTTGAACATACTCTTATCAAAATGCTTTTAGATATTTTAGTTCATTCCTATTACAATTTATTAGATCTTAATGTGAATATTCATTAAGGCCCAAACTCATTATGTCAATAGAGAATCCATTAACGAACATTAAGACAATAAGAGAGAGTGGTTTTATTTTTCTGGTATGAATGTGAGGGCATATAATTTGGGATATCCATAAAAAGATAAATTCTTGGCAATAGCTTCTTTCAGAAAGTATATAGGAGATAAACACTAGAAGTAGCACGTGCGTGCACCCTCCCCCCCTCCACGTTTTAGTAGCCTTGGTACCTGAGTAATAATTACAGTACAATAATTAGTTGAACTCACACCCCTCAGGACTAGACTGGAGGACAACTACAGTGAAGTCTGCAGTTATTTTAGAAGGTAGCAAGTGAGTCTAAAATCATTTTAAAATAATAATCAGGCCAAAATAATTATATTTTCATCTCCCAGATGAAATTATGATAAAACACTGATTCTTTGTTAGAATTTTGGAGAAAGCCACAAAGAAAACTATCCATTTGTTTCTGCCAACATCATATTATTGGGGAATATGTAGCCCATACAATTATATGAAAGTGTAACATTTATCCTGTATTCCTATTTCCCTATATGTCAGCATTGTGTCAAATTTATGTTATAAACTAACTGATAAGGGGAGACCATGTTGTTTACACCAAGGTTAGCAAAAGTAGCGCCTTGCACTTTAAACATGTCAACTCTGAAAGGGATGCTATTCGACTATCTTTGGTTTCACTTAAAGGCAGAGCCAGCAAAAATCAAAATAGGACAATTTCAAAGTACTTGAAAAAACTCTTACTGAATTTATAATATTACATAAATAACTACGTGTTTTAGATAAGGAGGGTTGTGGGAGTGGATGCTTGGGTGCAGGTAAACAAAGACCCACGTATCTGTTCCAACATACTACTTGTTTGATGCATGCTTTCTCCAATAAATAGGAAATCTAAAAAATGGCAGTACACATTCAGATTTGTATATTTTAATATACATACACATTTAACTATGCATATAAATGTGTGTAAAATGGAACAGAAACCTTTATGAATAAAGAAATATGTAAAACTATCCAACGAGCATTTGTAAAATGCCAACTTTGTTCTGGAATGTATTCAATGCTTTACCTATAGTATTCTCTTTAAATCTTTCAATAACTTTAAAGGTTAGGATTTTCTTTTTATTAGCAACTTGAGTCTCAGATAAATTATTTTATGTGTTTGACATCACACCACAAGTGGTAGAGCCAGTATTAGAATAAATACCATCCTGAAACACTTATGTGGTTAATAATAGTGTAACGCTTAATCTTATTCACACAGAGAAAGATGAATGTATTGTTCTTCACTATAATTGATATTTTTAGAGTCTCTGACAAAAAAAGAAATTGTACTTTCAAATAGCATGGCCACCTTCTTATTTTTCTCAGATGGAAACTTATCTAAGTCTTAAACTGATTACAGGGATATATATTAATGATAATACTGTATTAAGTATCATTTGATACCCAAGATCTAATATCGCTATCAATGTTAAATATGTTGATGACTTTAATGTTGAGGTTCCTTACCAATTTATGTGTGTTTTTGTGGCTCCAGCTAACAATGACTACCACAGTAAACTTCAGTTGCAGTCAAAGGGAGTGTAACCTTAAATATCCTCATTAAAATAAAAATTATCCAGGACTCCTTATCTATTTTTATCAAAATGTGAAATATTTGAAGATATTTTATGCAAATTTTACGCTATTTGTATAGACTATGACACAGGCCAGTTGGGGTTTTTTTGTCTTCAGTCTTCTGTGTTAACGAACCACTTTCAGAGGTTAATTGAATGTTGTTTATAATATTGTGATCATCTGACCTCGAGAATTTAACCATATTCATAAACAAGGATGTGCGCATAGACAAGGAAATACAATGATTGCTTTGGTTCTTTTCCCAAAACCATCTTGGCAAAGAGACTTTCACACCCCAAAGCTCCACATCTGCAATTGCAAAATAATTAATTGGTTGCCAAGCCATTGTGCATATTCCAGGACACCAGCCAAGATCTAATACTGGCATCATTAAGTGAAAAATATTGTAATGTTAAATACTGTATTTCCCTGCTTCATTTAGCCAATCAATGATGTCAGTAGTATCCTGTTCTTTAGGAAACTTAATTAAATTCTTTCATTCAGATAATCAACATTTGTGCTTCCAACCACTTAAATAGAGTCATTCTTTGTCTGGCAGCTGTGAGAACTTTTTACCCCATCCCCTCACAGAAACAAATGGAGAAAAAAAAGTTCATTTAACACGTAGATAATGAAATCCTGTTTGAGATACTATTCACTGGCATGTTGTAGTTTTAACAGTAAAGCTTAATCCTGAGATTTATTCAAGCCAATGGGGTATCTGAGTCAACACGTTGGGTAAAATGAATTAATTGCTCAGCTGATCACATCAAAACATCATTCTCTTTTCCAAGCTGTATTGGAGAATGTACGTATTGTGAATGGTATGGCTTTTAAGTGTGAAGATGTATCAAGCCAAAATCATGTATTTTAGATTATGATTGATGTGAAAGGAGGAATTTTAACTACAACTGGAGCTTCCCACAAATCAGAACTAAACATTAATTTTAGAGCATCTTGGTAAAGACAGATGTGTCAAAGTATGCGTGACATCAAGACAGGGTCTGTTTATTATTTTCAGTGTTTTGGTCAGCATATCCCTACTGTTCAATAAAACAGCATAATTTATAATTCACAGATGTTTCTCTACCTCATATGTATGCATACTTGTACAAAGGCACACAATACACGTCTTCTCTTTAGACCACTATATGTGTGTGTGTGTGTATACACACACACACACACATGTGCACACACACACACACACACCTTAGGTCATTACATGTATATTTTTTACCTCTCCATCCTGTATACAAAATATAGATTCTATTTTATAATATAAGCTGTTTATTTGCAAACTTTGGATGAAATGGACACTTGGACTTTCAAAAAAGACATATACAGACATTTAAGATGTTTATGGAAATACTGATCTCTGATTTTAGAGCCCCTGTGAGAATTTGTCTATCATTTAAAACCACAATTATTGCTGTTACACTGTTTCCTCCTGTATGAGCCCTAAAAATGAGAGCTAGGTGCTAAACAAACCCATTTGTAAAATTCATTCTCACCATCTGTGTATTCTCCCACCAAACTGTAGCTAAAACAACAAACCTGAAGACCACTTGTCTTCTATGTCCTTCACATTTTACAGATAATCATCTTCCATAGTCTATATAATAAAACTCATTAGGCAATATTTGATGTCTGCAATATTAGAAAATCCATGCCCTTAAATAGTTTTATTTGTTTTCAATTATATACTAATACAGTTAAATTAACTTCAACTCTCTTATTTTTGTTTGTTTCATATACATATAAAGCCTTTGTTCTTTGCCTCCGTTGGAGGAAATTTCTCCCAAGGGAGACCTGGATTCCTTTTGAATCCAGGTGTGTTTGATTTCCCTTTGCTAATATCCCCAAGCTAAATAATGATCCAGCATCTTCTCCAAAACCATACTTTTAGGTTAGTACTAAAAGTATGAAAAAAGGTGTTGCCTGGGTGGGTCAGTCGGTTAGATGTCTGACTTCAGCTCAAGTCATGATCTTGTGGTTCGTGGGTTCAAGCCCTGTTTTGGGATCAGTGCTGACAGCTCAGAGCCTGGAGCCTGCTTCGGATTCTGTGTCTCCCTCTCTCTCTGTCTCTCCCCTACTCACACTCTGTCTCTCTTATAAATAAATAAACATCAAAAAAATTTTTAATTACAAAAAAGGCATTTACTATGAAAAAGGGAAGTTATGCATCTGCAATAAAAAGACCACAAAATAGTCATATATAGTTTGTGTATTTTGATCAAGTCTGCTTGATATTAAAACAGGGCATATCAAATCATAAATCTATTGCTTATTAAATGCAAAATTTCATTTACTATTTTTAGTTAGAGTTTAGCACATATATTTCTTTGAGTCCAATTCAAGGTAACACCAGAAGTCTTGCTCTGGAAAACAAATCTACTGTAGATGGATAGAGAAATATTTTTCTCAAGCAACCAAATCAACAGTGCTTTTATTTCTTAATGGATTCTCTATTTTTATCCTGAAAGTATGCAGTACTGTGCTCTTTATTACATGCACGAAGAAAACATAGTTTTCCCGTCTAACTGATGAAAACGAAACCTTTCTCTCCTTTTTGGAGCTTTCCCCTGGCTCCTAGTCATGTGTTTATTTCCAGGATTATTGCTAAACTCAAGTGCCATTTGCATGTGAACAATGTGTAGGATTCTAATATTACAATTTCTTTTCTAAAATAAATATTCCAGTCACTAAAAACATTTAATTTACCATACCTCAGAAATCTTAAGGATGTTTTCAACTCATTTAAAGTATATGCAGCCCACACATAATATATTTCAAAAGGCTTGAACAGATTGTGTGCATAATGCCCTTTGCTGAGAATGAACAGGCAATGTGAACCTTTAGCTACAGACAGCCACACGGGTCACTTTCTCTCAATAATGATTTTACACAAAAGGCAACCTCCCATCTGCAGAGAAGCATGGTAAGTTTTTTTCTGTGACAGCTTTATAATTCATCATATAGTCAATGCCATATGCGTGAGTCAAAAATTCAAAAGGGTTTCTCAGAGTATAGTTTTATTATTGTTTCCTTTGGTTCCTAGCAATAAGTGATCTCTTCTGATAAATAGTAATTAAAAGCAAACTGTGGGTATTAGATTAGAATTATAAGCCATACTTATTTGAAATTCATTCTCATTCCTCTTTAATATTTATCAAGTGGTAAAGATGGTTAAATAATATAAAAGAAAACAAAAAGCTACTGAGAAACTTTTCTTCCTGTTCACTAGACCATGCCATAAAGAGCCATTAAAAGAATACACTACTGGAAGATCAGAATCACACACTGACTCCAAGTATTTTTATGTTTTAAGATTCGTTTAAAAGTACAATTATTGGGGGGTGCCTGGGTAGTTTATTTGCTTGAACATCAGACTCTTGATTTTAGTTCAGGTAATGATGATGAGCAGTCATGATAATGAGCCCCCACATCAGGCTCAGCATGGAGTGTGGAGCCTGCTTGGGATTCTCTCTCTGCCTCACTCTCTGTCTCTCTCCCACTTGTGCATGCATGCTCTATCAAAATACATAAACTTTAAAAAGTAAAATTATTGTAGTTAAAACAAGAGTGTTATTTTCATTGTTAACATTGGAAATCAGTTTTAAAACAGTAAGACAGATCTGGCCTTAGCAAAGGAAACACAGACTCTCATATATGGCTAGTGAAAGTAAATGGATGCCATCTTCTTGGATCTCATCCAGGTTTCTGCCTTTAAATATGATGTGTATGCCCATGGTGGAATGAATTATTTTCTTCATTCTTCACTTCTCTCTGTATCACAGCTTTTGCTATGCAACTTTGCCCTTTACTGCACAAGAATGAAGAATGAAACTCCCACTTCCTGACTTTTCCTGACTTTTGGTCTTGTCTTTTGGTGTAGCCAATGGGACGAGTGCTTGAACAAGGGGACTTACCATTCATGTCTCTGCTATCACCACAGAGGAGGGTAGTTGCTTCCCCTTAAGCCTTAGTCCTGAATATAAACACATGGAGAAGGTCAAAACCCAACCCATGGTGAGCAGCAAAGTCCAGCCTGACCCTTAGCTGAAGCAGAGCTCTGCAGAGAAGCCCAGCCTAGACTGAGCCAAACTCAAGTCATCTTGCAGGTATGTAAGAGATTAAGATCTTACTGTATGTTACTCAGATTCAGTGGTGGTTTCTTACACAGCAATAATTGACTGAAGCAAGGCTCATGACTCCTAAAAATATTTCTCTATGCCTGACTGTCTTAAGTCCAGTTCCTACTGTCGACTCAACATTTCTAATAGGTCAAATTTGTCATGTTCAAGGACATTCTTCCTCAGATCTGCTGCTTTTTGTTTTTCTCATCCAGTTATTGGTACTACACACTTCTAATTTCGCTATGCAAAAACAAAACAAAACAAAAAACAAAAATAAACAGAACAAAACAACTTGAAATCACCTTTGATTATTTTCTCTCCCTACTTCTTTACATATTTATTTTTTACAGAAACGGAGTGTGAGTGGGGGAGGGGGGGAGGAAGACACAGAATCAGAAGGAGGCTCCAGGTTCTGAGCTGTCAGCACAGAGCCTGGCACAGGGCTCAAACCCACAGACTGTGAGATCATGACCTAAGCCAAAGTCTGATGCTCATCGATTGAGCCAGTCAGGTGCCCCTTCTCTCCCTACTTTTAATCTTTCCGTAAACCCTGGCAGTTCTAGCTATAGGATCTGACCACGTATTGCTATTTTCAGTTATTATTTGTGTTCAATTGACATTATTTCTTCCCATGGTATTGCAATAGTCTCCTTACTCGATTCCCTAGATGCTCTTACTCCAAATAATCAGTCTTAACACAGAAGTAAGATAATGTCAGATGAAGTCATTCCTCTATTCAAACCCTCCATGGCATTCCATCTACCTCAGAGTATAAGCCACATTCTTACTACAACCCAAAATACCCTACTTAATCTAATCCCCATTTCTTTTCATGTTCTATTACTTGCTCCTCTTTCATTTAGCTTCAGCCAGACAATCCTCTTTCCAGTTCCTTTCAGAGACTAGGCATATCCTTGGCTGAGGCATTTTGAACTTGCTGGTCACTCTGGTAGAAGGGCTTTTTCTCTACAGGTATTTTCTCTTTATTTGGGTTTACCTAAATATCCTTCTTCAGGAAGCAAAGAGCAGAGCTTTCTTGAGCCGACCAGTAGGAAAGGGCAGCAACTGTCCCTCTTACTTCTCAGTGCACTCATGTTCTATCGCGACCTCTTATACTGAAATTTTCTCCTTGGCTCTTGTGTATTTTACTTCACTATCTTAGTTAGTATCTGTCTCCCTGCCAGAAATAAATATTCTTCTGAGTATATAGGCTTGTGTCTGTTTTGTTCATTGCTGTGTAATCAAATGCCCAGAATGCTTCCTAGCATCATAGTCAGTACCCCAAAAGTATTTCCTATGAATGAACAAAGGAAAATATTTATGAAACAATCTTTAAGATTTTTGAAGAATTTCTGACAACAGGGACAGCTAGGTACCTCAGCCGTTTAAGCATCTGACTCTTGATTTCGGCTCCGGTCATGATCTCACGCTTGGGATTCTCTTTCCCTCTCTCTTTGACACTCCCCTGCTCATATATGCATGTGCACATACTCTCTAAATTAATTAATTAATTAACTTAAGAAAAAAAGACTTTCTGAAAACAAATAATGAAAGGAATATTGAGGCCTTTAGGCATTAACATAAACATTATCTCTAAAAAGATTTATAAAAGCAAAAGAAAAGTATGTAAATATTAAACACTAAAGAGCTTATAAAAATTATAGTACATCCATATAATGAAATAGAATACCTGGAAACAACTACATACAAAGGCACAAGTTGATTCACTGTTAGTTACAGGTGAAATAGATATTACTCTACCATATTTACATTGAAATTCCAAATTTTTATCAAAATATTACTATATAATAGATAATTGATGAACAAATCCATGTATAAATGTCAGAATTAAAACAGAAATTTTCCCTGGGTAATGAGAAGAAAAAAAAATTCTCCTTTTCGTTTGGTGTGATTTTAGGGGTTTTTCAAATTTTCCCACAATATAAGAGAAAACTTACATAATCAGAAAAACAAAATGTCTGTAACACAAATCCATTCCTATAAAGCAAGAAAAGTCTGCTCTCTTTACACAAACCACAGATTTAAAAAGCAAGACAAAGTTTGGGTGATAAATTTACTCAAACATCTAGCATAATTACTGACCCATCTTTCCTAAGACTTCGTATGAAGTTTAGAAAAACAATTCAGTACTTCAAGACCAAGGCTATATAGGGATAAACAACATCTGTTGAGTTTTCCATTAAAAAAAAATCACCTTAAGTTACTCATTCATGTACTCTCTCAAAAATAGCTTAGTTTGATGTCTAAATGTCCATCAACTGATGAACGGATAAAGAAGATGTGGGGTATATATGCATGGAATACTACATGGCAATGAGAAAGAATGAAATCATGCCATTTGCAGCAAAGTGGATGGAACTGGAAGGTATTATGCTGAGTGAAATAAGTCAGTCAGAGAAGGACAGATATCATATGTTTTCACTCATATGTGGATCTTGAGAAACTTAACAGAAGGCCATGGGCGAAGGGAAGGGGAAAAAATAGTTACAAATGGAGAGGGAGGCAAACCACAAGAGACTCTTAAATACAGAGAAAAAACTGAGGGTTGATGGGGGTGGGGGAGAGGGCAAAATGGGTGATGGGCATTAAGGAGGGCACTTGTTGAGATGAGCACAGTGTGTTGCATGTCAATTTGACAGTAAATTATATTCATAAAAATTAGAAAATTAAAAAAATAATAAAACAAAATACTTAGTTTGAGAGCCTCTGGGAAGTTAAGGCCTAAAAGACCCAATGTGTTGGCTCTGATGGCTGAGCCATGGTACACTGACTCCCATGGTGATTTGGAACAATACAGGGTTTTGAATTGTTCTTTAGCCAAGACATAAAATGGTAAACTTTCTACACAAAGTCGACCACTGTTTGCAGGCATAAGGAGAAGAAGAAGCATGGATATTGCAATGAAAATTAGTGAGAAAGATAAAAATTTTGCAGATTTGTCCCCTCCTAATCCTTTCCATATGATCCATAATTCACCATTATTTCAACAATTTTGTATAAAGCTTATTACTTACATTGCTATTTCTTGTACTTAAACAACTTAGAAAGTACTAAATTCATTTTAGATATTTTATTGTAAAATATCCTGTTTTTACTGAGAATGTGCTATCTTTACATACTTGCAAAGTGACTTTTTATTTAGAAATAAAATCAAGAATAAAAAACAAATGCAAAATGCAAGAATTACAAATATTAGCTCACTTAAACAGTTCTTTTGATTTTTGTGTGCTAACACACATTGACATTTGGTCTATATTTTCATACACAGTAAACCTTTAATTCGAACATGTGATCTTTAATTTGTGAATAAAAGATGATATATAAGAAAATTATTAAATTTACATAAAGATGGTAAAAAAATAAAATTTAAACAAACTGATAATATGCAGCTATTTTTTTACAGTTAGTAGATATCTCTTCATTATGTAAAAGACTAAAATCAAAAAATTACTTTTAAATTCCATCAAAGAGAGAAAATGTAATGATAAAACCCTCTCCTTAAAGGAAGACAGTTTATTTTCTGAAGTTATGAGAAAGGAAATGCTGTGCTCAGTGCTGCAGGGTAAGTGCCTCCCACAGCACGGAGGCCTGGCTTCCTTGGGTGCGCAGTGAAGATTCCATTTCTTCAGTGCATTTATAGCTTCACAGCCTACTGGAGCCCCACAAAGGGGGAGGGAAAATGAAGGTAAGAAGGTAGTAATTGCTTTACAGATTACTTGGGATGCCTAGAGCACATTATTTCACCTTGTGTAAAAAAAAGGACAGAGGTAATATAACATTGTGTGTCAACTACACTCAAATTAAAAAAAAAAAATGAGGGAGAGAGCTTATGTATTTCTAGTAAATTAATTTTTTCCCCAATGGTAGGGAAAGGAAAGCATGGAGACCCTGATTTTATTTTGGAAGACAAGTATGTTTTTGTACAATTGCAGATACAGGTGGATTCCTCTGCCTGCCAACTCATGTAAGGCCGGTGGGTGTCTGAGCATTTGGTTTAGAGATGAAAATGCCATGCCCAGGTTTATCTTTGCTCTATAGGAAGCTCTCAAATTGGCACAAGAAAATAAACACGGTGTCCAACTTGAGGCTCCTGCTCCTCCTATAAAACTTGGAACAAACAGACTGAAACCCTACAGCTGCGGGTGACTCAGACCCACAAAGGAGACAACTTCAAAGGCAGTCTCTCTCTCCTCCTTTTCTCTCCATCAGTAGCAAATTGATTAGAAGTCTCACCCATTGTCCAAAGCATTCCACACTCTAAGGGCCTGACATAGCCTTTGTGTGCAGGAGAAAGCTGAGGTTCCCACAAAGAGAGAGACAGAAAGGTCACCGTTGAGTGGTGATTATGGATCTCACTGAAAACAATCACAAAAATCACAGAGAAAAAGACATTCATGCAAATTAAACCGGGTAGTCTGTGCAACTATTACTAATTGATTCATTTTCATCATTCCAAACCTTTATATAGGTCTCTTGTGTGTATTACATATGTATACAGACACATACATATATACATACAGATACATATTTGTGTATACATATATGCTACATATGACTTGCTATACATATGTATTTGCTATCTATTTTTACCAAAAAAATGTCTATTGTTCACACATATATACACATTTGCAAACACCCCATCCATAATGGTAGAGGAGTTAAAAAATTAAAATGTAACAGAAAAGGAAAGAAAATGCCTCAAAACAAGTAACTAGCAAGAAAGCCAATTACTGAAAGCTTCTAAGATATTTGAGTCATGTGAAATTATAAACTTTAGTGAGAAACAGCCCAAGAATGGAATTGCAGTCAAAGATGAATGATTCAAGTTGGCAATACTTTGTTACCTAGAACTTTTAGATGAAACAATGATTAAAGCATCATCATGTGTCTCGTTTAATCTTATGTTTTTAAACACCTTGCTACTTTCCTAGCATAAAGGAGGTGTTTGACTTTAGTTGAATTACATAGTTCTCAAATTATATCTGTGAATCTTAGTACAGTGGCCACTACCAGATTTTTAAAAGTTATTATGTAAGACTTTCTGTGCCATCCGTTACATATATTCTATCATCTGTGATTTATGAACCTTTTATCTTTCTTCTTTCAGGATGCTAAATTCCATCATAATTATCTTCAGGCAACTGGGAACAGTCTGTTCTCTCGCTGTGATTATGAACTGTCATCTATATTCTGGAGAACACATGAAGTTTAAGTTTCTTAAAGCTGGACTATAAAATCTCAACAAAAATCATCATTCTCATTACTGCCTTTTTTTTGTTTGTTTGTTTGGCCATGTGGTCAGTCTGTACAGTAACTAGATTTCTCAAATGTTCCATGAATTTCATTTTGAATAAAAAAGAAGAAAGATGACATCTTTCTAGATGGCATAAAACTAGATACTTCTCACACACTTTCTTTTTTTTTTTAACATGAACATTTCAAACACAAGATAAAAAAGGATGCCCAACGCATGTATTGATCAAGCCATAGATGCTCCAGTAAATAGGACTCTGGGATCTAAACTTCATGGTCGAACAGGGCTGCCTTTGTCCTTGACATGAAATGCAGATTATCTTCTGCTTCTGCTGCCACTTTCTTTACTTCTATTCATAAGTTTCTATTACCTGCTGGCCTATTGTGTTACTATTCGTAACACACAGTTCTTTGTAAGGAAGAACCATCCACAGAATAAACAGCCGTTTATCCCACTACTGCAAAACCTGTTTTGAGAACTAAATACATTGTTTCCCAAAATGTTTTATCAGGGATTTTATCAGGGTGGTATCAGGAGAAATGAAATATGGGGAGGAAAAAAAAGCATTCCTATTCTTTTGATCCTTTGCATTCCATGAATATCAATCGTTACTGGCTCTTCCAGGGCCATCTAGGCATATTTTCCTTTCATCCTTGTAAATTCTGACAATTGTGAGCTACCAACTTGGGGAAAACTGGGGAGTCAAAGAGAAGCAATCTGCCATCTTATTACTAGGTTTCAGGTGAAAAATTATGAAGTGACCTATGATGCCCCTTTATAAGGTTTTCTTTTTCTTGGTTCTATAAATTTAAGGATTAAAAAATTTTTTTTATAATATTAGGTGTCTGGTATAGCAAGCAAACTCAGTCTTTGTATTGACAGCACTGTTAAAGCATAATGGCCTCTATGTTGTGAAGCAAAAATATATTTATTAATATTTTCTTCTTTTGGATAACAATTTCTGACTACTTGGTTGCCATCTGGTCAAGCTATTCTTTGCAAAACTTATGTCATTCTGTCTGCTGAGTTCATTTTGTTCTCAAGTGGCATTTGACTCAAAAGAGTGGGTGGCTCTGCTGATTAGTGTTACCTAAACTAAAAATATACCTTTTTTCAGAAAGCCAATGTTAAAAGCAGATGTATACAATAAAATCATGTAATAAACGAGCTGTTAAATGAGAATAGCCAGTTTCTTCACCAACGTGGCTAACTGTCTAATATTGAAACAGTCTTGTACATGAAAACATAAAAATTAGATGGCAACTGACTGCCTTTTGCTCAGAAAGTCTGAAAATATAACTAAAGAGACTATAAGCAAAGTATCTATATGTGCACAGGAATCTTCCTATAGCTACCAACATAAAATTAAATCAGAGTAATACCTCAAATTGTATTCCTTTTGCTAATATTGCTCCTACTTTAATATAGATTTTTTAAAAACAGTTCTCAATAACAAAGATAGAGTTTAGCATAAATATCATCCCGTCTAAATACACATATTTTTCAGCTTTATAGTAATGGATAATCTTGAGTTACTGCTTCCAGTCTTAGAACAGGGGTTCTTAAAGTGTGGTCCAGAGGACCCCTGGGGGTCCCTGAAACCCTTCCAGCATGTCTATGAGATCAAAACTATTTCATAATAATACAAAGATATTACATTCTGGTTTACACTCATTTTCTCGTGAGTGCACAGCAAACTATTACAGAAGCTACATGTGATGTTACAACAGAAATAAATATGAAATTCCAGCTGTCATTTGCAAACTGGACATGAAATTTGCAAAAATGCAAAACAAGACTACTCTTCCCATTTATTATTTTCCTTTTAGAAAACATTTTTATAAAAAACTTTCTATTTATGCTAACATATAATAGGTTCATTATTGCTATTGTAAATATCTAAGTGCCTCAATTTTCATTTCTAATATAGAAAATGTTAATAAATATACACTACACTCAAAAATCTATTGAGAGCCCTCAATAGTTTTTACCAGTATTTGAGAAATTCTGCCTTAAAACACAGTTGGCCTTGATGACACCCTTCTCTCATAAACTTTGTAAGTTAAAAGGAATACTGAATGCAGGTATCAGACCTGCAATTTCCTTTGGATCTCTACTTTTTATGTACAACAATGTAGCCATGAGTAGGGATTTAGTAAATACTCATTAACTGATTGATAGGTAATGTTTAAATTGGAGAAAAGAGTAGAGATGATATAGGCTTCTAGAAGCTTCACAACTATAGATACTTCCCTTGCTGGAAATTTCATTAAATTCT
The DNA here is from genome assembly GCA_028646485.1 of Cryptoprocta ferox. Taxonomy (NCBI): domain Eukaryota; kingdom Metazoa; phylum Chordata; class Mammalia; order Carnivora; family Eupleridae; genus Cryptoprocta; species Cryptoprocta ferox. The sequence goes on from CM053559.1 coordinate 14,325,162, forward strand.
ATCAGATTTCTTTGAATTGATCTTCCCTGACGATGTGACAAATTATTTAGAAAATTAATACTCCAAGCACTGCTAAAGATGATGAGACTGTTAGGTCTAAATACCATGAGAGATACTGTCTGGGTGTGAATTTGCATTTTTATTTATTCAAGGAGGTCTCTGTTTTCTCCCTAGTAATGCTGCGGTGAGCTAGGTGTCAAGTGGCCTTGTCATGTTTAATATTGTTCCACTGACATACAAAGATTACGGCTGTTCTCACAACCAACCCCAGAAATTAACAGCATGTTACATCTTTTCCACCTAATTCGGAGTCATCCTCACTCTGATTCTGGATCTGACACATTCTCATTTGAATTAAAACAAAAAGCTTATAAATTGAGATTGTTCAGTAGATTGAACATTTTCTTAGATGCTTTAGGGATGAGAACTACTCAACACTGAATTTGTTCTCCCAGACTTGGGTATAGATTTCTTTCTTTCCATTACTAATAGCTAAGCGTTAGCATTTTGACTTCCAAGTTAGTCTCAAATGACATCTTGATCTCATAAAAGAAGTCTAAACTAGGAATCCTTTCCTTACATGCTGAAAAAGGAGTAAGGCAAAGCACTATTTCCCATTTTTGGATTGGTCATTAATTGTGCCATTCTGTCTGCTATTGCTCTAGAAGGAAAGAAGTTTCTAATTAGCTGGGTACCACAAAGTTCAGTATGTCAGAGTACAGTCCCATCAGATAAATTCAGTCATTAAGTGATCTAAGTGTAGACTGATATTCCGTCCATACAACAAAACTCTACTGAAATCTTCACCTTTTTAAACAAGTGCAGGATGAGGTGATAAGCAGAAGGAGCTCAAGCTAGAAAGTTAGAAATGTCTGTATTTCAGTCCCAGCTTTGATACTTACTGATTTTTGTGATATTGACAATTTTAACCATTCTGAGCCCCAGTTTCCTTTCGGTAAAATACCAACAACAATGTTTACCTGAAGGAGACTATATGGAAAACTTCTAGCATATTAACTGTCACATGGCAGACAGTTAATAAATAGCAATTATTATACAGCTAATAGGGTAGATTTTTTTGTTGTCATTTTACATAAGAGTATCTATTGGGTATATAGAGTTTAAAGAAAGCTGGAGGGGACAAATTAAATTTAACCAAGAAGTCCAAGAACCTGATGGGACAAATGAGATCAAGAAGTGAATCCTACTTTTAAAGAGAAAAAGGTTTTGAATTCATTCAGATAGACAAGTATGTATGTCAAATAATGTTGTATGTTTAGACCATACATGTAGGGGGTTTATAACAGGCAACACATCCTGGGGAAACCAATATCCAATAGCAGTCATGAAATCATGTAGAATTTAGGAACAATGCTTGAGTTCATCTCAAGCTACTAAGAAAAAGTAAACACAAAATCAAATTACTACTACCTTGAGAGTTTTCTTGACTGGAAGACAGGAGGGTGGTGGGCATGGCAAACACTGGATTTTATGTTGATTTGGATAGATGTACTCTTGTTAGAATTCAGGACCATGGTGGAAATCTCAGTTAGAAAGGAATATCTAATAAGTAGGCAAGTAATTTTAGTAATCTTAGACTAAATCAGACCATTTGATCATTTTTCCTTGGACCTAATTTGAGATGACTGTATAGAGATGCAGCAAGAAAGTGGAAATATACTTGTCCAAGCATCTTTGTGCTAGGAATGTTACTGTTTGGTATTGTGACCACAGATTGTAGACACCCTCATGATTACTTAAGTAATTCTCTGTGATGTTTACATACACAGTCAAATGAGGTTTCATTCAAAGTTACTGAAAACACAGAAATTACTCTATAAGTCTATCTCTAATAATGTGGTATTTAAAAAAAATCGAAGAGTTGCATCAAGACCAGATTATTATATAGTTCTAGACCAGGTTTATGAGCCATCTCCATAGATCAACCCTCAAAACCATTAGAATGTATTCATCTTCTTACTGATGACCATCACTATCAAAAGTTGAAACAGTTCTCAGAGTGTCACAGAATGTTTAAACCCTGGTTACCACTTTAGGTTAGCCTAGATTCCCAGGCTCTACGGGATCTTGTAAAATTATGAAATGTTCTACACCTTTACTTCAAATTCTTCTTCAGTGAGCCACATAGTTAGCCTAGATTTCTGGGCTCTATGGGATCTTGCGAAAATATAAAATCTTCTACACCTTTACTTCAAATTCTTCCTCAGTGAGCCTCATAGTTAGCCCTTTCCCCAGGCTAACACCACCAAAATTCATTTCTGTATAGGTCCTCTGGGATCCTGTCAGCACATATTACATGGGTAATGCAATTCCTTTGTAGTATATGTTATTTCTTACTGGCAAAGGACTTATATTTCCCTGCTCAGGCTGTTCTAAGGCTTGATTTTTGGTACAGGGCCAGGGACAATGAGTGGTGGTGGTAATGTGTCTTGTGGAAAGAAGACCCCATCTTGGAAGGCATCTGAGAACAAAATTGTTAAAAGCAATGAGATTCTGGCAATGAGCAAAGGACTTCTTCTACCAGATGGGACATTCTGGCACACTGAGTTTGGGGTCAAGATTCTCAAACTCACCCACTAAAACATCGCCGCTATCCAGGTGTCAGAATTCCAGCCCTTCTCCATTAGAACCCTGTTGTTGACAGAAGATTTACTGAGAATTTAGTCTCCTTTTTGGTATATAATCAAACCCTAGGCCTGATGTTGAGCAACTCTATCCTGTGGCTTCAGGAAATAAAAATCTCTTGTAGCTGCCATATAGGCCCCCTGGCTTTACAACAGTACTTTCCAGTTTGCAATTTACTGCACTACACCCGTCATTTTCCTTTCAAAGTCTGCTGTGCCATTAAAAGCAGATACCCTACTTTATTATCCTTAAAATTACCACTGTCCTGTAACAATCAAGTACCAGAATGTCTTGATGTCTGGATGCTTTTCCTCTAACTACACTTCTTCTGAATTAACATTACAGTTTGAGGTGATTGTGATGTCACTAAATGCCAGAAGTTAATATCACCCCACTATGACCAGCCAAAGGGTCCTTACTTCTTTTACACAGATGAGCAATTTATTTCCAAATCTTGTCCTAAGGGTTTGCTTTCTAGAACCCCTTTGGTTTTCTAGAAAATAGACACTGTGGCAAGGACTAACTATTAGACATTTATTTGAAGGTAGAGTCCTGAGGGGGGAAAAAAGGAGAGACAAAAAGGAAATGAAACAATGTGATTTATATATGCACTGGTTTAGCTTAATGAGCTCTTCACATGCAAATACTTATCATGAGAAATCTGTTCCAAAGATAAATAGAAAAACTGTGCTTTTGAAAATTCCATCAAGGGGAGCAAAAGAAAGATAATATTTCTACTCAGTTTCTTCTCATCTTCTGTCCAATTGGTCAAAGTTCTCCCTAACTGGATTTAATTGCCTCATAGTCTTAGGTTATATATGCTAGCACCTGTGGTTGGAATATATCTACTTGGCAGAAAAAGAGCCATGCCTTATCATATGATGTTTTCTCCAAGTTCAAAAGTCAAGAGAGCTACCCGACTAAAGATGCTGTTGGTCTCAGATGGCAAAAACATATGCCAAACACAAGGAGTTGATCTTTCAAGTAATTACTGGGGTGAAGTATTTCACCTGCGGCTCCACAAGAGTGTTGAGCCAAGAAAAGCTAACAATGTACATAGTTTATACATGCTATTTGATGGGTGAGATTTTGCAAGAGTGATGAATTTAAAAGGCAGAAACAACAGCTATTAAGGAAAGCTATTCATGCCTAATATTTGAGATCATTTCTAGTTTCAAAGTGAGTAACAATTGATGACAAACATCAACTATTCCAAAAAGGGTTTAGGAAAGTAGAGAAGCAGAGAGCTGTGTAGTGAAGCCTCCTGACCACTGTGCAGATTGTTAGAAAAGAGATGTATGCTCATATGGTAAGAGTCAAGACCATAATATAGAGCAATAAGATGAAAATAAGGTTTCTTAGTTTGAGTAAAGCAATTCACAGTCTGGCAGTTCAATCATAGGCAACCCTTGCTAATATATTTCAATTACTAAGTGATGGGTAATAGAAGGCAGAACTTGCTCAGAGCAAAACGAAGAAGAGAACAGAGCAGAAAAGGTAATGAAAGTCATCAGCTAGCAAAGGATGTGCTCACACACCATAGCAGTGCTTTTCAAAATTTAATGTGCATACAAATAATATAAATGTCTTATTAAAATACAGAATCTGATTCTGTGGTCTTGGGGTGGGATCTGACATTCTGTAGGTCTCAAATTTTTCCAGGTGATACCAATGCTAATGATCCTATGATCATTGTGTACTACTAAAAAATACTATGTAATATTAATAGCTATTATAAGGGATGCCTAAAACTACAGGCCAAATTCTGAAAGTCTTAATTATTTCCAGAAAACAAGGAGCAAGGGCTATTTTGTATTCTAATAAAGGGCAGGTCTCTGAGACAGCATCACAAAATGAACAAAACCAATCTGTTACCAGAGTGTGGATGAGAGGCATAGGCAGATGGATTAGTAATCAAAATAAAAATAATCTATGCTATTGCAAAGGCCAGTTAAAGAGAATCTAGTGCATGTGCAGAAATTGAAACAGGACTTGAGGAATGACCTGCTCTTAGCAATGTCCTAATAGGTTCATGCCCAATGGGACTGCGGCTCCTACTTCCAAGTAGAAGCAGAGATGGCTGTGGAGATGGGAGGAATTTGGGTCACAGTATGTCCGGTTTATTGGTCACAATTGGCTGCTGTTTTTAAATCACTTAAATACAAAAACCTAATCCATACTCCATTATGGAAATTAAAGAGGTGAGAATTATGTCCTTTGAGTAAAAAAAGAAGTCTCCCAGTTATTTGATTGTCTTTCTAGAATCATCTGGCATCCTTGAGACCATCAGAGAAGAGAGAAACACTGTCAAACTTGTAAACCCAGATCCGAAAACCTGTGTATACATAGGTATGCGTGTGTCTGCATGTGCATAGGTTTCAAGGCTGGAGGTTTATTGACTGTAATCAATCTCAACTTCCTTGAAACACTTGCCTACAGCTTTGTGTCGCAGGTGTGTGCAGAAACTCATGTGAGAATAAGAGCAGAAAAGATGTAATTCTTCTACTCTCCATTTGCTCTTTGGAGACAAATCCAACTTAATCCTCTAAATTAAATTCAGAAACCCGTTTCCAGGAATTTTTCAACACTTAAAGAGTAAAGGAACAAAACTTGAAAGGATGCTATGAACTGAGACTATGGATTCCCCCACACCCACACCCACCCCCAAATAGACAGCATGCAGTCTTAAAATCTATCATTAAGATCTATGACACCCAAGACATTTTAAGTGAGTCTACAAAGACTGTAAACTTTAATTTGTGTTTTGTAAGACAATATTAACATCCTCTTGATAAAAATCATCACACTGAGTGCTGAAGTTCACATGTTCCTTTCAGTGAGCACAAACAGGATGAGAGTTCCTGAAGATTTGTACAATAATCTTATGTACGGAATTAACAAAACTACCTTGAATAACAATCTCTTAATTTAATAACTTACCTGACAATAACCCCAAAGTTTGCATCTCTAAACCACACATGTCTCTTCATCTTCAAACTATAGTTTAGTGAAGTATTTTCTCTGAGATATCCTGTGAGCACCTCAAACTCAACACATGCAATGTTATAGTCAACATCTCATTCCCTACCACTGAAACTTGTTTTCTTTTTCCTTTCTTAATGCATTTTGGTTAATGTCAACCTCATGGACCCAAGGATCCAAAACCAGAAATCAAGGACTCTACTTTTTGCGATTAGGGTCAAAATGGTGGAAAAGTAGGGGGACCCAAAGTTCTCTCGTCCCTCAAATACAACAGTATTGAGGCCAGAGCCTGAGAATTTCAGGAATCCGGGCTACAGAGTAACAGAAACACCTCCAGGGGCCCAATGGGGGACAACTTGGTGGGCCATAGACATTTTTAATCTACTCTTTTTACACCTCTTCTGTATCTTCTTTATTCTCCTTTCTCTCTATCCCTGGATTAAGCCATACAGCTTCTCTGATTATCTGATTCACTGCCTGGTCAAAAATGATAAAGCCAAGAAAAAGAGAGGTAAGAAAAATACTAGACCATGAGGGGAGAGTGACAACCAAGTGATTCAATGAAACGTAATAATATCCATTTCATAGGAGTTCTAGAAGAAGAAAAAAGAGAAAAAGGGGCAGGGGGTTTACTTGAACAAATTATAGCTAAGCATATCTCTGATCTGGGAAGGAGATAGACATCCAAATACAGGAAGCACAGAGAACTCCCTTCATATTTAACAAGAATAGGTATTCTCCATGGCCGATCATAGTGAAACTGGCAAAATACAAAGATGAACAAAGAATTCTGAAAGCAGCTAGGGACAAGGAGGCCTTAACTTACAAGGGTAGACACATAAGGGTAGCAGCAGACCTGTCCACTGAAACATGGCAGGCCAGAAAGGAGTGGCAGGAAATATTCGATGTGCTGAGTAGGAAAAATATGCAGCCAAGAATCCTTTATCCAGCAAAGCTGTCATTAAGAAAAGAAGGAGAGATAAAGGCTTTCCCAAACAAACAAAAACTGAAGGAGTTCATGACCACTGAACCAGTCCTGCAAGAGATCATAAGGGGGACCCTGTGAGTGGAACATTGCAATGACTACAAAAGAACAGAGACATCACCACAAGCATGAAGCCTACAGGTAACACAATGACACTTAATCCGTATCTTTCAATAATAACTCTGAATATAAACGGATTAAATGCTCCTATCAAAACATATAGGGTTTCAGAATAGATTAAAAAAATAAGACCTATCTATATGCTGTCTCCAAGACACTAATTTTATACCTGAGGACACCTGCAGATTGAAAGTGAGGGGATGGAGAACCATCTATCATGCTACTGGAAGTCAAAAGAAAGCTGGAGTAGCCATACCTGTAGACAAAATAGATTGTAAACTAAAGGCTGTAACAAGGAAGAAGGGCACTATATCGTAATTATGGGGTCTCTCCATCAAGAAGAGCTAACAATTATAAATGTTTATGTCCCCAACTTGAAAAACCCAAATATATAAATCAATTAATCACAAACATAAGCAATCTTATTGGTAAGAATGTGGTAATTTCAGGGGACTTTAATACTCCACTTACAGCAATGGACATATCATCGAGGCAGAAAATCAATAATAAAAAAAAAAACTGCCATGAGTGATACACTGGACCAGATGGACTTGACAGATATATTCAGAACTTTTCATCCAACAGCAGCAGAATATGCATTCTCCTCGAGTTCATTTGGAACATTCTCCAAGATAGATTGCATACTGGGTTACAAAACAACCCTCAATAACTATAAAAGAAGTGAGATCATACCATGCATATTTTCAGATCATAATGCTATAAAACTTGAAATCAACCACAAGAAAAAAATTGGAAAGCCTCCAATGCATGCTGGTTAAAGAACATCCTACTCAACAATGAATGGGTCAACTAGGCAATTAAAGAAGAAATTAAAAGATATATGGAAGCAAATGAAAATGAAAACATGACAGTCCAAATCTTTGGGATGCAGTAAAGGTGATTCTACAGGGAAAATACATTGTAACCCAGGCCTATCTCAAGAAACAAGAAAAATCCCAAATAAAAAATCTAACAGCACACCTGAAGTAAATGGAAGCAGAACAGCAAAGAATCCCCAAAGCCAGCAGAAGAAGAGAAATAATGAAGATTAGAGCTAAAATAAACAAAATAGAATCCAAAAAAACAATATAACAGATCAATGATTCTAAAAGCTGTTTTTATTGAAAAAATAAATGAAATTGATAAACCCCTAGCCAGATTTCTCAATAAAGGAGAGAGAACCCAAAAAGATAAAATCACAAATGAAAGAGGAGAGATCAAAACCAACACCACAAATACACACAATTATTAGAGAATGCTATGAAAAATTATATGCCAACAAACTGGACAACCTGGAAGAAATGGAGAAATTCCTAGACACCCCCACAGTACCAAGACTCAAACGGGAAGAAATAGAAAATTTTAACAGACCCATCTCCAACGAAGAGATTGAATCAGTTATCAAAAATCTCCCAACAAATACAAGTCCTAGACCAAGGGCTTCCCAGGGGAATTCTACCAGACATTTAAGGCAGCGTTAAAACCTATCCTTCTTAAGCTGTTCCAAAACACAGAAACGGAAGGAAAGCTTCCAGACTCATTCTACGAAGCCTGTGTCACCTTGATTCCCAAACCAGAAAGAGACCCCACTAAAAAGCAGAATTACAGACCAATACCCCAGATGAACGTTAATGCAAAAATTCTCAACAAGATACTAGCAAATAGAATTCAACAGCATATAGAAAGAATTATTCACCATAATCAAGTGGAATTCACTCCTGGGCTGCAGGGCTTGTTCAATATTCACAAATCAATCAATGTGATACATCACAGTAACAAAATAAAAGATAAAAACTATATGATCCTAGCAATAGATGCAGAAAAAGGATCTGACTAAATACAACATCTTTTCTTAATAAAAACCCTCAAGCAAGTCAGGATAGAAGGAACCTTACCATCTTAAAACCATAAAATAAAAGCCCGCAGCTAATATCATCCTCGATGGGAAAAAACTGAGAGCTTTCCCCCTGAAAGCAGGAACAGGACAAGGATGTCCACTCTCACCACTGTTGTTTAATGTAGTGTTCGAATTCCTAGCCTCAGCAATCAGACAACAAAATGAAATAAAGGGCATCGAAATTGGCAAAGATGAAGCCAAACTTTCATTTTTCACAGATGACATGATACTTTACATGGAAAACCCAAAGGACCACACCAAAAGGCTGCTAGAATTCATGATACGTGAATTCAGCAAAGTTGCAGGATACAAAATCAATGTACAGAAATTGGGTGCATTTCTATACACCAATAACGAAGCAACAGAAACAAGTAATTGATCCCGTTTACAATTGCACCCAGAAACATAAAATACCTAGGAATAAACCTATCCAAAGATGTAAATTATCTGTATGCTGAAAACTACAGAAAACTAAGGGAAGAAATTAAGGAAGACACCAACAAATGGAAAAACATTCATGCTCATGAATTGGAAGAACAAATATTGTTAAAATGTCAATACTACCCAAAGCAATCTACACATTCAATGCAATCCCATTCAAAATTGCACCGGCACTCTTCTCAAAGATAGAAAAAACAATCCTAAAATTTGTATGGAACCGCAAAAGACCTTGAAGAGCCAAAGTAATGTTCAGAAAGAAAACCAAAGCGGGAGGTATCACAATCCTGTATTTCAGCCTCTACTACAAAGCTGTCATCATCAAGACAGTATGGTATTGCCACAAAAACAGACCCATAGACCAAAGGAATAGTAGAGAGAACCCACAATTGGGCCCCCAAATGTATGGCCAACTAATCTCTGACAAAGTAGGAAAGAGTATCCAATGGAAAAAAAAAAGTCTCTTTAGCAAATGGTGCTGGGAGAACTAGACAGCAACATGCAGAAAATTGAAACTAGACCACTTTGTTATACCATACACAAAAATAAACTCAAAATGGATGAAAGACCTAAATGTGAGATAGGAAACCATCAAGCAACTTCTTACTTGACCTGTCTCTGAAGTCAAGGTAATTAAAAGCAAAAATGAACCATTTTGACCACATCAAAATAAAAAGTTTCTGTACTGCAAAGGAAACAATCAACAAAACTAAAAGGCAACTGACTGAATGAAAGAAGATACTTACAGACAATATATCGGGTAAAGGATTAGTATCCAAATCTGTAAAGAACTTATCAAACTCAACACCCGAAAACTAAACAATCCAGTGAAGAAATGAGCAAAAGACATGAATAGATACTTCTCCAAAGAAGACATCTAGAGGGCCAACTGACACATGAAAAAATGCTCAAAATCACTCATCATCAGGGAAATACAAATGAAAAGTACACTGAGATACCACCTCATACTGGTCAGAGTGGCTAAAATTAACAACTCAAGAAATAACAGATGTTGGGAAGGATGTGGAGAAATGGGAACCCTCTTGCACTGTTGGTGAGAATGCAAATTGGTGAGGCCACTCTGGGAAACAGTGTGGAGATTCCTCAAAAAACTAAAAATAGAACTACCCTACTACCAGGATTTTATCCAAAGGATACGAGTGCTGATTCCTAGGGCATTTGTACCCCAATGTTTACAGCAGTGCTTTCAACAGCCAAATCATGAAAAGAGCCCAAATGGACATCAATTAGTGAATGGATAAAGAAGATGTGATTTATATATATACAATGGAATACCATTTGGCAATGAGAAAGAATCAAGTCCTGCCATTTGCAACAACATGGATGGAATTGGAGGGTATTAGACTAAGCGAAATAAGTCAGTCAGAGAAAGACAGATATCATATGTTTTCACTCATACGTGGAACTTGAGAAACTTAACAGAAGGCCATGGGGGAAGGGAAGGGGAAAAAATAGTTTCAAACAGAGAAGGAGGCAAACCGTAAGAGACTCTTAAATACAGGGAACTGAGGGTTGATGGGGGGTGTGGGAGAAAGAGGAAAATGGTTGATGCGCATTGAGGAGGGCATTTGCTGGAATGAGCACTGGGTGTTGTGTGTAAGTGATGAATCATGGCAATCTACCCCCAAAACCAAGAGCACACTGTATACAATGTATGTTACCTAACTTGACAATACATTAAAAAAAAAAAAAATCAAGGACTCACCTTAACTTTCTCCCTTTCATTTTCAACATCCAAATCTCCAATGGTTCTTTTAAAAAATTTTAACACATTGAAATTTCCAGTAAAAGGGCTCATCAGACTATTTCCAATCAGACTATTACAACAGCTTCCTAACTAGTTTCATCACCTCTAGCCACAACCCATTCCCGAAAGATCAGAAGTGTTCCCAATCTCTCATTTAAATCTGATCATGTCTCTCACTTGGCAATTAAATGTTATTGACTCATTTTGCATAAGGTAAAATCGAAACTTTTTAAGATGGGATGTTGTGTCTTATGTGATTTGTTTACCTAATTAGACATCTGCCCAAACTCCAATAACTCCAATCTCCAATAACTCTTTGTTCTTCAAAAGTAGAATACAGATTCCCAAATACATTATGCTCTGCGTCTTTTTATGTACTACTCTTCCTGGATTGGCGTTTCTTCCTTAACTCTCTGGAATGGAATGGCTGGAAATCCATATTCATTTTCAAATGTCAGCATAACTATTATTACCTAAAAGAAGCCTCTTTTCCCTCTCCCTACCTCCAAAAATGTGGTTAACCTCTCCTCTCCTGTGCTCTTTCTGTATTTTAGACATAATTCTGCCATTTTCTTTCGTACATTCTGTAATCTCTATTATCTCCCTTGGTTATTGTAATGTACAACCAAGGAAGAGAACCAACATTAACAGATTTGAGAGACACTACTGGAAACATATAGAAGAAAGCATTGGATGAACAGCCTCCCTCAGATGTAACAGGAAGGGAGGGCAGAGAGAAATAACCCTCAAACAAGCATACATACACCCATCTGTGTGCAAAGCAGTGTGAAGCCTTTTCATGGATGTTTTCTCTTTTATTCTCTATTTACCTCTTTGTAGTTTCACTACTTGTGGGTAAGCCAGCCAGGTAGAAAAATGGAAAGTCCCTTTTCAGGCACATTTTCTCTGGACAGTTGGTAGACGACAGCCTGGTTCTGAACTAAAAGAATACAAGTGGTAAACTAAGCACTGATGTGCAGTATATTTCCCAGCCACCATTCAAACAGAGTTCTCCTAGAACAGAGAAGATATAGGATTGATCTAGATTACCCATTATCTGTTTGAGTACCTAGAGCATGAAGGTAAAATAATTTCAGTGCTTCAATCACTCTTGAATTCCTCCAAATTTTCTCCCGCCTACACCTCTAATGAAAGCCATTAATAAAGCACATACCAGCTGGTCTATAATTCTATCTTTCTCTGCTCATGCACAACAGAAAAAAAAGTTAAAAAAGCAAAAATACTAGTATAGTTATAACCTTAAAAAACCAGTATCTAAAAAGTTGGATATGTATCAGTAAACATTTGTCCAAACCCATAGAACGTACAACACCCAGAGTGAATGCAACTGGTGACTTTACATGATTATAGTGCGTTAATATAAGTTTTACCTAGTATTCCACCCAGTAAGACATGTCCATGACAGCGGAGGTTATGCATGTGTGAGGGCAGAAAGTACATGGGAAATCTCTGTACCTTTCCTTCATTTTTTTCTGTAAACTTAAAACTACTCCCAAAAAATAAAGCCTTAATAAAAAATATTTTTTCTTCCAAATTCTAATGTGACCATGATGAGGTGGGGGAAGGTGAGGGGGGGCAGAAAAGATGGGAGAGGAAAGAAAGATACAGGGTGGCAAAGAGGGACAAAGGAGATTGAGGGGGAAGAAAAACTAATGTCTGAGAAAAGCCTGTTTAGAAATACATGTAAATGTCTTTATACTTCAACGTATAACCCATTTAATGAAGTACTGCCATGACGTCTTAGGTAGAATTTTCACAAATGGGAGTATGATAAAAAGGTCTGACCATAATGATCTCGTGATCCGTGAGTTTGAGCCTGGCGTCAGGCTCTGTGCTGACAGCTCCCAGCTTGGAGCCTGCTTCAGATTCTGTGTCTCCCTCTCTCTGCACCTTTCCCACTTGCTTTGTCTGTCTGTCTGTCTGTCTCTCTCAAAAATAAATAAACATTTAAAAAAAAAGTTCTGACAATATACACTCATGAATCTTTGTGCTTCAATATCAGTGATTCTTTTACCAAAATGACACTTTTGGGGTGTGTGTTTGGTGTCCACGCAGTCTTCACTCTGAGAAGAATTTACAGACTTAGTGATAATTTACAAGTTAAGAGTACTTAAGGCTGCAAACATGCTGAGAGAAAAAAATAAAGAGAAAAGGAATTTCCAGGAATAAATTATTTTTCAATGATAAAATTTTGCAATTTAAAGGATGAACCAGTCTACATAAATTAGATCTCCAAATGAATACAATATTTAGTCTGGTTTCAATCTTTTACTCAATACATATTTATTAGCCACCTTTGATATGACAGATACTATTTCCAGGTCTTGGAGATACAGTGGTCAATAAGCCAGGTAAAGACCCTTTTCTCAAGAAGTTTGCATTCTAATGGAGGTAGGGAATAATTGTCAACAAATCATTTCAGGTAGGATTAACTGTTATAAAAATATTCTCAATAAATAAGAAATATTAATTGATAATTATTAGTGGTAGGCAAACTTTGGTATTTCCAGGATAGAAAGTTATGGGCATATGGTGACATAATAGTTTCTAGCAAGATATTAAATCAGTAATGGTTTAGGAGTTATTTTATGTCTTATAACCATATAACTTTTAATTTCTAGTTATTGATATGTATTTATTTTTTTCTTCCAAGCAAATACTCAAAACACACAGAGGAGTCATAGATGTTGTAATCTACTTTGTGTGGACAGGACAGTTTTATATCCACAATTTATTACACACACACATACACACACACACACATACACACACACACACACACACACACATGCACACAATCTCTAGGAAAAGTTGATTTGCATGTTTCATGGTCTTGAGACAAATCTCTCCCACAAGCCTTCTTAAAATAATCAATCAATGCATTGGGAATTTGTATTGTCAAGTAAATACAGTTGACCTAAACTGCATTAGAAAAGCCTTCTACTTTTCATTTTTAAGATGCAACATCAGTTGTGTCAGTTGCAGCTTAAAAAGTTGGAGTTTGTAAAATTTATTAGGAGTTTTTTAAAAACCTGAGCATCAGGGGTGCCTGGGTGGCTCAGTCAGGTAAGTACCAACTTTGCCTCAGGTGGTGCTCTCACAGTCTGTGAGTTTGAGCCCCTCATCAAGCTCTGTGCTGAAAGCTCAGAGCCTGGAGCCCGCTTTAGATTCTGTGTCTCCCTCTCTCTCTTACCCTCCCCCACTCTCTCTCTCTCTTTCTCTCTCTCTCTCTCTCAAAAATAAATAAACATTAAAAAAATTAAACAAAGCAAAGCAAAACAAAAACCAAAAGCTTTCATCTTATTGAAAGCTTTATGCCCTGTGTGTATCTTCGGGGGGGGGGGGAGGGTTTAATAGTATAGAGGGAGTACTACAAAAATGTGGTCATTTCTAAATTTCCTGAGGGTAAGTTTTCAGAGGGATTCAGGAAATAATTTAGTATCGAGGATTTAATTTAGGTCCTTTTTCTTCCAATCATCTGAGAAATAAAAGTAAGAGAATTATCTTCAGTGCTCACATAATTTCATACCTGCCCTTTTGCTTAATCTCTGGGTGGCTCAGTCAGTTAAGCATGGGACTCTTGATTTCAGCGAAGGTCATGATCTCATGGTTTGTGAGACTGAGCCCCATGTGAAATCCCACATGGGGCCCCACGTCGAGCTTTAAAAGAGCCCCAATTTCCAGAAAGGGTGAAAGTCCTAACAACCGCTGGTTTAGAACTGGTTTATTGTGTCACTTTGTAGAATTTAGTTTTGCACAGTAATATATAAGCTTTGATCTATAACAGTCAGAAAAGAAAAATCCAAATAGTGTTTACATATTTTGCTCAAGTTACAAGCAGTAAAGCCCACCGCCACATAGCAAGCAGTGCAAGAGATGATTAGTATAACAGCGTGGAAGAAAAAAAACTAGTGAAGGGAACTTGTGAGCCAGATGGAAAAGCTGTAAAAACGCAAGCCAGAAATCGCATGACTTTAACTATAGAGCTGTGCCCCCTTCGAATTTGCTAGAACATGCAGATTTCAGCAAACATATTAGAAACAGGAGATGTGTTTCTAATATGTAAAAACACTTTCCCCTTCTTATTCTCTGTAGGGAAACTGCACAGGTGAGTTGGCCACCCAGCAGTTGAAATGAGCCAACGAAACACTAATCCCAGGATCGCTACGGGATTGTTTTGTGCCCTTGGCATGCTGAGCAAACAGCTATAAAATTTCATGGTTTCTTTCTCTTAAAAGCCTCAACCTTTAAGCTCACAAGCAAGTGGAATGCTAGTGGGCATTTCATAAAGGCTTGTTTTGATAGTGGCTGTTAAGGGAGATAATGTATGATTAAAAGGAAGGCAATTTAAATGCAGAGTGATGGGTCAATGTTGAGGGCTATAGGAGAATCTACTTCTGAAAAGGGAGTAAGCAGCCAATTTTATGGGAACTATAGACTGGGGAATAATGCTACTGCATCTGGTATGTAGCCAGCCTAAGACATGGTAAAGGCTGGAATTTTCCTATTTCATGACCACCATCAATACTGGGTTACACATTTTCTTTTAAACACACACAGGTAATTAAGTAGACTCTACACTAAAAATGTCCTTCTGTGAAACAATACAATTTTCCCTCTTATGGTTAAGAGTAAGTCTCAGTTTTTATCTCTCTAGTTATCTGTTGAACAACTTGGGAGCAGAGTGCACAAAGGCAGACAGACATACTAATGCAAGAGGAGACACAAGTACATTGTAAAGACATATGCCTTCATCGGCCCCAGTTTTTCTTTTTTACAAACCACCCTACTGAGATGGAATTCACCTACTGTAAAACCCATGGATAGTGAGCATAGCATAACACCTGGAAAAGTTAAATCATTCTGCTATATGCCTGAAACTACTCTAACAATCCGTGCCAACTCTAAACAAAGTATAAAATTCAGTGACATTTAGTGAGAGTCACAGGGTTGTACAACCACCAGTGTGATTTCATGTTAGAACACTTTCTTTCCCCCCCGAAGAAGTGCCCTGCCCTCCGCTTTGGCCCCCCTCACTCCCAGCCAGAGGCAATGACTCATCTGTCCTGTAAAACTGTGTATCGGAGACAGGTCACACAAATGAAATCATACATCATTTTTTGTGACTAGCTTCTTTCACTTAACATACTTTTTTTCCCTCCAAAATGTATCAATATTTACCTATGTATCTGCACTTCATTCTGTTGACCTGCAGAGTAACAGTCCCCACAATGGATACTTTTATCATTTGATAGACATCTGGGTTATTGATACTTTTAACTTTTGCCATTTCTGGCTTTCTTTGGAGAACTCCCTCTATTATTCCTTGTGAGGCTGAGGTTCTAGCACCCTGGTGTCTCAGGTTTTACCCAGCAGTATCTTTATTTCACTTTATTCTTGAAAGATAATTTTACTAGGGCTAAAGTGTTTGATAGGTTTTTACTTCCATCACTTTGCGTGGGTCTTCTCACAGCCTTGTGATCTCCACCGTTTCTGATGAGAAATTAATTGTTCATGTTTTTAGGGTTCCCTTATACACGGTATCTCTTCATTTGCTTTCAGGATTTGTCTCTGTCTTTCAACATTTTGACTATTAGGTGTCTGGTTGTCGATATCTTTCCATTTATCCTGCTTGGAATGTGTTTGGCTTAGATGAGCCGAGGGATGGTTTTCTTCACATGTGGTTAAGTTTCTAGCCGTCATTTCTTTGACTTTTCTGTCCTTTTTCCTCTTTTCTCTTCCTCTGGTACACCCATCATGTACGCTTTTGTGTACTTAATAGTGTCACCGTTACCCTGAGAGTGGTGGGTTTTTTATTTTTTTTTCATTTTTTCCCTCTTTTTTTCAGATTGCCTAGTCTCCAGTGATGTTTCTTCAGTTACTGATTCTTCTTTCGGACCTCTAATCTACAGTTAAGCACCTCTATGGAATTTTTCATTTATGTTTCATCTCCAGAATTTCCATGTGTTTAAAAATATTTTTTATCTCTTCATTTATACTCTGATGAGTCATCGTCATCATACCTTCCTTTAATTCCTTAAGCATTGTTTCTTTTACTCTTTGAATCCCTTTATGGTAGCGGCTTTGAAGTCTACTATCCCACACTTTGAAAGCAGCTCTCGCCTGTTATTTTTTCCTGTGTATGGATCACACTTGGTTGTTTTTTGGCAGGTTTCTTTTTTTTTTTATTGAAAGCTAGGTATTTTAGGTATAGAGTAGCTAATCTGTATACATACTGATAACTCCCTGAGGGGTCATTCTTGTTGTTTGTAGAGTCATTTATTTGCTTAATGACTTTGTTCAACTACTTCAGCCAATTTTTCATTCTTTCCCAGTATGCAGGCTCTCATATTTCTACTCAGATTTTTTCCCAATGTTTTTATCTCTTGGCCTGGCTCTGTAAAAGTCACCCTTGGGTTGCCCTAAGCTACTTATTGGCTTGAAGGATGCTACACACCTCTAGGAGTTTATGTTTTATTGTCACGTATCCCATCAGGGACTAGTAACTTAAAGATCCCCATTCAGAACTCTTCCTGGAGGGAGTCGCTTGTGGTATGCACTGTTTCCCAGACTATCAGGATTAATGTGATTTTATTTTTATACTTGGCTTTCTAGTAGTCCCCAGGCGAGACTAGTTTATTGTTCAGTCTGTGTTTGGGAGAGTTTGTGTTTAAGTCCTTTATGATAAGGAGGGTTCTGCCCTGTGTTGATGGGCCCTGTGCAGCAGGGGAAATGCTTCCCATTGGCCACACCTACTCTTGTTGGTACCAAGTGGGTGCCGTCAGTGCCCTGCACAGCCTTCCTGAGCCCAAGAATGGACAAGGCTCATAAGAGCGCTCTTCGCAGCTGTCTTTTCCTCTGATTCTTTTTCTCTGGTTACTTTCTTTGCTGTTCGTCCCAAGATTTACATTGTTTTTAAAATCACCCTTAGGGGACGCCTGGGTGGCTCAGTTGGTTAAGCATCAGACTTTCACTCAGGTCATGATTCTGTGGTTCATAAGTTTGAGCCCCACCTCTAGCTCTGTGCTAATGGCTCAGAGCCTGAAGCATGCTTTGGATTCTGTGTCCCTCTCCCCCCCACCCCACCTCCGCCAATTCGTGTTCTGGCTCTTTCTCTCAAAAATAAAAACATTTAAAAAAATAAAAAATTTAAAATTACTCTTAGGTGTAGAATTGTCCATTCCATTCCAAAATAAAGTGAATTTCCTTAGCCAGAGCCACAGCTGCTTGTTCTTATGGCCTGCCTTTCCTCCTGGACAGAATCTTCACACCATTTCACCACTGGTGGGGGTAAGGACTTGCTTTTCCAAGAGTGGTACCCTGCTCCGTAAGTAGCCACAAGGGCAAGGGCAAGATGGTTTCCCCTTTTTGGCATGCCCCTCCTGAGGTGGAACTCCTGCTCTCCCAGGAAGCCAGCCCAAGGACAATTGGGGTCCTGGTATTTTCAGCCTACTGCTTTTAGGGTGAGCTTCGCTTTATAAGTAACAATTGGGTGAGAAGAAGGAAATCTGTTTCCCTCAACCATATTTGCAAGAATAGAACTTCTGCAATCTGGGGCTGGGATGAAGGTGAGAAATGGAAACCCTTGCCCCCACAAGTTGCTCAAGGGGCTCCTCTTCTTGGCTACAAGTGCCCAGGGAAGAGCCCTTGGGATAGAGCTTCTGTGAGGGAAAGCTGGGGCTGGTGGCTAATGGAGCAGTTTGTGCAAGGCTTACCTGCCACAGATTGTTTTCTGTTCTGAGATTTAGTACATTTTTCTCAACAAATGTTCCTCCATTCATTCACATTTTCCTGGGACTTTAATGATGTTTTTATTCCTACTATTTACCAGCTGAACTGGTGTTTTGCTGGAAAGAGGGTTCATCAAGTATTTTACTCTGCCATTCTGGAAGTCTCACCTCCTTCACATTCCACAACTGAATATTTAGCTAAGTAGCATCAGTATATATTCTGAATTATATACCCTATTCTAACTTCCACTTCCACCTTCCAAGGCCAGGAATATTAAATAAGAAAAAGAGCAGAAAAATGATACCCTGTGGATGCATTTCAACACCCTTATGACTCCCACAACCAAGAGCAGTCCTACACACAAACTCTGCCAATGAGACAGATATATCCTGAATTAAACACAGGAATCCAAACTACTTGGTCTCAGGCTTTGTCAGTGGAGGTCCCTTCCAACTTATGGGTACCTGCAACCTGTTTAGGAAGCAATGACATTTATTTTTACAGTAAGATTTTATTTCTGTTTCTTTTTAACCTATTTTTTCTTTCAAGTTGATAAATATTTTCAAAGAATGATAATGCAAGTTTGACTTTTTTCTTTCTGTTATTACCTTTTTAAAGAGAATCCTTTCAAAAGATATTAAATGTCAACCCAGGTGATAGGCATCTTCAGCAGTAATCAATATCCACTTGCTGACTATTCATCAAAACAGGTCACATCTCTAGCAAATTCAAGTGCTTACAATCGCCTTCAAGAGCTGAGCAGGCCCAAGTTTCTACAGAGAGTGTGTTGAGTCATTTGATTAGGTTGGCCACCAAGCCTGGTAATTCAGCCTTTGGAGTGGTAGACCACTGCCTGTTTCACAAGGACATTGCTTACATGGTATTTGTGGACAAAATTCATTCCAGAAATGACACAATACAGTTATGAACAACACCACTGAAATCACACAGCCAAGGAAGAGTCTGAGATTGGTTCTTAAACAGGTAAGCAGTTCATTAAACTCAAATGTTATAGTTCAAACACAGCCGTGTTACTAAATATTCTATCTAGTATTTTGCTGACTATTGAAAAATAAATATAAGCACACTGTGTCTGATTTTCTTAATTACATCTCATGTTAGCTGTGGTTGATAGATATTTATTTTCAATGGTGTCTTTTTCAAATATTCACTTTTATATTTATTTACTTAAGAAGATATTTAGTGCTAGGGCGCCTGGGTGGCTCAGTTGGTTAAGCATTCCCCTCTTGATTTTGGTTCAGGTCATGATCTCATGAGGAGTTTAAGCCCCAGATCGGACTCTCCACTGACAATGTGAAGCCTTCTTGGGATTGTCTCTCTCCCTCTCTCTCTGCTCCTCCCCTGCTCATGTGCTCACTCTCTCAAAATAAATAAACTTTAAAATATATGTATTAAAAAAATTTTGTGCTGTACAAGAAAAGCTGTAGATCTACTGACAATGTATATAGTAATATGGTATATATACAGTAATATGGTATATGGTTGTTTTTGTCTATTTTCTTAGTTTAAAGAGAAATATTCTTTAATGCATTAATGTTTACTAGTGCATATAGGCAGAAGTAGCTACTAACATTGACATCAAATTATTTATAAACTGCATAGTAAAAACTAAAATATACCTTGCAAAGACCCCCTAGAAATGGAAAGACCTGGAATACTGAAATGAAACCTGATCTTGTCTCTCAGGTTTGTTTGAGTAAAACTTGAACTCAAGTCTTCATCTACTTCTTAGATTGGCGCTATCCAATAGAAATCTAATGGAAGCCATTTATTTAATTTTTAATTGTCTGGTAGTCACATTAAAAGAAGGTAAAAATACAAATATGAAGTTAATCATTTCTTTACTATCTCTCCATCTAAAAAGTTTAAGAAAAAAATCAAGTCATTTATAAATTCAGATTCTGTTAAAAATCATTTAAAAACTTTTGTTATATATTCAAATCTCATTTTAGTCAATTCATTCTGTTTATTTTTTCATTTTGATTTTAAGAGGTTAATTTAGTTGATTCTCTTTATTCAAAGTAAATATCAAATTTACTTTTTCATTGAAAATGTGTCTTTACATTGTCTATGTTATTGTTTTAAAATTTTGTTAGAGGAGAATAAAAAAAATTGGTTTTGCTCTGTCCTAGGGACTTGCAATTGTCATTCATCGTGAAATTTGTGACCTCTCTTTTTTCTTTCTTCTCTTTACTATTCTATTAATAGTATCTCCACTTAATGCTGTCTCAGCAGTAAACCTTCATTTGAAATTCAAAAATATGTCCATATTTGTAAGTAAAATCATGATTGAATTATACTTTTGAAAATAATTAGTATTTCAATTTATTTACCCATCACAAATTATATAGGTATTGGGTAAATTAAAATTATGTAACATTAGCACTATTTCCTCATCACAGTGATAAATGGTCACAACAGTTCTAGAGAAGGGTTCACCAAATCTTATTCATCTTACTTACTCATATTACTTGTTACATGGAGCTATTCCTGATGCTCCTGAGGTAATCCCTCCATGATAGTTCTCAAGAGTTTTATTTATACGCAAACAGCCCTGCTGTGAGAGCTGGCAACCACAATGCTCTGGAGCAGGTAGACAAGCTGGAACTTGTGGGAGAACGTGGGAAACAAGGTGTATCAGGCTGCTGATGTGTGATCACAAAATCATGCTGAAGGAGAAATCTGTAAAAAGCAGATGCCTTTGTGTAGCTACTGCTCCTTTTAGCAGCCAAAGGTCTGGTTATGGGGCCGGGGGCCCTTGCTGGTCAGTTGGGCCAGCAGTCAGGGGGCTGAATATTGGAAAGGAAGGACAAGCTGAAACCTGCAATCCCTTCTGTGCTTATGACCACACTGACCTTCCAAGGGCCATCGTCACTGCTTCATTTCCACCTACCACACATCTTTTTTTTTCTTTTGGTCAATTCTAACCCAAGGCCACAGAAAGAAGGAGCTATGGAGGAACATAATTCCAGTTTAACCGAGTTGACACAGGATCAACTACCACAGATACAGTAAAAAAAATCTTCCCCCTAATATAGAGAAAACCTTATGATTTTTTTTTTCAAATTACTGTTGCCAAGACAAAATCCAGTTTCATCTGTATCCTTGGGAATAGACTAAATACTGACTGTGACAGGATCTCTGCATAGAGGTGTAGCTCATGGTTTAATTTATAGTTCTTTCAATTGAAAAAGACCAAGTTATGCGTTTTCTCAGTCAACGTATAATTGTAGTGATAATTTGCTAATCTTAGAAAAGATTCTGCTCAAAGAACAGATAAGTCAGGCAAGGAAGAGATATTTTAAAATAATTTAACACTCCCTTGGTCAGGATACTATTGTTGAAAGAAGAGGCAGATTGCCTACTGCGAACAAACACTCATAAAATGAAAATAGTATCTTTTTAAAGACAAATACAAGTCATTTGTATTTTTTGAGCAGTACAAAAAATACTTAAGTGCTAGGAAAAGGACATATACATGGGTTCTAAAGAAAAGATTTTATGTAACAAGTACTCCATACTTCTCCGCACAGTCACCTGATCTGTAACTGATATACCTCTCAGAACAAGACAAGTATATTATTGAAAACCACATTTCCTAGTAATTATCTATTAGCATGTGTTCTTTTCCAAGAATGTTATTTCAGGGAAATAAATTTGAAGGTTACCTTTACTCTCAAAATTAATGTTATCCTAAGCCATTTTAGTTTTCTACCTTCAGCGATTTTCATTTAACCCTAAGGCTAAAGATCTGAAAGCTTCTGTGGACCCTTTAAACCTCTAAATGGTCAAAGGATTAGAGAAGCTTACACAAGGTTTCAGGGGAGTTAAAGAATTTTGTTTCTATTCTCTTCTTTGGCTGGAGAACAGTCAGTACATGAAACAGTCTTTAAATTAACTATCAGGTAGGGTAAAATAATCATCTTTTATTTCGGTGAATATTATTCTGACCCAAATTTACCCCTCTTGGTGAACTAACAAAATGGCTAAAGTGGGTAAAAAAGGCCTTTTTCTGTTTTGTTGTTGTTACTCTGTTTCAGTATCATTACTTTTAATGGTTTTGTCTGAGGAAGATGATGATTTCCACCAGAAAGACCTCTCCAAAAGGCCAATGCCAAGAAAAGGAAAAGGAAACTGTTCACAGATTAAGAGGTGTATTTATCATATGACACTGCCTACATCTCTTCACCCCTACTTGCTGCTCATCCTCATCTCTCCATGCCCTTTGCCATGCTGGCCACCATATACTTACTAGTGTACCAAGAGCTACTCCTAGGACACCATCAAGAACATTGTCAACTATGGGCACAAAGTGTCAAGAGTTTTTCACTGGTGAAACACTGAGAGCTCTCATTCTTTGACAAAAAAAAAAAAAAAAAAAAAAAAGTCTTAATGGAGAGACACACAGTGTTCTAAACTGTCCTATGAAGAATGTAGAATGAGAAACTATTCAGCAGCAAACATGAGCCATTAGTATGGAAAAGGAAAGATGCTTCAGAGCCTGAAGCTAGAAGTCTAGAGGAAAGAGCCAAAAACCTAGAAACCCACACTCAGGAAGCAGAACTGGACCCTAAATTGAAATGTCACTATGTACCTGGATTTCAGAATTGCTTGCAGCTAGTGACTGCTATGTGCCTCCTGTAAGGCCTCCCCACCACCTCCCTCAGCACTGTGTTGATCACGAGAGTTTACTGCAATTTTTCTATCCCTATCCCATTACTGTGTGTTGGATATATGCAGGACAATTAACTTGTCTCTTTAATTCACCGGGCTTCAGATTGAAAGGAACCATATGTGCCTCATTCTTTACTTATAAAGGCTCAGAGTATGGAGATTCTGAGCCTCAAGCCTGAGCCTGAGCCTAATCCCATAATGGGCTGAAACTTTGCAAAGTATTAGGAAGAAGAAAGTGAATTTCCTAGTTGATGTTGATTAAACAAGGAGGCCATTAGATATGGTTCTAATATGTTGGCTGCCTATATAAGCAAACCAAAACCTAAGCCTGAAAACCCTCAAGGTTAAGAAATGGAAATATAAGGACAATCAATTGCAAACAGACAACTAGGCTTTTCCAAATAAAGCAAACACTTAAGTCAAATCATTTCCTTGCTTTGTTTTGTCATCTTCTCTGCTTAAGACTTTTCCTAGTTCCTGTTGGTGAAACACTTGTAATTATTTCTGTCTGGGGCTGTCCGATTCCAACAGTGTTTTGCTCAAATAAATTTTTATAATTTTTAATGTGCCTCAATACATCTTTTAACATGAGTAAGATTATGATTGTTATGAGTATATTATGCTTATATTAGATGAAGAGAGGACAATGAGGAGATCATTACCACCTCTAGTTTAATAAGAAAATACATACATTATTTTCTGTATTAGGAAATGTCAGTTAACTTAGCAGTGATGGATTTAAGAGGTATACAGGAGGGAAGAATTAAGTTTTAAAGACTAACTGAAGGTAAGCGTTATAAGAAAGGCAACATTTTAGGGTAACTTTGATTTAACGTTGATACCTTGCAAAACTAAGGATAAGGTGAATTCCATTCACTGAAATCCAGGAGGAAAAAGAGTTGTATAGGAAAATGAAAGCTTAATTTTAGACACTGTGTTCAAGGTGCTTAAGGAATATTCAAGCAAAGATATTCAAAATGTATTTACATAGTGTCACACAATGAAACAACAGGTCCAAGTAGAGTTTTTATGCTAAGTCCTTGTTACCGAAATGAGACTTAATTAAAGTTTTGGCCCCTTCCAGATGTGGAATTTTAAACCAATCAGGAATCACCTGATCAGCACTAGTTAGGTGATCTGCCTGATAGACACCTGCCACCTAAAAGAAAGCAACTGTGCAATGACTAACCTGTTTTTTGCCTAGGGTAACTTCTGTGCTCCTGCTCCCTTCTGCCTATAGAAGTCTTTTCATTTGTACAGCATCTTGAAACTTTGTATCTGCTAGATTGGATGAACCTGGTTCTACTCAATTTTTTGCTGAAGTAAACTTAAAACTTTTATTTTTTTTAAATTTATTTCTTTTTTAATTTTTTAGCGTTTATTTTTGAGACAGAGAGAGAGAGAGAGAGAGAGAGAGACAGAGCTTGAGTGGGGGAGGGGCAGAGAGAGAGGGAGACTCAGGATCCAAAGCAGGCTCCAGGCTCTGAGCTGTTAGCACAGGGCCTGACACAGGGCTCGAACTCACAGACCACGAGATCATGACCTGAGCTGAACTCGGCCGCTTAACCGACTGAGCCACCCAGTCACCCCTTAAAACTTTTAATATGTCTCAGTTAGCCTTTCAATACAGTCGTTTAAAGCTTCATAGAAATCTAGGCTATAAATACAGATTTTTAACCAAAGTCTTATATGTAATCAGTGAAACCATGAAAATGGATGATAGAGACTAGCAGTAGCACATAGCTTAAGAGAATCCAGGCTAGAGTTGAACTATACTCAACACTAGGAGTGAATAGTAATGCAGCAAAACAGAAGGAAACAACAAAGAACAGAAATCAGCAGAGAAGAGGCACATCTTAAGACTTGGCCAACATGGGAGGCAACAGTGTTTTATGAAAGATACAAAGGCAGGTCTTCTTATTTCCTAAGGAGGTGAGAGGAGGTAAGAATCAAAGTAAGGATAGAGGGGACAGCAGTAAATAGGATGAGAAATCAATGCTTCAAGAAAGTAAGAGACTGGAATGTGAGGGGTGCAGGGAAATTTATCTGATAGTTTCTACTCCTTCCATGCAGCAGAGTCATTGTTCTATTTTGACAATAAAAGAAATGGGGAAGGGGAAGAAAGTTGAGGAAAGAACAGATAATTTGACAGGGTGCTAGAAAGAACTGTAAAGAAAGCCAATCTGTGAGGAGATTTAAAGGATAGTTGGAGAGCATTTGAAAGCCTAGTTAAGTTGGGGGCCATAAATACATAGTTTCATCCATCTGCCACAGAAAACAAGAAATATAACTGCATTTCATAACTAGTAAGTCACTAGATAGATTTGCAACGGAGTGGTGAGGACAAATGCCATGATTAGGAGCACAGGCTCTGGACCTGAATTTCGGGCCTCACAACCGAGTTCTATATTGTCCAGTTGTATGACCTTAATCAAGACTTTCCAGATAATTTCCTTCAGTTTTTCGTGTATATAATGAGGATAAAACAATACCAACTATAGAGGTGTTATGATTAAACAAGAAAGCCCATGTTAAGAGATTAGAATAGTGTTGGCCATGTAGTAGGGTCAAAAATGTTGGCCACTGATATTAGCATTGCTATTAAATTTAGTATCAGTCTCGGTATGGAATTAGTGCTAATATTATCTATTTGGAAAAAGAGTGGTTGAAGTGACAGGCCATTAAGTCCAATCTTAGAAAAATAGCAAGTTATTACCAAAACAAAGGTGTATACTTTGAGGCAAAGGAAAGTGTTCCATGGACATGGGATTCAATCCTAAGACTCAATTTTAAGGCTCAAGATTAGATCAAGTTTGAATTACTGATTGAATAAATGAGCTAGATGGGAAGATAAGATGTTACAGTCAGAAATCTAGTTATTCAAATGGTTATATTAAAAAACAAAGGATTTCCAAGTGTTGGCAAACTCCAAGATGTGGTTTTGGGAGTGGGTAGCTGATAGGGAAAGATGGAAGAGAATATCAGAAGCAAAGATGTGCAAAGTACTGGATGCAATGTCTACGCACAAATGCAGTGATGGAGGATAATGGGATCTATATGCCTGTGATCAAAGGAAAGAAGGCAAACATGGTGTTTCTAGGAAAGCAAATTAGGTCTTTTTTTAAACTTATAACACCAATGCTAAAATTTATTCTTATTTTAATAATTAATATAAGCATGCACTTGGGTTCGTGTGTTTTAACACAGAGGCGCTTAATACATATTTTATACCTTCTAAATTTTTAACTCATCTATTCCTCTACTCAGCTTATGAAGAATGTTTTGAAATCCTTGAGAGTTTAATTTCTTGCCTTGTCTAATAATTCACTACATGTCTTGCTTTTATGGTGAGGAATTTCTTCTGTATGCTCTCATTTATTCAACATATTTATTGAATACTTATTATGTACCAGCATTATTCCAGAATCTAGGTATACGCCAGAGAACAACTAGACATATCTTTGTCCTTTTAGGTTTCAGAAGGAAAAACAGACACAGTCATAAATAAACATAATAAGTAGATGAGTTTTTAGAAGATGAAAAATGCTATGGAAAAAGAACCTAGACTAGCATATGAATCTAGATGAAGGGTGAGTCTACTTTTAAAATAGGATGAGGGGTGCCTGGATGGCTCAGTCATTAAGCACCTGACTTAAGCTCAGGTCATGATCTCACAAATTGTGAGTTTAAGCCCCACAGAGCTTGGAGCTGCTTTGGATTCTCTGTCTCCCTCTCTCTCTGCCCCTCCCCCACTCATGCTCTGTCTCTCTGTCTCTCTCCCTGTCTCAAAAATAAATAAACATTACAAATAAAATAAAATAGGATGGGATGGTCAAGGTGAGCTTCATTGAGAAGATGCCATTTGACCAGATACTTGAAAGAACTCTTGCACCAACTCATTTAATGGTCCTGCACTTTGTTGATATATTTCCTACTCCTTACTTTCTTCATTTTGCTTTGGATAATCTTGGTACAATGAGTATATGAAAATTAAAAAATGCTCACCTAAGGTCTCATGATCTTTATTAACTAGAAATAGCTTTAAAGACACTACTTTATAAGTAAAAGAACTCAAACCCCATTTTCCCCATTTGCTCCTCTACTGAATGTCCAGAAGAAAATGACTCTTGAACTTGCGAGCTAAGTAGCATTCTCAATCTTTGGATGTCAGCTTTAAATAAAACATTGTTATCTTAAAGATAAGTTTTATATAAATCGAAATCCAGTCTCCTTGCTTGGCTGAT
Source organism: Cryptoprocta ferox (assembly GCA_028646485.1). Lineage (NCBI taxonomy): Eukaryota > Metazoa > Chordata > Mammalia > Carnivora > Eupleridae > Cryptoprocta > Cryptoprocta ferox. Next base: position 14,352,689 of record CM053559.1, read on the forward strand.
TTGAGAATTTCTAATTTCATAATATTTGTCAGTCATTAAAAAATATTTATCTGGAATATGCAGTAAAAAACAAACACTTGTTCCTTATTTAATCTTGTTCAGGTTTTTCAGCTGGACGTTTTTTTTTTTTCCTTTGTCAGATATGTTTACCACATGCTATTTAGAAATTGAAAACCACCATGATGCACACTGAAAGGGTTACAGAATTTCTCACAAGGGGGAAAAGATGAATGTAATTTTAAAATTACAATTTTGACAAGAAACACATATATTCTTATTAGCTTAAGTAATGTTGTCATGAAATATTAATTGCATACTTCATGATCCTGAATCTAATTGTAACTAATTTGAAGGATCATTAGAAACAAATCCAGATATCTTTGATGTCTTCCCAAGAGCATTTTATTTCCCTTTTATATTTATAGGGATATAAATATTAAAAAAAAGATATATATATCTTTTCCTTTTGTTCCAGTTTCTTGCGAGTTCAAATCGTATATGCATCAACAGACATTTTTTTCTGTAAAATTATGATCCCAGCGTCTATAACAGTCGACAGCTTGCTTCCGTTATTTTCATTTCAGACAAACTTTAACTATCTAATGATAAATAACATGTGAGGTTAAGAAAGTGCATACTGTGCAATTTTATTTATATTAAAATGATGTTTCTTCTATCTGACAAATCTAATTTCTATCCAAGCCATAAGCACGGTTGTCATTTAACGCTTGAAATTGACTTTGAATATTCAAAAGATACGTGTAATTACATCATTTTTTGTAAGTGTGAGCACATCATACTCTCGAGCTTTAATCATAGATTTCACCTGTTCATTTGTGAAAGGATGTTCATTTTAGCATTCCTCTGCGAAACATCCTGATGGTTAGCCATGAAGCCCCATTTAAGTCAATTTTGATACAGTCATACAATGGAAGAATATGGAGTTATTCAAAAAGAGTAGATTTTTGTGTGCTAGATCTCAAAAGTTTCTGTCGTATACTGCTAAAATCTGCTCACCCATGTTCATTACCACCTAAGCTTATTATGGCTTTAACTTTATTTTTAAAGAAGGTAGTTCTTTAAAAACAGTTCTTTGGAAGCAGTTAAGAAAGACCTTTTCTCCCCCAAATAACAAGAATTTGATCCAATGCTACATATTGGTAATTATATGAAATGTAAATTTATTATTTCCTAAATTCTCATTGAGTTTCAGGGTATTTCTCATTACTATATTCTCTTCCATTTTCTCTTTCCCAGAAAAATATAAACAATTGTTTTATTCTAGGTTCTAATAAAAATGTCATTTTTTTGGTTGGGAGAATCTTTAATTTATATATTAATTTGCGGAGCTTGTTACATTCACAGGGATATCACATGTAAAAAATATATATATATATATAAAACATGCATATATTACATGTGCATAAATGTAATACATTTATATATTACATGTATATATTACATGTATATAAATGGGGCTAAGATGTCTTTTATTTTGATTCCTTACAGTTTGTCTTAAACGTATTGCATATATTTTCTTTTGATTTATTGTTATTAGACACCCTCTCAAATTTTCTAATGCATTGTTTTGTGTATGTGAATGCTATTGATTTCACTTCAACTATGTAACTAGAAATTTTGTGAAACATCTTTTCTTTTATACCATGTCACGTTTTAAACTAATTCTTTTGATTTTCCAGGTAAATACTCTATCAGGTACAAATAATAGTTTTGCCACTTCCTTTCTAATGCTTACATCTTAACATTCTCTAATCTTACTAATATTTATAGAATGATATTAAACAGATGACAGTAAATGACATTTCTTCTAGATTTTAATAGAAATGAATCCATCACTTCATCATTGAGAGTGATTCTGATTTTGGATTTGAAATGATCTATTCCTTTTTGGTTGTGTGTGTGGTTTCAAATGAGGAATAAATATAAATATTATCGAGTGCCTTTCACTGTCTCCCAACAGGAGTATGGTTTTCCTCATCCACCTGTTAATGATTAGATACAGATTTACCAATATTAAGCTGTCATCACTTTATTTATATGAATTTTACTTGGACATAATACTTTGACTTAATGTGATTTTTTTAGGTACTGATGTTGTTTGGGATTCTTTAATGACATTTGTGAGTGGAGACTAATTTTTCTTCATTGTGTTATGTTTGTCATATTTTTATATTAATGTTATGCGGCCTATGAAGAAAGGAAGCATGTTTTTCTTCATACTCCACTCTGCAACATCTTAAAAGGATCAACTATTTGTTCAAAAGGTCTTGATAAATTTCAACAAGAAGTCTTTCGGGTCTGGAAACATAAAGAAATAACTACAACAATTTTATTTTATGCCTTCTATCTTAATTGGTCTTTTAAACATTTGCATCTTTTCTTGTCTAAGCTATAGCAACATTATTTTTCATGGATTTATTTACTTATTATAGGATTATTAAAAACATTTTATTTACCTAGAGATGAGAGAAGAGACAAGTCTTCGATTTGGCAAATACAATATTTTAACTATAGTAAGTCCTTGCTTTGTACAGCACTGTGTTACTAACTCTTACATATGGGACCTGTGCAATGAGAGACTGTACTTCCAATAGGCACACATTGCAGTTAACATGGGGCGGTGTAAAGGGAGAAGTGCGTGTATGGAGAGATGTTCCCCTTTGTCAGTTTTTACTTTCTACAATTTTTTTTCCTTTTATTAGGCTGTCACCTCCTCAAAGAATGAGCTCCTAAATTACATATTAATTAAGCCACTGTTATAGTTTGCTATTGATACCCTTTTATATTTTCCATTTCTTCCTTCTGTTTAGCCTTTTTTTTTTTTTTTACTTTCATTTTAGTGCTTGATTTGGCTTTGTATTTTCTTCTCAAGCATATAAGGCTAGAGTTTTCCCCCATGTGTTACAGTATCACAGTGACTTTTAATACGTAGGTTTTTTTTTTCTATTAGTTATTATGTAGTCTACAGATTTTGATTAGATTTCTCTTTGATCCTAAGTAGTTTGCTTCTTCTTATCTGGCTACTCCTGTTTAATTCTTCAAACTCATATAAAACACTTAGTGGTACTCTACCAGCACATCTACAAAGCCATTACTAATATTATTAATTATTTTAGCCTAAAACACAGCTAAGAAGTTTGGAACATCATTACCTGAAAAGCTCATGTCAAAATAAAGAATTTTTTAGTCCTACCCAAGTGTATTAATTACTTTCTTCTCCCATTTACATTGCTTTGCAGTTTTCCATGGTCACTGTGGAGAACAAGGAGTTACGAACACCATTATTCTATCACCTTTAGGAACGATTAACGTTGACAGTTTATTATTATTGAGTAGAATAGAAGGTAAAGAGAATCTCTGATCTGTTTATAAAGGAAGAATTCATTCAAAATGTCTGAATGGACTATTTTTCACTCCTTTTTAGACAGTCTTTAAGGAAAAAATGTGTCACAGTATCCCTTCAAAAGCAAAATCTCTGAGTCATGAGATCAAGCTCAGTATTGGGCTTGCGCTTTGTCTGGAGCCTCCTTAAGGTTCTCTCTTTCCCTCTCCCTCTGCCCTCTCTACAACTTGCACACGTGCGCTCTCTCTCTCTCTCTCTCTCAAAAACAGAATTGCAAAGTCCTATTTTCTTAAAAGACTACTTTTTTACTTTTTGGATAGAAGTTTTAAAGATAGTAATAAAACACAGAGAACAAACAGACACCAAAATTTAGTAAATGGAGGAAATTCCACTCTTCCAGGTTGGAGTACCTCATACCAGACTTTCACTCCCACTAGAAACAACTTAACAAATAGATAAAATACATAAAATAGCTGTTTTCAGAAATTCCACAATAGCCAGCATGGGACTGACCCTCTCAGGTAACAGAACTAAATAGGTGAGGCTAATGATTGTCTGAAGCTTCTACCTGTAGGCAAATTCTGGACCATGATGCAAGGAGGAAGAACCCAAACAGAGCCTAGTGGTCTAAGTTAAGAAAACAGATTGGAGTTCAGGCAGTCTGAGGGAGGTAGAATCAGCATACAGGGTAAGAGAATAGGCAGCGATAGACCACTAGGTTCACCTCAGAAAAAACTCAGAGGCTAACTTGAACAGATTCCAACTAACCAAAGATGGGGCAATTTGAGTTTCAATAAAATAAGAATTATAATAGATTGAATATAAAAAATATTTAATTCCATGAGTTCCTACTGACATATAATTTTTACCAACAAATTGGTTGCTTTCTAAAAATGGTGACAAGAAACCCAAGTTATAATCTTGAAAATGGGCTAAAAAAGGAAAAGGATTAGAAAAATATTCTTCCTTTACTACATAAAATGGTACCATTATATGGGGTGCCTGGGTAGCTCAGTCGGTTGAGTGTCTGACTCCTGACTTCAGCTCAGGTCATGATCCCTGGGGGTCATGAGATCAAGCCCTGCAACTCTGCTTGGGATCCTCTCTCTCTCTCTCTCTCTGTCTCTCCCTCTACCCCCTGTCCCGCTCATGCTCTCTCTAAAAAATAAAAAATAAATAAAAAATAAAAAACTGGTACCATTATAATAGATTAGAGGAAACATTAAATTTTCTGAGGTAAAAAATGTAAATAAAATGATAAAAATGATGGCCTCTCCCGTTAGTTAATGGATCCAGGTATGGAGAATTGATAGCTATTAACTTAAAAAATAATGAAAAACTGGTATCATGACTTTCTGATAAAATAACACAGCATCATATATAGATTTTGCAAAGGAATAAAAGCCAAGTCAGAACAAGCTTCTAAGTATGGCTGCCAATTTCCAGGAATAGCAAGGGACAGAGGAGCATGTTGAACTACACCAAGAGTTTGCCAACAACAAATTCCAGACTGTGGAAAACCACAAGTAAAAGGGCTCAGGTTCTTCAATAGATATATTTTAAGAAAAACATAGGAGAATGTATAGAATTAAAAAAAACAAAAATACATCAAGTTCACAACTGGCCAAGACTAAACTAAAGATTCTAGTAATTCACATTTGGGTGACAATAAAGAAATTTAAGGAAGTGGTTACCATAAAATTCAGGATAGTGATTTCTTTTCAGGGACGTTGACCATGTGAATTGAGACATTACAGAGGTGATACAAATATAGCTGACAATGCTCTATTTCTTTACCTGAGTGGTAGTTATGAGAATAGTCTCCTTATAGTAATTCACAAACTGCAATTCACATATTGCTTCTGTATGGTTTTCTGTATCTGAATTTTTTGCAATACAAAAATTTTAAAATAAATGAAAACCAGCAAAAAAATAATACCTCATTTCATCAAGTGACAGAATAATTTAAGGTGTGTTAGTGATCACCTATTGTCTATCTCCTAATGGAAGACTTTCTTTTATAGTTGCTACTCAAAGTATGGCATGAAAACCACCACCTAAGTCATCGCCTCAGAACCAGTTAGAAATGCAGTGTCTCAGTTCCTATGCCTGACCTACTGAATCAGAATCTGTGTTTTAGTAAAATTCCTAAAAGGTTCATGTTTATGATAAAATTTGAAAAGCAATATTTTGTAGCATGCTCCACAGACTTAAGTGGCATACTTTTAGTTACATTAAATTAGTAGCTTCCTCATTTTTCCCTAAGCCCTCTAGCTATTAAACTTGTTTTTTAAATAAACTAAGCAATTTCTTCCTGTAATTTCCAGACTCTGGTCCTCTAAAGAAATACAGCATACCTCCAGTCTTTTCCACATAGTATGCTCCTATATTTGAAAATAGTCCTCTATTCTTCAAGCTAGGCTTGCCAAGTTGCTTCAATTTTTCCTTGTGTGCCTTGACTTCTAAACTTTTATACCATCTCATATTTCTGTGAACGTACAATATCCTTCCTAAAATGTGTCTGTTCAAATTGTACAACATGTCTTAGAATTTATGTGACGAGTATGCAATGTGATGTTGGAAGAAGTCCAATATTCATGAGAATATTATTATATAACGAGAGCTAATCTTTACAATCCTCATTTAAAAACAAGTCCAAGATTTCCAAGACAAAACCACATCTTTATTAGTCATGATCTCAACATTCCACATCTCTTTTCAATGTTTCTGTTATTGTTGTGCTTTGTTGTTTTCTCTTTACATCATGACAAGCTTGGGGATAATTACCATTCCAGAAAATTTTGCATATGAACATTTGCAAAGGTTGGATTCTCCTCTTTTTGACATCTATAATTGATTTTCATTGTGTAAATGTAAGCAGCTGTAAGTATTCATGCTATTTTATTTTATTGTGTATACAAGCTCTCTGCCTTATTATGATATAGTCAAGTATCTATCAATGATGTTGTCACTGGGAATCTTGCCTTTGTCCTTTTTGAAATCCTTTCCTTGGGGTTCTGAATGTAAACTTAGGGCAACATTTAAAACCCAAGTCTTAGCAGAGCTAAGTAAAATAGTATGTAAAATGTGTTAGTTTTTTTTTTCATAATTAATTCTAATGATTAGGACATTAAAGTCAATGCTTTCTGCCCTTTTATTGAATAGCTAGCTTTCAGTCTCTATCTTGTTTTTAATGAATACAGTATTGTGCGTATAACTCAGCTTTATCTGAAATTCAAGAGAAGAGGATGAGGAGTTGACAACTAGGGTATCTAAGTAAATTTATTAGCCCACTGATGTGTATCCCATTCATTGAATAATTACTCTGTGTATGATGCTACAGATAACAAGATTAATAAATTATGGCCCATGTGGTTAAAGAGCTCACAGCCAAATTAGCAGAAGAACTACATAAATAAATAATTATTTGTGGGCAGAGCATTCTTCAATAATCAAAATTCAATTACAATGTTATGAAATTGGTCCAAGATGGAATTGCACAAGGAATGAACTCACGTCTTCCCATGGACACACCAAATTCACTGCTATATCTGGAATAATTCTCACTGAACAAAAACTGAAAACTAGCTGAACAGCTCCCTCCCCCATAAGGGATAAAAGGCTCATGTTGAGACAAACAGTAACACAGTGACCCACAATAGGGAAGGGTCTCATATGGACACAGCCTCTCACTGAGGAGCAAAGTATTTGTGTCCCTTATCCAGCACCCCAAACCTTGAGACCTGTACCAGAGAGACAAGGCCCCAAAACTGTCTAGTTTTGAACAATAACTGGGCATGGGGTACCTGGGAGGCTCAGTCAGTTGAGTGTCTGGCTTCTGTTCAGGTCATAATCTCATGGTGCATGTGTTCGATCCCCCCCTCCCCCATTCGGCACTGTGCTGACAGCTCAGAGCCTGGAGCCTGCTTCAGATTCTGTGTGTGTGCGCGCGTATGTGTGTGTGTGTGTGTGTGTGTGTGCGCGCGCGCGCGCGCGCGCGCCCTTCCCCCTTTCATTCTCTCTGTCTCTGTCTCTCTCTCAAAAATAAACATTTAACAAGATTTTAAAGAAAGAAAGAAAGAAAAACAATTGGGCTAACATTGATGGGACCCCAGGACTGTAAGGGGCTCATGTATAGAGTTACACATCTGAGGACCCAGTGCAAAGGCAGCAGTTTGAGAGGTAACTGGATTATATGTGAGGAAGATTTATTTGTCAATCATAAAGCATCAGCCAGAGGAGTAAGAATCAATGTGTCCTTTTTTGGGGAGGGAGGCACAGATGAGCACATTTTTTGCACACTCCTTCTACCGTTCTGAAACAGGGAGGTATGTAGGGACATAGGCTCCCTAAAGCCATGGGCATGCCCCACTCCCAACATTCTTTCATGACCTTACTAATCGCAAGCATACCCTATCCCCAGTACTTTTCCTTTGCATCATTAAGGCTGTAAATATGCCTTGCCCTCAGCACTATCTCACAGCCTTGCTAAAGCCAGTAAGTTAGTGTAATCCATACAGGGGATACCTCTTGATCACTTGGCAGTAGTGGTCAAAAGGACTAGCCTTTCTGGTCCCCTTGAGACTATAACCATCAGAAAAACAGTTTGGGGCAGGCTATATACCCAGGGACTGCACAGAAGGCTAACTGATAAACATTCTCAGTCTGCCTGTGAAAAAAAAGCCTGTTTACTTGTCTTGAGGCTTGAACCTGTGGGGAAGGCTTCAGGTATAGCATACCTCCAGAGGCTTCAAAGGCACTCTCAGAAAACATGGGCAGGCACACCTTGTCCTCAGGACCTCCCTTGGCCCTGCCACAGTCTGCTGGTTCCTCCACCAGGAGACAATAAAATCATCTCAAGTCCCAATTTTTGCAATCATCACCCAGGGAAGATCTCCAGATCTCCTACTTTTAAGGTCAGCAGAGTTTACCATTATGGTCCCACACGACTATATATATTTGTACACTTTAAATGCTGCTGATTAAGGATCTGGCTTCCAATCAGCCTGAAACTAGGTGCCAACAGAGATCTCTCCCTTTCGAATACTGGAAGATCTTGGCCCATCCTCAACAACTGGAACTCAAGAATAATTCAAGCTACTTAACAATCACAAAAAATCAAAAGACAACCAACAGCTAGGGCAAGTTTGAACAATAACATTTATCTCCTACACAAGGCCACTCCTTCAAGACTGAGAGATATCACTATTTTGCCTACTACATAGAAACAAACACAGAGAATCAAGCAAAATGAGGAACAAAGAAAATGTTCCAAGTAAAAGAACAAGACAAAACCTCAGAAAAATACCTTACTGAGATGATTATTCTATCTGATAAGGAGTTCCAAGTAATGGCCATGAAGATGCTCAACAATCCTGGGAGAAGAACAGATGAACAACAGCTGTGATACAGAAATGATATAGAAAACATAAGAAAGTACCAAACGGAAGTAGCAGAAGTCAAAGAACTGCAAAATGCAGTAAATAAAGTGGAAAAAGTCCAGTAGAGAGTTTTGACAGCAGATTAGATAAAGTTAAAGAATAGATCAGCAAGTTGGAAGATAAAGCAATGGGACTCACTAAGACAGCAGCAAAAATAAAAGAAAATAAATTAGAAAGTAAAGATAGCTTAACAGACCTACAGGACAACATCAAGCAGAATTACATTTTTAATCACAGAGATCCCAGAAGAAGAGAGATAAAGGGGAAGAAAAAATTTTTAAACAAAGAATGGCCAACAGCTTTCTTTTCCTGGGTGGCTCAGTTGGTTGAGTATCTGCCTCCTGATTTTAGCTCAGGTCAAAATCCCAGAGTCGTGGGATCAGGCCCCATGTCAGGCTCCATGCTGAGTATGGAGTCTGCATAAGATTTTCTCTCTCTCTCTCTCTCCCTCTCTGCCCCACTCCCCAGCCTATGCTCTCTATCTAAAGTAATAAGTAAAATGAAATAAAAGCTTTCCTGAACTGTAGAATGAAACAAACGTCCCGATCTAGCCTAACACTATGATCAAGTGGAATTATTTCAAGAATGCAAGGATGATTCAACATCCACAAATCTATCAATGTGATACACCAAATTAATGAAATAAAGGATTTAAAAAAAACTATGATCAAAAGATGCAGGAAAAAAGCATTTGCCAAAATTCAATATCCACTTATGATAAGACTCTCAACTAAGTGGGTGTAGAAAGAATGTAACTGAACATAATAAAGGCCATATACGACAAACCCACTGCTAACATTATACTCAATAGTAAAAAGCTAAAACCTTTTCCTCTAAGATCGTGAACAACACAAGGATTCCCACTCACCACTTTTACTCAACATACTATTCAAAATCCTAGGCACAGTAATTAGAGACGATAAATATAAATAAATGGCATCCAAATTGGAAAGGAAACTCACTATCTCAGATGACCTGATACTACTTGTAGAAACCTTAGGACTCCACCAAAAAATTGTTAGAATAAATGAATTCAGTAAAATTGCAGGTCATAAAAATCAACATCTAGAAATCTGTTGCATTTCTATGCATTAATAACAAACTATCAGAAAGAGAAAGAAATAAAAACAATCTCTTTTACAAATGCATCAAAAAGAAGAAAATACATATGGACAAATTTAAGGAATTGGAAGACCTGTATATTGAAAACTATAAGCCCTTAATTAAAAAATGAAGATGGGCATTTGAGTGGCTTGATTGGTTAGGCATCTGACTCTTGGTTTCCATTCAGGTCAAGATCTCACAGTTCATGTGTTCCAGCCCACATGGGGCTGGCTCCATGCTGCCAGTACAGTGCTCGGGATCCTCTCTCATTCTGCCCTTCGCCATGCTTGCATGCGCTCTCGCTCCAAATTTGCCCCACCCCCCCCACCAGCTTGTGTTCTCGCTCTTTCTCAAATAAATTTTTCAAAACCGACTTAAAATAAATTAATTGAAATAAGAAATGAAGAAAACACAAACAAATGTAAAGGTACCCCATGTTCACAGATTGGAAGAAGTACGACTGTTAAAATGTCTGTCCTACCCAAAGCAATCTACAGATTCAGTGTAATCTCTATCAAAATTCCAATGGCATTTTCACAAAACCATAAAACATAATTCTATACTTTGTACAGAACCACAAAACTCTCCAAAGATTTAAAGCAACCTTGAATAAGAACGAAGCCACAGGTTCCTTCTTGGTTTGCTCCCTGGTTTCAAACTGGAAGAAAGCTATAGTAATCAAAACAGCACAGTATTGGATAAACGAAACAGAGAAAGAGCCCTGAAGTAACCCCATGCACATATTTATTTATGCATTATTCAATTATGACAAAAGATCCAAGAATATACAATGGACAAAAGGCAGTCTCTTCAATAACTGTTAATGGAAAAACCGAATAGCCACAGGCAAAAAACAAAAACAAAAAAGAAAAACCCAAAACAAACAAAAAAAACTCTACACTATTATCTTACACAGTACACAAAAATTAACTCAAAATGAATTAAAGACCTAAATGTAAAACCTGAGACCATATGACTCCTAGAAGAAAACTTAGATATTTAACTCCTTGGCATTGGTCTTGTCATTAAATTTTTGGATCCAACTAAAAGCAAAAGCGACAAAAATAAAAATGAACAAGTGGGACTATATCAAACTAAAAAGTGTCACACACTGAGGAAACCGTCAACAAAATGAAAAGGCAACCTATGAAATGAAAGGAAATATTTTTCAAGTCATATATCGGACAAGGGTTAATATCAAAATATGTAAGAAATTCAAAGAGCTCAGTAGCAAAAAATCAAGGAATTATGGTTAAAAATGGGCAGAGAATCTAAATAGGTATTTTTCCTAAAGAAAACATACAGAAAGTCAACAGGCACATGAAAAGATGTTCACTATCACTTATCCAAATAATTATCCTAAAAATACAAATCAAAACCACAATAATTTATCATCGTACACCTGTTAGAAGGGCCATTATCAAAAAGACAAGAAATAACAAGTATTGGAGAGGATGTGGAGAAAAGCACTGGACAGTGATTGTGGGAATGTCAGCTGGTATATATACTATAGAAAACTGTATGGTGATTCCTCAAAAAAATTAGAAATACCAGCTATTTCACTTTTAGGTATTTATCAGAAGAAAACAAAAACACCAATTCAAAAAGATACATGTGCTCCTACGTTCACTGCAGCATTATTTGTAATAGCCAAGGTATGGTAAATAATCAAGGTATCCATAAACAGATGAATGGATAAAAGAGATGTGGCATATATATATATATATATATACATATACACATACAGTGACAGATGGCACCTAGATTTGTGGTGATTATTTGGTACATAAAAATCAAATTATTATGTTGTATACCTAAAACTAAGTATATACTAGTTTTACCTCATTTAAAAAAATCAATTGTAGCACAGAGATGTACCTCATGGTGCGGTGGGGTGAGGGGGATACTGTGGTCCTAACAATGATAAATCAGCAGTGGGGGACAGCTTTTCTCATTTTATAATCGGAGTGGAATTTGGCTACAACCACATAGCAGAGTAGAAAGAATCAAGGGAGAATTGAATTTGAATCCTGATTCTACCCCTGTCTAGCTTTGGGATTTGGCCGTAGGCTTCAGGTTCCTCAGCTGCAGAACATCCATAATAATGCCAAAAATGTGGGATTGTGGGAAATTAGACTTAACGTGTCTGGCATGGTATTTGACACAAAGATGTACTTAAAACAATGGTAGACACCTCTACGAATCACATAAAGATGAACAGGCAAGAAAGTAGAAGAAATGAGGGAATTGACCTGAGTCAAGTAATGATTGTTAAATTAAGGACGGGGTAAGTCTTAGCTATCAGCTGCTTTTTCGGTGATGACCTATGTTAAGAGTTACTAATTAAATGCCCTTTTCTGTGACAGAGATACACTTGTTCTTAACCAGTCACTTAGACTGTACTAGAGAAATCTGAGCAAGTGAGGAGAGGTTAGGGCACAGCAAGGCTGCGCTGCAACTGGGTCTCTCGGATGGACAACAGACCCATAGGGAGGTCACGGGAGGTGGGTTGTTTCAGTTCAAGTGCATCTGTGACCACAAATTGCTCCTCTCCAAGTAAGCATTTTGCTTCGGGCCATCACACAATGGAAATTAGATTATTAGCAGTGTAGGCTACTCAGATAACAAGAATAGGCAGCATTTTAAATCAGCTTAATATTCACCTCAATTAAAGAAAAGGCAAGCGTTTGTGTCATGAGTAGGTTTGGTCCAGAAATACTGCTGCAATTTTCTGTGTTGCTGGTCCAATGTGAACATTACTGTGTGTTAATAAACTTGCAGCTTGACACGTTGATAGTTTCACCTATAAATGTGATTTAAAATGTTTATAAAATACGGTTATACAGAAGTCATATTCAGGCTGTTTTTTTGCTTAGCTTAAGCATTAATGAAAGTAATGGCAATTCAAGTTAAAAAGCTCAAAAACTAATTGCCCAGCAGTTGTCACCATTGGGGGAGAAGGCTGAAATGACTGGGAAATCTAAGACCTCTGAAAACAGAAGCAGTTGTTCAGGCTGATTTCAAGTTATGCTAATTAACAAAATGCAAGACACATTCTCTCTCACCCTCATTCGGTTCCACAGTAGTTTCATTTCTGCTACATTAATCCCACATTAATTCAAACTTGCGCGCCTCTGTCGACTTGCTTAGATTTTTTTTTGTACCACTTTTCTTTCTGCATAGATAAGATGAGGGGTGAGAGATCCGAGATGTAAAAGAAAAATGGACATCAGGATGCACAGCGTTAAAATAAAGCTGCACAATTCACTCAGTTTTCAGCAATGGGATAAATAACAAATTCTTTAGGTCAAAATCAGTTCAAAGAGAAGATCCGTGAAAATTTCCTTGGTTCACAGAAGCTAATTAAGGATGACTCCAAGTTTTCACTAAATAGTGCTTTCAAAAGTGAAAAAACAATAGTAAACGTTCACTAATTCCTAACACCTAGTTTTTCTTCATATAATATTCTAGGCATATGTTACTACTCTCATGCTATTATTTTTGTTATTAATTATGAAATTCAAAAACTATAGCTGTATGAAAACTCACAAGCAAACAAAAATACTTTGATCTTCCGCCAGGCAGCAATACACCACAGTCATCCAAGATTTGTGATTCCAAACTGCACTGATTTTTGTTTATTGTTATCAACACAATTATACATGAATTTTATTTTCAAAATGAGCCATATAACAGAGAAACATGTTAAAAAAAACAAAAGGGGTAATTCTACAGGAAAAGCAATCTGGATTCCTTCAGCAATAAACACCACAAAACCACAAAGTGTAAGAGAAAGATCACTTATCTTTTGCTGTATAACAAATCACCCAAACTTACAGAGTAAAGCTATAACTAATAATAATAATTATTATTATCTTTAATGGTTTAGAGGTCTTATGGGTTCAACTAGAACCCTTACATGGGATCTCTTAGGCTGTTATGGTAAGATGGAGGGATGGACTAAATAAATTGGACATGCTTATTACTTAACTCGTGCACTATCATTCTTGACTACAAAAAAAAGCAAAGAGCAATGTTAATACTCTCTTCACTCCTCAAACACAAAAAACAACATGTTTTTTGTTTTGTTTTTGTTTTTGTTGATGAAGAAGTTTGCTTACTGTTTTTCACCTCTATGTAATGAGGAGAATGTACGTAGTGGGATTCCCCTTCTTTGGGAGAAGTTGTTTGTTTGGAGAGATGCTCTACTTCTACCTCTTTATTGAGATTTTTTAACTCTCTGCATTGTGTACTGGAAGCAACATGGTCTCTGCAGTTCTCAGGCAGTGAAGCAGACCTCTGGTTTCAGGAAGTGTGAGATGAGGCATCCCTCATCCTATCCTCAGATGCTATCATGTTGGCTCAGTGTCTCCAAAGCCCCCTTCAGAACCATCACCAGCGATGTTCACCAGAGGGAAATGTATTTCACAAAGCCCTCTAGATACTATTGATGTGCAACTCAACTTCAGAACTGATAACATGCTGAGCAAGGTACTAATCAACTGGAAAGCACCCATCTAATACTAAATTAGTCACAACAGTAGTTCATTATTTTATATATGTATATATATATAATTTATTGTCAAAATTGGCTAACAGTGTGTAAAGCATGCTCTTGGTTTTTGGGGTAGATTCTCGTGGTTCATCGCTTACATACAATACCCAGTGCTCATCCCAACAAGCGCCCTCCTCAATGGCCATCACCCACTTCCCCCTCTCCCCCAGCGGCCTCCCATCCACCCTCAGTTTGTTCTCTGTATTAAGAATCTCTTACGGTTTGCCTCCCTCCCTCTCTCTTTCTAACTATTTTTTTTTCCCCTTCCCATACCCATCTACAATTCCACTGCTTTCATTCTGATAGCAAGGTGCATTATACAGTAAACACCATGAGATCAGGGCTGATGCACCTCTGATTTATTCTTTTTCCCAGGACCTGCGTAGCATTGGTCCATCGCAGGTAATAGGTCATTTAATGAATAAACAAATTGCTAAATGGAGTCAAATAATATTTAATATCCAAGTAACTTTCTCGTGCTACTAAAAAAGACCAATCAAGAAACTGCATTCTTTCATTCTTTTGTCAACCCACGAAGCAGCAATTACTTATTTAGAGTTTATTGTATGGTAGGTATTATGTAATACACTCACCATGCGGCACTGAAAGTATCTGTATTTCCTATGGTTCTCCTCCTCAACAGTGCTCTTTTCTAGTAAAAATAAATAATACCTTTTCAATCTCCAAGATGAGAGGCATGGGGGGCGGGGGCCAGTACCAGAGTGTCTGTTTTCTACAAAGGCAACTGTTATGCAGTTGTGAGTCACTGCAATAAAAATCCCAGGCAACATTTCACGTTCTCTGTAACTTTTATAGCTGAGGTTTGGGATCTGGTTCATCTTTCCTATGATCTGTGTGGGGCTGAATGTCCTTCTTAGAACCAAACATTTTAGGGAATTCTCTCAGAAGCAAAGCTTTCAAATCCATGACCTCTTCACAAAATATGTTTTCTATCAGTGTTTTACTAAACAAAGGGTTAAGAAAAGAAACATCAACACTTAACACACCAGCATGCTCAAATAGTTTCCCAGCCATGCATGTGGAAGTTATTACATTAAGATTGAAAAGGATACCCAAGGAAGGCTGGCCTGGGTAAGCAGAGTAACTATGGAATTGTAAATGACAAAAACAGTCAAATCAGATCAGGAACTAATTTCCATCCACTTCTCATCTCTCAAATATTATCATGGGAAATTGTTAGAAATAGACCTGGCATTTTATTTCCTGGGGAGGAAGATGAACCACTTCCTCACTGCTTTCATAGAAAATCCTATCAGGAAAACATATGTTCCTAAAAATTTCACTTTTCTCCAGATTTTGAAGTCATTTTTATATGAAGTCATATTCTTCTCAACAGTCCTGTTTACGATTTTAGAAATTTCATAAGGTCCATACCACTGGCCCAAAGCAGCAGGGACTTTACTGGATGTGAATTTTTAAGTATCCCAAGGAGCCTCAAATAATGAAAACAATGAGCATGAATGAAGGATGACATTATGAATTAACAAAACCAAACAGGTATGTCTTTTATGTGTGCCTTTATCAGAATCTGAACATTTTAATATGTCCTCTACTTAAACATGGCAACAGTGAAGAAAATATATTCTACCTAATTCACAACCTTACCTATAAAGTCAGCTTATTAATTGAGAGTGGGGGGTTGTTCTAGAGAAATGTTTGACAAAAATTATATTTATAACTACAATTTTTATTTTTTCATGGTTTTTATAAAGTTTTTATTTAAATTCCATTCAGTTAACATACAGTGTACTATTAGTTTTGGGTGTACAATATAGTGATTCAACATTTCCATACATCACTCAGTGCTCATAACAAGCAGAGTGTTCTTTAATACCCATCACCTATTTTACCCCTCCCCCCGGCTTACCTCCCCTCTGGTAACTATCAGTTTGTTCTCTATAGTTCAGAGTCTGTTTCTAGGTTTGCCTCTCTCTTTTAGAAAAAATAAATTTTCTTATCAAGAGACCTCAGTACCCCAGGTCAAATACTCAAGGGATTTTAGAGGTTGTTTGCAAAAGGAGTTCATAGTGATCATTATCCCTCAATTATTTCAACTAAAGTCTTAATGGGGGGGGGGGTGCAACTCAAATATAAACTCTGATTACTAATTTTGAGACTACACATAGTGTTTGCCTCACTTCAGTTTGGTTATATTAAATCATCGTATGATAATTTGATATGACCTAAGCAAAGGAGCAGACTTAATAGACTGCAAATTTTATTTTGCTTAGTTTATGGGGTTATATAAATTAAAAATTTCAGATTCCTAAAACAAGCTTATCAAAGATTAAAGAAAATTATAATTCATTCTAGGTGTACTGGATTCATTTACCTTTGGGGCAGAGAGGCATTATGTAGTTTCTGTATGTCTGTTCACAGGGTCTATGAACACTGGGCCAGTACATGGCCACTCCTACAGGGCACCATAATGTGCTGTGAAAAACCCTGAACATATTCAAAAGTGACCAACAGACGTGGAGGCTTATCCGTGTCATAGACATTTTGTTTCCTCATGCTTAAATAGATTTTAAGTAGGGAAACCCAACAATCTAAATTCTGAAGTAGCTATCTCTTCACAATTATTTGCAGAATCTGAGCTAAATTCAGGTTGAACTCTAGAGATTTTAAGACCAATTTCGACATGAAAGGAAAGGTGTCTCAAAAGTTTGGCAGAATAGGTAGGTTAAAGTCCTGCTTGGAATTTTCTGGAGTTTGTTGCTGTTTTAGTAACACAGCAGTTAAATGCAATTTTTAATGTATAACGTGTGTGTATATATATATTAGTGTACATATATATATGTGTGTGTGTGTATATATATATATATATTAGTGCATTATATAGGATATAATGGATGCTATAATGGACGCTATCCTCAAGAAACTGTTAATTCTAACTGTAATTGGAATCAGAGGAACGTGTAGGCAATCTATGACAGACTTCTCCAAATACATTTACCTTAGCCTTTAGTAGAAAGAACACATAGGGGCGCCTGGGTGTCTCAGTTGGTTGGTTAAACCTGTGACTCTTGGTTTCAACTCAGGTCATGATCTCACTGTTTTTGAAACCACGCCCCACACCAGGCTCTGCACTGCCAGTGCCGAGCACATTTGGGATTCTCTCTTCCTTGCTCTCTCAATAAATAAATAAATAAATAAATAAATAAATAAACCTAAAAAAAGAAAGAACACATAAAGAATGAAATAAAATCTAGTAAGATTAGTGGTGTCTGCACTTGAGAACGCAGAGTCAATAGAATAGATGATTAATTAGTCATTTGTCTTCTCCGTAAGCCAGGAAGCTTCCTAGGGGTAAATTTTCCATGGCAGCAGTGATGTGAGTTGCTGAGAAATGCCAAAGAAAATGCTGGAGATGTGCTTGAATGGAAATAAGGGGAGTCTAACTGAAACCTAAAAGGATGGTGTTTTGGGGAACTCACAAGTGGTAAATTATTGCGTCTAGACAAAAATGCCTTTGAGTAGACTATAAAGCCTATCTCCACTCCAGATGATTCACTTTTTATAATGAACAGAGCAAGCGGAAGGATCCATTTAAAAAATACGACTCCTGGGGTACCTGGGTGGCTCAGTCGGTTAAGCAGCAGACTCTTGATTTTGGTTCGGGTCATGATGTCACGGTTCCTAAGTTCTAGCCCTGGGTTGAGCTCTGCCCTGACAGCATGGAGCACACTGAAGATATTCTCTCTCTTTCTCTCTCTCTCCTTCTTCCCCTCTCACACACTTTCTCTCTCTCAGAATAAATAAACCTAAAAAAAAATACAAGTCCCATCATGTACCTCACCTGCTCGAACTATTCTCTAGCTTCTCTTCTCATTCAGAGTAAGCCCC
Source organism: Cryptoprocta ferox (assembly GCA_028646485.1). Lineage (NCBI taxonomy): Eukaryota > Metazoa > Chordata > Mammalia > Carnivora > Eupleridae > Cryptoprocta > Cryptoprocta ferox. The sequence goes on from CM053559.1 coordinate 14,371,020, forward strand.
AATTTTGGCCCACCAAGCAAGACAGGGCCCTTTGCTCATCCTTTACTAGTCTACTTCTTTCTCACCCTGCCACACTGGGGTCCTTGCTTTTCCTTAAACATGGGGAGTGGGATCACGTCCTTTGCTTCCTTGCTTCCTCTAGGCTGCTCTCCCAGATTTCAGCAGGCTCACATCCATACCTCCTCCAGACGCTGCTCACCCTCTCCTGGAGACCTGCCCTGACCCTTCTGTTTGAAATTGCAATCTTACTCCCCTCCACACTTACCGTCCCTGCCTTCCTGCCCAGGTTTTTCTCCCCATCATTTATCACCCATGGATCTGACAGGCCATTTATTTTACTGTCCTTAACTAGAATGTCAAGTACATAAGGGCAGGGAATTATTCTGCTTGGTCTCTGCTTCATCCTCGGTGCCTAGAAGAATTTTTGGCAAATGAGTGCTCCATAAACACTTCTTTTATAAAGGGACGAACGGAAACCACAAATCCCAAATGCTCTCGGAATATTAGCACAACTGTCAACTATGTATTGCTAATTCCCCAATGTCTATTTCCAACCTCAGGTGTCTCCCTTGACATCCTGGCCACATTGTCACCAGCCTGCTGCCATTTCATTTTGGTTTTCTTTTCCCTACCTTAAACTTCTGATTTCCCATTAAAACCATTTTCTCAGCCAAATTAATACCATCTCTATTCATGACCCCCTTCAAAACACCCACTCTTCACCATTTCTATTGTTTCTCATACCCACTTCTTTTCTATTCTTGTCCCACCCATCCAGTCTGTTTCTACAGACTTAATATCTGCTCACTCTACCCTAATTTCTCCTTGCACCAATCTGGTAAAGTGGACAATATGCATCCCCAAAGCATAGCTACTCTTATCCTAGATACACTGACCAGAAATGCATGTGCATGACCTTATGAGTCAAATACATTCTTCAAATATACAACTCTTTTGCACATGCTCAAAAAGTATATGCCTCATTTGAAAACTTAATATGCCATATCCTTGTCAATACAAACCCTGCAGAATGTATCCCCAAGCCTATCACTCTCTACTTCCTTTTTTTAAACTGTAAGCCTCTGCTCTTGCCAACATATCCCGACTCCATGTGAAAGGAAACTATGCTTATCTTCATGTGCATCTGATTCACAAGACTGATGCCATCTCTTGTACTTGTCACTCACTTAAATCTCATCCATCTTTCAAGGACCTGTTGAGGATACATCTCCTATTGGAGATCTAACATTTCTACCAATTATGTGATACCAAATGAATGCAGTAGGTTATATACTCTGTGAAGCATGTCACTGGATACAGATATCCCCAAGACAAAACCTCTCTCTTTGAGCAGCTGTCACACTGAAAACTTTAGGAAGAGGTGCATACCCAAGTGTGTCCTGTGAATTTCCATAGTGATTATCACCTGTATTAACAGTCTGGCTGTTGTACAGTTACGTATATCTTAATTAGTTCATTTTTCATTCATTCAGTATCTGTGGAGTCCCTACTACATGCCCTAACTCTGTTCTGGGCACTGAAGATTCATCCATGAACATAACAGCTTCCTCTCCCAAAGAACTCACAATCTAGTGGGTGGAGACAGCCAGTCAATGATAAATAAATGCATCGTGTATCTAAGTTGTATAAGCATGTGTAAGTTGGTAATAAGTACTGTAGGGGAAAATAAAGGAGTGAAGAAGAAACTAGGTCAATATGGATATAAGGAGTCAAAGGAGTTCCTGTTAATTATCTATCATTTCAGCAGGACCCTGACCGAACTGAGAGAATGAGCCATGGTGACATCTTGAGGGGAGTAACCCAGGCAAGGGAAAAGCAAATGTAAACAAATGACTAAGTACAAAAGGTCTTTTCAAGATGCCAGTGTGGATGAGAAGGAGGAGGCAAATAAAGAAGGCAATGAGATACCAAGGCTTGAGATCATGACGGGCCTTGGAGAATTAGTCATGTTTCATCCTGTCTTCCCAGCTCCAGGAAAAGGTCTTTTAGGACAAAATTGTCTTACCCATGCACTTTCAAACTTCCGTGGAATGTGCTATGGGACCTTGTAAAGAATAGATGTTTAATACCATGAACCACGTTATGAAATTGCCATTTGTACGCAAAGAATTTTGCTGCAAATATCTTCATGTTCCTCAAATGAAACCAATTTATCCCTGGAAACCTGAAATGAATTATAGGCCAATTACCCCATCTATTACAAATTCAGAACATTTAGGCCAGAGCAAAAACTTTCCCTCAAGTTATGATCTCTTTTTGCCTTATTTCCCCCCAAAATTACTGTATCATTCTAAATGTTTTCTTTTTTACTGCATTTGGTTGGCTACTGTTGCTTTTTTTTTCCTTCTTTTTAAGTTTATTTATTTTGAGAGAGAAGGAGAGAGAATCCCAAACAGGTTCTTCACTGTCAGCATGCAGCCCAATGTGGGGCTCAAACCAGAAACTGTAAGGTCATGATCTGAGCCTAAATCAAGAGTCTGACACTTAACTGAATGAGTCACCCAGGTGACCCTACTTCTTAATTAATCTTTACAATTTCTTTTTTTTTTTTCAATTATGGATTACACCCTTCACTCCCTACCTCCCTGCCCCCCTCCGCCAGATACAGGTTTGCAACTTCAGGCTGTCCTGATTTACAAATAGTATGTAGTCAGTCATCCATTAAATATGGACTGGGTGCCAGTCATATACAGATACTCATCCAGAGATTGAGAGGAGATAGGATTAAGATCTGAGCACAAACACTCAAATTAGAGAGTTAAGTCTGATTGGTAATCCTGCCACTAGCTGGCAGACCATATTTATGAAAAAAAAAGGCTAAGACTAATAACAAATTCAGAACTCCTGACTTAAGAAAATTCCTGTCAAGTACTTTTCATAGTCCTGAACATAATAAAGGGCTCGTAAATAGTAATTACTGATACCAAAATAATTTTCAAAATTATATATTTAAGCTGTGATAATTTCACTCACATACGAAGCTAATAAGACACACAACTTCTACTTGACTCTTTATACCTACCATGTCTCCTGAACTCTGTTCCCAGGTATATTTCTACCTGAATATTGACCCAGCACCTGCAATCAATTAACCTGGAACAGCTCTTTCATCATGGCTCTGATACAGTCCCTGCCTTATGATAGGCAGGACTTCCATCATTCGCCACCTGTAAAGCATCCACAATGGAAATAAGGTACAGAAATAGCTCTCCACATGACCTTTCTGCCTCCACCTTTCCTCCCCTCCAATATGGAAAGTGCATCACCTGACATTTGTAGTTTTCATTATTTGTTGAATAAATGAATTCATGAAGAAAGCAAAGCAAGTGATAGGTTAGAAATGTCAGGATGGCATTAAAACAATAAAGTGGAAGGAAATCCTGCCTTTTGCAACAACGTGGATGAACCTGGAAGCATTACTCTAAGTGAAATAAGCCAGACACAGAAAGACAAAGACTGGATGATCTCACTTATACGTGAAATCCAAAGAAGTTGAACTCACAGAATCAAAGAGTACAACAGTGATCACTAGGCTCAGGGTGGGGGTACGAGGGGGTCTTGGTCAAAGGATACAAACTTCCATTTATAAGAGGAATTAGTTCTGGGGATCTAATGTATAGAATGGTAACTATAGTTAACACTGTACTGAACACTTATACTTGGCTAAGAAACAGATCTTAAGTGTTCTCGTGACACAAAAACACACATGGTAAGTGTGATGGGTTTTTTAATTATCTGGATTATGGCAGTCATTTTGGTGTATATACATCTATCAAATCATGTTGATATATCATGATATGTATATATCATATATATTACACATATGCAACTTGCATTTGTCAAAAAAAGGAAAAAAAAAGAAAAACAATGTCAGGCTGGCCAACTCACTAGGTTCTCAATTATTAAATGATATGCTTTCCTTTCACCTGGTTTAGGTGGAAACTCTTGGAACATGCTCCTCTTAAGCCAGCCTGCTACCAGCTTACCTAGGGTGAAAATGATTAGCTGCCTCAGGCAGGGCCCAGGGCTATAGCTGTGTAGGTGAGCACATGATAAACTCCTCCTTCACCCCTGGGCTATAATGGGGATTTATTTCAAAGAAGTCTTTAGGGGCTTTTCTTTTATTACTTACACCTAAAATCATAGTTAAAATTTTTGATTGGCCTTTTGCCCATTTATCAGTAAATTTTATAAAAGGTATGCTTTACAAGTCTGATTTGAAAAGCTAAAATGCCCATGTTCTGTTTTCAGGCAACTGTTTCAAAATTCTCAAGTAAGGAGCATAACTTGATAGAATTTCACAACATTTTGAAAACCTAAGCTCTTAAAATGCCCTCTCATAACTACATAATTAAAATATGCCATTGTTAGCTTAAATGTTCTGGCATTTTTTATTTTGCCTAATAGTGAATGAATATATAATTGGGACATATAATACGTTATTGAGATAGTAATACATACTATTTTTTCTTTCACTTTATTTGGCTCTGTTTTTCAGTTTGGTCAAAGGCTAATATCAAAAGAAGTAATTTGAGAAAGGCTTGAGAACTATGCTGTTTTTTTAGATACATTTAACCATTCAAATAGTTTATAGTTAATAAAATTGTAAGTTACTTATTCTATTGTGGCTTTGTGGGTTTTAATATAGTAAGCAATATGGAAATGACTGTCTTCATAGTTTCTTCATTTTATATGTAATGAAATCAAGTTTTCTCTAAAAATGAATGTCTAACACTACATAATTATATGAAATCTTTATTTTAGTTGGCAATGGATATTAGCAACCTGTCAAAATTTTATCAATAGACTCTTGATAGTCTTCCTGAAGTAAAAATGTATAAAAATGCTTCCTTCAGGAATAGCTTCTGCTTTACTTTCACTTTTGTGTCCTGATTACAGCGCCTAATTCCCTATTATCCTGCAAAGCATAATAATGCAATTTAAAATCCGACACCCTTTTTCTATTAGAAAAGCTCTGCCCTTGGGGCACCTGGGTGGGTCAGTCAGTTGAGCATGTGACTCTTGATTTTGGCTCAGGTTATGATCTCATGGTTCCTGAGATCCAGCCCTGTGGTGGGCTCTATGCTGACAGTGCAGAGGCTTCTTTTGATTCTCTCTCTACCTCTCTCTCTGCCCCTTCCTCCCTCTTTCTCTCACAAAAATAAACAAACACACAAACAAACAAAAGGAAAACAAATCTCTGCCCTAAAGGGCTACTGAACAAATAGCTTCAAAAGATGTCAGGCCTAAGGAAATGCTCTGGAATTAGGGAATGGTAAAACTCTTCACATTTTTCTTATGTACAAAATATTACTTGCCATTTTTATGAGAATGTAAGTTTTTTTAAAGCACTTTTTTTTTCTCATTAATAGCATAACAAGTGTTTCTGTTCAATGTTTATTGATTTTGTTTTGTTTTCTGTTTAAGTCTGTTGTTGGTTTCAAATGGGTGAAAGACTTTCAAAATTAAAGACAGGACTCCAGTCACAGGTAATAAGTGCAGAATTAGCCCAATGGAATTACATTAAACTAGAAAGCTTCTGCATGGTAAGGAAAATAATCGAGTGTGAAACAGAGGTGTGGAATGGGAGAAAATATTTGCAGACCTCATTTCTGATATTCAACATATGTAATAAACTCCTGCAATTCAATAGCAAAAACGTAAATAACCAACATTAAAAAAATTAGCTACAGACTTGAAGAGACATTTCTCCAAAGACAAGTTACAAATAACCAACAAGTACATGGGAAAATGTTCAGCATCATTAATCATCAGGGAAATGCAAATCAAAACCACAACGAGCTATCATGTAATGTTTGTTAAAATGGCCATGATCAGAAAAAACTAAGATGATTCGTGTTGGTGAGGATAGGGATAAACTGAAAGACTTGCACAGTTAGTTAGAATACTAAATGGTACAGCTGCTGAAGAAAATAGTATGAAAGTTCCTCAAAAAATTAAAAATACAATGCCAATTCCACTTCTGGGTATTTATCCATGAAAAATGAAATCCTGATCTTGCAAGAATTATCACTCTCATGTTCACTGCAGCACTATTTCCAAGAGCCAAGTTGTGGACACAAACTAAATGTCCATTAACAGATGAATGGTGTAAGCAAATGTGGTATATACATAAATGGAATATTTTTCAGCCTTTAAAAAAAAGACAATCCTGCTACATGAGAATATTCATGAACCTCACGACTATTACGCTAAGTGAAATAAGTCATGAAGCACAAATACTGCCTGAATCAACTTATATGAGATATGTGAAACAGATCACAGAAGCAAATAAGAAAATGAGTTTTATCAATGTTATTCAACGTTTTCTACAAATGCAGAGTTGTCACAGAAGTAAAGAGATTGGTGGTTGCTAGATGCCAGAGTAGAAGAGAATATAGGGAGTTGCTAACCAACTTGTACAAAATTTCAGTTACGCAAGATGAGTAAGTCCTAGAGATTCGCTGGAAGATACTCTGCCTATAAACAACAGTATCATATTGTAGACTTAAAAATCTGTTAAGGGGCACCTGGCTGGCTTAGTCATGACAATCTGGGATGTAATATCATTCTTATAATCAGTGTGTATAGGAGCACCTGGCTGGTTCAGTCAGTAAGTAGAGCATCCAACTCTTGATCTCAGGTTTCTGAGTTCAAGTCCCACATTGGGTGTAGAGATTATTTAAAAAAAAAAAATCTCAAAAACATCTGTTAAGAGAATGAATGTTAAGTGTTCTTACCCAAATTAAAAAAAAAAAAAAGAGGCTATGGGGCGCCTGGGTGGCTCAGTTGGTTGAGCATCCGACTTCTGCTCAGGTCATGATCTCGTGGTTTGTGGGTTTGAGCCCCACATCGGGCTCTGTGCTGACAGCTCGCAGCCTGGAGCCTGTTTCAGATTCTGTGTCTCCCTCCCTCTCTACCCCTCCCCCACTCATGCTCTGTCTCTCTCTGTCTCTCAGTGATAAATAAACATTCAAAAAAATTAAAACAAAAGGCTAAATAGTAAAATAGAAAAAAAATTAAATCAGAACCCTGGTGTAAGATCTCAGTCTTCTTTCTACCAATTTCTTTCCCCGCATCCCTCCTCCTTTCTCTGACCACAGAAAATGTCATAGAAGTTTGAGAAAATATAAAGGTAGGGCTATAACTGTAAGGTGGCAGGAGCAAGCTACACATTAAATCAATTTTTCTCACACTTTTCTAGTAAAGCTGACTACTCTAAAGACCTGGGGAAGTGATGCAATGTAGTATGGGTGTTGAATCGTCTGTCCAGGAGGAGGCTGTTAAAAAGCTTCAAATTGGTTATTTTATGGCTTTCCAATGAATGTGGAATTCACATTCTATATTCTGTGCCATAGCTTGTATAAATGTAGGTACATATATAGGTCTCAAAACAGAATTGCCTCACATAACCACTGTTCAGTTGTCAAATTCACAGTTTTTGACAAGTTATGCTACATTTTATATAATGATTTCTTTGACTTTTTTCTGTCTATAATGACTTTTCACCCAAAACACACCAAGTAAGTACATTATAAGAGTGCTACTTCTAGAATATGGCTTTAGAGAGAAATACGCAATTTACTTGTCACTGCAGGTTCTAGTCATGTAATAATATGAAACAAATACAAATCATGTCCCAAGTTTGAGTGAACCTCAAATGCTTTCCTTTGGGCAATATACCAAACAAAAGTAACACAATGGTAGCCCATGAGCTTATGGGCACAAGTGCTGTTTGCACATATTTTCAAGTCCTCTCCTTTCCAGTCTTTATTTTGCCCTTGAGTCACCTTAATCAGTGAAAGAGAATGAATTCAGGGGCAAATACCTCAAGAAGAGTGGCTGAATACTTAGATTTCGTTATGCCTTCAACTGATCAGCTTTGTACAAATTTAATGGTTAAAGGCTCATAATTAGAGATGGGGAACTTCTGCATGGAATGTAGATTTGAGAATCAGCACCTCTATTTTAGAAAGAAAAAAGAAAAAAGAAAAAAACATTCCAAACCAGTGCTAAACTCTTTCAGCTCAAACTGTGTGAAATTCCAGCCTGGAGAGAAAAGAGTTGGGGTGCACTTTAAGAAGCAAGCTTCGTTGAAAACCTTGGACAGAAAAAATTACTCTTGTCCTCCTCTGTGCCTCTTTACTCCGTTGAGTGCTGCTGTGGTAACGCTTATCACACTCCACCCAGCCTCAAAGTAGGTTATCTCCATTCTCTGTCATCCTACTAGGCATCTGGGCTCCTCGAGATTAGGCAGGTGTGTCAATTTTCTGTTATTTCTTATCAAAGTGTGCCTGTTCTGAACAGTGTTTAGTGCATAACGGCTACAAGAAACAATAATGTCTAACTGCAGATTAAATGATGGGGAGAGAGAGGGGTGTCTTATTCAGCTCAAGAGTGAAAATAACCAGCGCTCCTGCATGGAGATGGGAGGATATATTTAGGAATCCATACACTGCAAAGTTAATTTTGAATTCTGAGAGGCCTGTGAAATATGGGACGGCTTATACGAAAATTTGCACCAGCCACTCTTAGTTTCATTATATAGAAGAAACAGCCTCTCCTTCTACCTTCCAAACTGCTACTTTAGCTTTATCAAATTTTTTCACTGAACAAGACATTGTTTTATGGCCTGCCCTTCCATCTGTCCTTCTGTCCCTCCTTTTCACTTTTCTATTTACTTTTTCCTGATTCTTCCTCTCCTTTTTCTGTACCGTCTCACATAAGACAGCAACTTTATCTTTTACGTCATTTGACATCACATTTCCATTCCAGTCTCCTTATGTAGTGTTAGCATATGATAGATGATCAAAAATACTTGTTGAAAGAAATTATAGCTTTCTATTTTTCTAAAATAATAAAAGTTTGGGAAAAGTAGTCTCCCAGAATTCTGTTTCCTCCCCCTTTTTTTGGCAACCCTCTCACAGCCATAGTATTTTATTATTTGAAAGTTTTTTACTAACAATGCAATCACTCTTCTTATATTACTTCGTGTATCTGCTAATACGAAATAACTTGCTTTTTTTTTTAAACTCTCCTCCCTTGGATTCAGTCTTTATGTTGTCCCTCATCATCTTACTCCATGTCCACTCCCTAGCCTTTCCATGTACTTAATAGGAACAGTGATGGTTAATGTGAGAATAAAAACAATACTGAACAGGGGAACCCAGGTGATTCAGTCATTTAAGCTCCTGACTCTCGATTTTTGGCTCAAGTCATGATCTCACTCTTCATGGGATCAAGCCTCACATCCAGCCTTGTGCTGTCAGTGTGAAACCTGCTTTGGATTTTGTCTCTCTCTACCCCTCCCCTGCACATGCATGCTCTCTCAAAAATAAACTTAAAAATATAAAATACTTAATATTTATATATCATTACATATTTCATAGAGTCTTTTGCAGGATTATTACTTTTTAAATATTAACTTATCAAATAGCAATCATAGATACCATATGGATGGATACATATAAATTGGAATTTACGGCACTTTTTCGCCCAAAGTTTTTCTTTTAAGAAAGAGACTTGTTCTCCAAAGAAGACATCCAGATGGCTAACAGATACATGAAAAAAATGCTCAACATCACTCACTATCATTGATACAAATCAAAACCACTATGAGATACCACTTCACACCTGTCAGAATGGCTAACATTAACAACTCAGGCAACAACAGACAATGACAAGGATGTAGAGAGAGGGGAACCGTCTTGCACTGCTGGTGGGCATGCACACTGGTGCAGCCACTGTGGAAAACAGTAGGGAGGTTCCTCAAAATATTAAAAATATAACTACCCTACAACCCAGTGATCGTATTACTAGGTATTTATCCAAGGGATACAGGTGTGCTGTTTTGAAGGGACATGTGAACCCCAATGCTCATAGCAGCGCTATTGACGATAGCCAAAGTATGGAAAGAGCCCAAATGTCCATTGATGGGTGAATGGATAAACAAGATGTGGTGTGTGTACACACACACACCACACACACACACACAATGGAGTATTACTAAGCAATCAAAAAGAATGCAATCTTGCCATCTGCCACTACATGGACAGAACTGGAGGGTATTATGTTAAGGGAAATTAGTCAAAGAAAGACAAATAACATATGACTTCCCTCATATGAGGACTTTAAGATATGAAGCAGATAAACATAAGGAAAGGGAAGCAAAAATAATATAAAAATAAGGAGAGGGACAAAACATAAGAGACTCCTAAATATGAAGAACAAACAGGTTGCTGGAAGGATTGTGGGAGGGGGGATGGGCTAAATGGGCAAGGAACATTAAGGAATCTACTCCTGAAATCACTGTTGCACTATATCCTAACCAACTTGGATGTAAATTTAAAAATATATAAACAGGGGTGCCTAGGTGGCTCAGTTGGTTAAGTGTCTGACTTCAGCTTAGATCATCATCTCACAGTTCATGGATTTGACCCCTGCATCTGGCTCTGTGCTGACAGCTCGGAGCCTGGAGCCTACTTCAGATTCTGTGTGTGTGTCTCTCTCTCTCTGCCCCTCCCCTCCTTGTGCTCTGTCTCTGTCTCTCAAATATGAATAAATGTTAAAAAAATGTTAAAAGGAAAATAAATAAATTTTAAAAAGGGGGGGGGCTTGTTGACATTATCACTTTTTATCTTTCCTGCAAACTTGTGACATTTCCTTACTTACAGTGATGAGTATTTTAAGATTTGCAGAGTATTTTTCAGTGACCTGAGGTGCCATGGCTAATTTTATTAAGAGTAAGCATTATGCTAACTACTTCATATGTGTGGTTTCCCTTTACTCTCACAACAGTCCTCTGAAGAAGGCACTGTTACTGTCCCCATTTTATAGTTTGGTAAAAATGTGAGACCCATTAGGAACATACCCAAGTTCACTACAATTCTGGTATAATGGCATTAGCAAACTTGTATTCCTAACAATTACACGCTGACTCTTCTCAATCTGCTAAGGCAGAGCCCACCACAGACCACTCTCTGCTCAGAGCTTGGACACCAAAGTGAATTGGAAGCCAGGTTATCCTCTAATCTCTATCCCAGAGTTTCCTATTGCATTGTGTTATTTTTAATCCAGAAAATACATAGGAAGTCTAGATACATATAATATGTATGGTTGACACTTTAAATATACTGTATATTAAAGTGAATCTATGATGTAAAAACAAAGAAGTACATTTAGGAAATCTGGGCCTCTGTTCATGTGGGAGAAGGTCCCTTGAATAGTCAGCCATTTTTAGGTAGGAAAATCTTTCTCTAGAAATGGGGATTCCCAAGCTACTGGAGTAATGGGAGGGAAGGATAGCCCATGTAGAGACTCTAGAGAGGCTGAACATGTGTTACTCAAGGTGTGCCTTGGGAGAAAGGGTCCAAGGTGTCAGAGATGGAGTCCAGAGTCTGTGTTCCTTGTAGGAAACCATCCATAAATCACTTTGCAGGAAAGCATACGGAACCTTCACATAAGCCTAGAGCGTGTTTTCCTTGGGAGTTTACTGGCACCTGGCATGATGAATGGATGCCCCCCCCCCACAGCTGTGCTTGAAACATTCTTGCTACTGGGGAATACCCCAGATATTAAGAGCTCAGTGGAATATTCTCTGCATCTTTTAGTCATTCCAACAGGCTGCGGACATCCGAATTTAGAAATAAAAAGGCTGAAGCACTTCAAAGAAAATAAATTCCAATGATATTCTCATTTCCCCATGAAAAAGAAATCAGATTTCAGCTCAGCAGCTGCCCCAGATTCCAGAACAGTCCACAGGTTCTGTGACAGCTGCTGACACAAGCCATCTCCTCAGATTAAATCTTCCCATAGGTTGCATACAGAAGCAGCCAAGTCTGTTCGTAATGAGTACATTTTAACTTAGACGTTGGTCCCCTGTAGTTCTTTCAATGTACATGTAAAATAAAAAAAAACAAACCCTGTGCAAGTACTTAAATAGTTTACAGAATACAAATACAGTGCAAAATAAAAGGAACTTATTATCCTTTTGAGATATTATCTGAACTACTTTCTTGAGTTACTGTCTTAATTGTAGAGTAATTTGCACTCTGAAGATTACTACAACTACCTCTGAGAATCTAGGCCTCACGACTATGACACTATGATGCTTGTTAATTCACCTCCTCATATTCAGCCCTCAGTGCTCAAAACTCAAACTGGTCAAGCATGAATGCCAGACAACACATTTCATTTGACTCAGTGCAGAGAGCTTTAATATCTTTATGAAAAACTAGTGAGATTACTGAAATACATGTTAATAGTGGGTATGCTTTTAGCAGATTCTTTCTGCTCTGAAAGCTTGAGAACTTTTATAATTAATGGGGAAAGAAGTGATACTCTTCAGAGAAGAAAAGAACAGATGACAACGGTAATCGAGGCATGTTTGCCAAAACTGTGAGGCTCTAAAGTACATCTTCCAGGAAGAAGACAACAGAAGTTCTTTGTAACACAGGCATCCTGCTCTGGAAAGGATCCCAACGAGCTCAGGTGGTGACCTCCTTGGAATTAGCCTTTCCCTTTACTATGCCAGGGATGATCCAAACTTTTATTGGATGGTAAGTGGGTGAGAAAGCACCATTGTCTTGCCTATCCTGGTTATATCTTCATGTTTTCATGAATTATTTTTTCATTAAGAAAGTAGTCACTCTTGGTTATGGACACCACAGAGATGTAGCATCTGTCAGTGCTGGAGGTTGTCTTAATGTATATCACCACTCAATTAAGTTAGGTTCCCAGATGTGTCCATAATTCCCAAATTTTATGTCAGTTTCAAAGCAGACTATAAGTCCAAGTGGATGATATTAAGCTTCAACCCAAAATTCTATTCCAAAAAGAAAGATATGTTCCTGTTTAGCAGAGATATTCAGTGCTTAATGAGATCTAAGACAACATATGTAAGGTTTTGTTTTGTTTTGTTTTAATGGATAAAGAGGAACAGCATAACAAAGGCAAAGATGATTTGCCTAGACCCTATGTTGCATAAATCTTTTGTCAGATCTCTTTCACACCTTGTTCTTTCATTCTGAATACTGACCTATTATAACGAGATCCTACCCAAAATTAAACATTCCAAGGAGAATAATTTGGAAATAAGTGTCCTTATTAGAATTAAAAGCCATCGTAGATAAAGGGGAACATTTTGCTCATCATTTGACAATAAAAGTGAGGTGAGAAATAGGTAGTCCTAATTTACATCTTGTATGACATGTAGACAGCTTGAAGGAAAGCTAGTTAACATTTCTCAACTCCCATGGAGGTAATGAAGTACAAAAACCTAGGTTCATCCCCTATTAGAATCCCAGAATTAAAAGCCTTCTTCAAGACCATTCGGTTCAACTACCAGTTTGTAATCTGAATCCCTATTCTAACATCTCTTCTACGGTGTTACCCAGTATATATTTAAATGTACCCGTTAGAATACTTTTGCATTTCAAGTAATAGAAACCCAACTAATGAGCTTTAATAATGAAGATACTTTATTGGTTCATATGACTGAAGCTCAGAAATAAAATGGAATCTGAAGAATTACTGTCGGTGGCAAAACAAGCCCATGATGGTACTTGCATCTTCTATCCATGTCTCTACATGCTATTCCCTGATACCATATCCTCCTAAAAGTAAATCTTCTCATGCTTAGTCTAGAGCCAACAGTCCCCAGGGCATAAGTGTACCTTCTTCACATCCAAGAGGAACTTTGTCCTGTTAATCAAAGTCCTAGGCTCACTAGGATAGGCTGTCAACTTAAGTCACCTGCTCAGTCAACAGCCAATTACAATTAACTGGCCCTCAGGTTGAATCAGCTGTTTGGCTTAGCCTTAATTATGTGTTTCACATCAAGAGCCAGGATTGGCTTCAGCCTTTCAAGAACCACATGAATCCTTCATGCTAAGTCACCAACTGTGAAGCAAAGTGAGAGACAGAGAAGACTGGGCTACAGCAGAGAATGTGTCCAGTGGTTGGGATCTCACTACTTCCCCCAAATGGTTCCTTCTGTCTTTGGATGTATCTGAAAGTTGGAAAGTACAGTAACTCTTAAAATACTGTAAGTTCTAAATAATAATTTTTCCCATTTCAAATTGCATGAGCCCAAGATGAAAATGAACACACATATTAAATGTTCACCCCTGAGTAGTTTTATAAAGTAATAATCTCAATAGCTACAATTAAATGGGTTACTTGACCATCCCTAGCTAGAAAGGAATCTGAAGAGAAAGCATTTTTTAGCTGATCATATTTCCCCTTCCCTCCCTGAATAAAAAACAAAAAGAAAAAGAAAAATGAGAAAGAAAAGTTAGGTGCTCTTAGTAATAAAGAAAAGAGGGGGAAAAATGGGCAGGCATCCAACAGTGTTTTCAAAATTAAAGGCAAAAAAAGATGTGAATGACATTTTAAAGGAACCACATGTATCAATAAAGATGCCATTTTAAAGGAACCACATACATCAATAAAGATGAAGAGAGACTAGAAAGTGATCTAGCAAATCCAAATAAAGACCACAAAAGACATAATTTTATATGTGTTTGACTGGCAAAAATGGTCTTAGTAAAGATGTGAATCTTGAATAGCTTTTAAACTTTGCTAGTGAAAATGTAAAATGATGTAATCACTGCAGAAAACAATAAAGTTACGATGACCTAACAATTCTGTGCTTAAATATGTACCCAAGGGAGACTGTTAAACCTGCATACCCAGTACACATCTAAGAATGTTCATGGCAACATTATTTAAAGTATCAAATATCTGGAAATAATCATTACAGGGTCTGTAGATGGAAAAAAATTATCAGGTTAAGTTTGAAAGAATCCTCCAGATTCTGGGAATATTTCTGCAGACCAATATGTAGACACTGTCTTATTCTGAAGAAACATCCCATCAGTAGGGAAGAAGATGAATTAACTATGGTAAATTCACATAATCAAATGTATACAAATACGTAACAGGAGTCAAAATGAATGAACTATATAGTGAGACAAAAATATAAATGTATCTGAGAAATAATATATGAAGATATAATGGCCCAGAAGATTACATACAATATAAACCCTTTTTACACAGCTTAAAACCACTAAAACAAAAATATGTCCTTTTTAGGTACACATATAAATGCAATAAAAATGTATACAGAACATCAAAGAAATGACGAACATGGGATTCAGGATGATCCTTATTTTGAGAGAGGTATGGCAAAGAAATATTGGAGGGGGGAAAACATATGGTTAGATATAAATTTAAAAATTCTGGCCTGTAACTTATACATACTACTCTGATTTTATCAGAAGGACATCACTAAAAATATGAGGCGGCTGACGGGTACATTTTAGCCAAGTCTGTAGCATGCTTTGTATAGTTTGCCTTTCTGAGTGCTTGGTCAATCTGCAGCTGACACTTCTAATTTGGAGGCTAACAGCCAAATTTTAGTAATGGGGTAACATGTTTTTACTGTCCATGCCCTCCTAATATTTAGAGAATGCCACATCTGTGCGTGTGTATGGTGATCCCCACATAACAACTAGGGAAACTCAGACCATTTAAGTTGTTATTGACACATTCTTGTTTTGCATGTGACTCAATGTTACACATACCAAAAATGGGGGGGTTGCTTTTAACTGTTGCCTTGCCAACCAACGGTTTATTTTCATGACCTGTTAAGTGGAGGCACATCCCAAATACTTTGAAAACCAGCAAAACTGAATCCTCCACCATCCTTTCAGCCTCTGGATCTCAGACCAAATTGCATGCTCTATTTATATACTTGTGACTTTAAATTGAAGCTTTATTCACATGACTCACTTTCTTATTCAGACCACCTTTTTCATAAATACTGTATGAATAAGTGCCACGGGAAATAGGTATGGTTGAGGAGACACAAACACAAAGAAGCTAAAAACAAAACCTATTAATAATCCTTGCCAAACTCTTTAGAGGAAACTATCTTCAATGAGAATTCTAATTGATAACGTCATAGTAGCTTGAAAGTTTCTAAAAACAGACCATCTGTTAGTTTTATTGTACCCCCAGGGTTTAGCCCAGTGCCAAGCACAAGGGAGGTCTCAATACATGTGAGACAAGTCACTAAATTTGACCATCTTTTCTCATGTTTTGACATTGTATGTTGACAGGTTACTTCTAATAAATTTCCTAGTTGAAAATAATGATTTGATGATTTCAAATTATTTTTAAGGCCAAATGCTAAGTCGATGAAATCAAAGAATATCTAGTCAATGATTTTCACTTATTTCCTGCTCCATCAATCTCTTAAAAGGAAGAGACAAAGAGTGGAGCTGCAGGGGATTTCTGCAATTTCTGCGGGTTTGGGGCTTGATATGGCAGATTTGAGGAGCTCTTTAAATGGTTTCTTTGGAAGTACCATCTAAGCCCTGCCAGGAATGTTTCTGTGCACACTTGGCAGCACTGCTTTTGCAAAGCAGCATCTGACTGTGTCATCTATTTGAGGCCCGGATGCTCTTCAGCAGAGGAAACAAATGAGGCTGTCGTAGGGGACAGGGAGTGTGACTGGTGTATCATGAAACAACAATGTACAGAATGAGAACTCTCCCAGTCAGAGAAGTCCTTGCTTTAACAAGAATTTAGGTAAAAATGACTACTCCAAGTCCTAAATCTATTGTGTTCAGAATCCCTTCTAGTTCTTAAGTTGTGTCATTAAATACACAGCCAATATTGAAAGAAGGGGCATCTTGGTTTGACAAATAAGACCACTTAAAACCATCTGGCATAAATCCACTTACTCACTGTTCAACTAATACAGTTAGAAAAAAAATTCTGTAGTATCTTATACCATTCAATGGACCGTCTTAGAAATTATAGTAGCTATCTCATACTAATACCACATGTTTGAATACTTGTGTTTTTTTTAAGTGAAATAAAGTTGACTTGTCAATCACACCTTTACCTTTAATGTTATGTATCTTAACATCCGACTCAATAGTGGAATTTTGAATTATGGTAAAAACTATTGCCGTCATACTATTCCATCTTCTTTTCCTCTTTGTAATATCACAGAATGTATCATTATTAAAATGCACAGCTTCTGGACACCTCAGTAGCCCAATTCGTTGAGCATCTGACTCTGGCTCAGGTCCTGATCTTGTGGGCTGTGAGTTCAAGCCCCGCATTGGGCTCTGTGTTGAGAGCTCAGAGCCTGGAGCCTGCTTCAGATTCGATGTCTCCCTCTCTCTCTACCCCTCCCTGCCTCTCTCTCTCAAAAATAAACAAACATTAAAAAATTAAAATTAAATTAAATGCAGATTCATTTTGTGAATAAAAAAATTGCCTTTGTCAACTCAATAGTCATGCATATAATTCACAACAGTGACCTATACTCTTCTGATAGGAGAGAAGTAGGAGAGTCTGAAACCAAAAGTGAAATAAAGCAAGTCTGCGCAGGCTTACTCAAGATAAATGCTTCTCACAGACAGTATTCCTTATAAAAGTCTTATCTTATACGGAGAAGATGAAGATTGGGGTTTGGGAGCCTGAAGACTAACAACATGAGTAATACCACCTGTCCTTTAACTGCCGCCTCTACACATCATTCTCATGTCCTGGCACCTTTGCGAACTACTAACTTGTTTGGGCCAACAAACTAGGTCTGTACTTAGGTAGTCCTACCATTAATCCTGTTATATAAAAACCAGTTTGTCTGGCGGCTGAACAACTGAAAGATGAGACAGAATGTCTTTGTAGTCCATGCACAATTAAAAAGCTGTACTGCTCAGAAAACACACTTGCACACTGACATCTCTTGCTTAATTTTTTTTCCCCAGAGTATTTTATATTCAGTCAACTTGCTGCTGTCACATTCTAGATGAGACATAGAGATGAATACGTGGAGAATAAGAGTGGACCAAGATTGCTAGCTATGGGAGGAGACAGAATTGACGTAATGTGGACTAAACCAAGCCTTGGGAAGTGGTCACATGCAACTCCAAAATGAATTACTTTAGATGTCAAGAATACTTGGTATTAAGTTAGTAGCCTGTGCCCCATAAATCCTTATCAGTTCTTATTCATAGTTGTGTGTCAGCAGAACACTGTGTCCCTTCTGGTCCATCTTTACAGAGTTTTTCCATAATATATATGTACAAACAATTTTCTTATCAGATTTTTCTTTCACTTCTGCTGTAAGCATTTTTATGTCTTACCATCCTCTTCATAATTTTTACTGTTCATAGCTGCAAAATAGACTATTCAGCTGAATTGATTTACTTTGGCTCTTTCCAGTTATTTCTGGTACACTGCTATACATAGCATCTCCTTCCAAGCATTTTTTCTCCAGTTTTAAGCTTCTCCCTTTAAAACAAGTCAATATAGATATATTGCTTTCAGGAAAAGACTACTTATTTTTCTGGTTCCTGAAAACTATGGTCAGAATTTTTCGAAATGGAGTGGATTTTCACTGACTTAGTTATGTAAGGATGTTCTACCTTCATTACACTTCACTAGGGAATGACATTTTCCCAGAGTTCTTTTTGCTAAGAGCTAGCATGTATTTAGCACTTATGTCAGATATTCCAAGAGTATTTTAATACATAATCTCACTTAATTCCCCAACAACTGTATGAATTACGTGCTATTTTCATCCCCATTTCATAGATCAAACAATTCAATTCAGAGAGACTTAATAATTTGTTCAATTTCACATAGTCTTAAACAGAGTCAAGGCTCATCCAGGGTGTGACTGGATACAATTCATGGGCCTAACCTATATATTGTGCTGCATGTATATTTCTTACCTGGAAACTGTTTGAAGATTTATTCATTAGATATATTTTGTTGTTAATCTACACTTCATTTTTATTGGGTATTCAACTAATCTATCAGTCTGCCTTTTCCGTAACATTACAATACCAGTCTGCTATTTAAAATCTACCCCAAAGAATAAAAGCATTATTCCCAAATATACACAGATTTACCATTTAACTGTGCAAAAATAACCCTATCCTAGTCTTATCATAAATATGGAGTGAAGCACTTGTCTTCCTAATAGTAGATACCATTCAAAGTACCATGGCATTCCGAAGAGAAGAAAGCTTGTAAAGACTTACTCTCATTATTGATGACTTAATTTTGAGAAGGTGGCTATCCAAACCTACTCACAGACTCTAAGAATAGCAATAACAAAATGGAAGAAAAATAGGTAATAAAAAAAATTGGTAGTCAGACCTTAATTTTAATTAACATTCCAAGTTTCTTGTGGAATAAAATCAGGAAAAGTAAAATCACTTAAAAATACTTAAATTTGGGTCATCCCATGGCTCAGTTGGTTGAGCATACAACTCTTGATTTCGGCTCAGATCGTGCTCCCAGTGTTGTGGCCTTACTGAGAGTGGAGCCTACTTAAGGTTCTTTCTTCCCCTCCTTATGCCCCTCCCCTGGTCAGGCACAAGTGCTCTCTTAAAAAAAATATGTTAAATTGTTTCACATTTTTCATTCAATATTTTCAAGAGTTTCAAATTCTATCTACAGACTTTTTTCTCTCAGTGATTAAAGTCCCTGCATATTTGTAAGCCAGATGTAATGCTTCTACACTAGCATGTTGTATACAATTTACAATAATGATTACTTGTAGTAACATTACAGTATTAAACTATTGTTTTCAAAATGCCTATTTATATTCAATATGAATACAACAGTAATGTAGATACTTGAACAAATAAAAATATATAGCTCCAAATACACCGAATAATTTTATTCAAGAGCCAGTGTTCATACAGCAGCATTCTATAAGTACAAATCCTAAAACCAAAGCAAATATGCATAAAGAGAGGAATGGGTAAGTATATATGGATAACATCCACACAAGAGAATTTTCTGGGTTAGTGAAAATGAATGAATGATAGCTTTGACTACCACAAGGAATATTTGTAATGTTTTTAAAACCTGGCAAAAGAACATGTTCCTACTCTATGTAAATTTCAATTACTGAAAAACTAAAAATACTGACATAAATTATGTAGAAAATAAGAGGATGATTAACTTCAGTAGGATGGTGGTAGGGTAGGTAGACAGATAAACAACACGTTGGAGACTTTCAAGTTCCCTTAAACAGGGTTTGGGCTAAAAAGAAATCTACGTGCTCACATGTACATCATTTGTTATTTTACACGTACGTCAGGTTTCTTTTTTTTAAATGCAGATCCGAATGAGATCTTTTATGTTTGCAAAACAAGGGGGTTAGCAAGAATTATTTTAATAATACCTAAGTAGGAACATGGAGTGTCTAAATAAAAATTAAGAAACTTTAGAAATAAAGTAACTAAGAACTAATGATTATTTTGTCAACAAGAAATTGCATGTAAAACTTAGCTTAATGTCTTAATATTTTATACATCAGTACTATATAAGAAACTAAAAAGACTAGGAAAATATTTCAACAAATATGAAAGCTAAGGTATATTAAGAGATCATAAATTTGAAGTAACTTTAACAGTTTTTAAATGACTGGTACATCTTACAGAAACACATGAAATGTATCTTTTTAGAGTTCACTACTGAGTTTTAACTTTCCTAAAGCTACTGGTCTTCTGGTAGAGTTTCAAAGCTAAACTAAAAAATCACAGTGGGGGTAAAAAGACTTATAATTTTTGCATTACCTTATTCATGTAGGTTCTGATTTTATCCACCCATTAAGGAGACAAGTCAGTAAATACTAACTGGCTCTTGCCACTCATCTGGACAGAAAGCAGACCTATCATTTTGCATAATCATATGTTTACTTCTATTCCATTTCTCTTAGGGAAAATATTCTTGTGAACGAAGATGATAACAAAGGCCAGCTGAAGTCCATGATCTAGAACAAAAACTCTGTCCATGTTATGTCATTAAATTGCATCACCACCCAAAAAATCACAATGATGTTTTTCTACATTATCGCATAAATTATCCCAGCAGAAAACAATCACTTTGTCAATGGGAGGCAAAATTAAACTATGGTAATTCTGCAGAATGAACCTGTAATCTATATATCAGAACTCTGAACTCCCCAGGAAAAATTGAGCTTTAGGTAAAAAGGAAAAAAATGATAGAATGCTTACTAAATTAAAAAAGATCATTGAACTGTAAATTAAAATTATGTACTAATAAACACACTTTCTTTCTCTAAGGTCACTCAATAGGGGTATTTACATATATATGGACATACTTGTGATTG
Organism: Cryptoprocta ferox; assembly: GCA_028646485.1. Classification (NCBI taxonomy): domain Eukaryota; kingdom Metazoa; phylum Chordata; class Mammalia; order Carnivora; family Eupleridae; genus Cryptoprocta; species Cryptoprocta ferox. Next base: position 14,392,213 of record CM053559.1, read on the forward strand.
ATAAGTTATATATTAAATCATGTGTTTCATCCATGTAAATATTTGAATACTATTTATTTTACAGGTTAATTATAATGCCATATCAACAACATAATTTCTGGAGTGCCTGGGTGGTTCAGCCGGCTAAACATCTGACTCCAGCTCAGGTCATGATCTCATGGTGCATGGGTTCAAACCCCACATCAAGCTCTCTGCAGTCAGCACAAGGCTTGCTTCAGACCCTCTATCAACCCCCCTCACTCGCTCATGCGCTCTCTCTCTCTCTCTCTCTCTCTCTCTCTCTCGTCCTTCCACCGTTCATGCGTGCTCTCTAAGATAAATGAACATTAAAAAAAAAGTATTATTTCTTTGAATCTCACAGGCCACGCTATTAAGTTATTCTCTGATCTTACTTTCATCTCAAATGTACCCTATCTAAGTAATTGGAAGTGATGCATTCATATGCAATTAACCTAAATCATACAGGAAAGACTCATCTGGGGAGGTCACATCTACCTATAAATGAAGGAGATTCTAGGAGGAAAAAACTCGCCCTACATTTTTATATCATTTCTTGTGGTCATACTTTGCTTCCTGATACTGTGCATGCTCTATAAGTAGACACACAGCTATGTAGGAATGCACTGTGCTTGTGTGAGGGGACTGGGAACATAGAGGAAGTAGGCTGAAGCATCTCGTTGCTATAATGAGGTTCATGAGAATAAAGAATAAAGTCAAGAGTCAGTGGGTGAATTGTAGAATGTTCCTGGGAAGGTGAAGCTTGAGGTTTGAAACTGTAGATCAGTTTATTTATTTGTATACACTGATCAGTCAGTCCAGGCAAGAAGTTAGCATGAAGAATACAACAGGAAAGATGCTAGAAGTTCAATACACATTAGAAAGGATATGTGAACAAACCAGCAAAATTTGGTGACAGAAAATCTATGTATAGATTTGATTTTAACATCCATATAGGCAAGGAAGCAATCATCATTAAGAAAAATCTTTTCATAGGAGGCAAGTCCCCTGACCACCAGGCTTGAGCAAGTGAGAAGAGACATGCCTTGACGGATTCCATAAGAAAAAAGTTTACAAGATTGAAAGTTTATCAGAGAGAGTCCAGTGAGAAAACACTGGCATACCAAGACCAAGATTCTAGCACATGGATACATACGTGCGGTTATGGGTGTAAAAACTGAAGACGGGGGTTGATCTTCAGGAAAAATCAAAAACAAAAAAGACAAAACAACAAAAAACATCCTACTGAAAGATAAATTGAGTAACAGTCTAAACAAGAGTAAAGGTGAAATACAGATACTCAGGCTAAAACTCCTTCAAAATACCTCTTGCCCATGTTAAGATTATCACTGGAGACAATAAGCAGTAGGTAGAAATTGGGGAATAAGTATTTCCAGATGTTGGGAAAAGGAGGCAGAATCTGAGCTCCAAGAAAAGCCAACAAGGTATGATTTAGTAAGTATAGTAGGTCTTGAGAATCAGCTCGATCTGCAGTGTTTCTCATAAAATAAAAAGTTCATTTATCCACTATGCACTCTGTTCTGTGACTGATCAAGACTTTCAAGAGACCAGGTGGTGAGGCAGAGGACATTCCACCAACAAAGGAACATCATCAGTGCTTTGTTAGGAGTGTATGTAGGAGGGCACCTAACTGCAGGAGAGAATGTTTCCCTGAGGAGGGAATGTTGGAGCTACAGGTAAGCAAGTCTTACCCAAGGCAGGTAGATGGCACGGCTACAGTGAAAGTGTGTCAAAGTAAAGCAAAATTGTGGAACTATAATATTATGTGGAATCAGAAATATTTCAACTTACAGTTTTCAATTCTAATTTCCCTTCAACTTACCCAACCAAAAACTGATTTGTGACCTTAGAGAAGTACTTTTCATAACATGTATGTGGGTTTTATTATTGGTAAGAAGGATGTCACGTCTGCATACTTATGGGATATTCTTAAGGTTCAAGATCCATCTATCTTCAAAACATGCAAAACACTATAAAGATACAAACTATTTTTGTAAGGCTGCTTAATATCTAGATATAGATACACATAGAATTCCATAAAAAATATCTTAATAGGGGGGCGCCTGGGTGGCTCAGTCGGTTGAGCGTCCGACTTCGGCTCAGGTCATGATCTCGCGGTTCGTGGGTTTGAGCCCCGCGTCGGGCTCTGTGCTGACAGCTCAGAGCCTGGAGCCTGCTTGGGATTCTGTGTCTCCCTCTCTCTGACCCTCCCCTGCTCACGCTGTCTCTCTCCCTCTCAAAAATAAATAAAACATTAAAAAAATTTTTTTTAAATCTTAATAGGACTTTAATTGTATTTCTAAAAGGATGGAGGGTGCGGGTGCGGGGGCGGGGGCGGGGGCGGGGGCGGGGGGGGGTGGATCTAAGGGAACCCGTTTCTGGCAATGTCGAAGAAGGCATAAATGTCTTGGAACTACCCAGATGTCAACTGTTTCTGACTACTAAAGACTTGCAATACATCTGCACTTATGTTTTATGATTCTTATTCCAAGTCCAATTTTCTTTTCAAGATCTAGGTTAATTATTGCTTGGACCAGATCAACCTGACAAAACAAACAAGTCCAGATGAAGAAATCAAAACAAGCTGTTGTTTATATAACTAACATTATGTCTGCCTTGAAATTTTGATAGTGTTCGACTATTTGCCAAAAACTTTCTCCTACACTAATTCACTTATCCTTAGATCCATCCTTTAAGGCAGGGAGGGAGAACAGGTTTCATTTCCACTGTGAAAGTGAAAAAACAAAATCCGTGTTAAGTTACTTGTCCAAGGTTGAATTGCGGTGAGGACTGGAATTTTGGAATTGGAATTAGAATTTAGACTGGAATTAGAAAACCAGTCCATTTTTGCTAATGAAATTCCAGGGTTTTTTTGTTTTTTGTTTTTTGTTTTTTCTCTCATGACAAACATTCAATCTACAGACTACATCATAAAAAAAGCAATGTACCTGCTTAAAATGCTGCATTCCTTCCTAAGCTCACTTAAATTTCTGCATTCCTTTATTGGATAAGGAATTTGTTTTAATATACTTAAAATGGCTAAAAGTTGCCCTTTTTGTCAAGGAACACTTAATGTTTATAAACAAACAGTGATTACTGCCTGTCATTCGGAATGTTAACTTTTAAAAGAGAAGACTGTTTTATTTGCCTTGTGTTTAACCAACTCAGTGGAGTCCAAGCTACCATACAGAGAAAGATACAGCTTTGGGTCTTGGCCAATCAGTTGTACCGCACTATAAAACCCCAAGAGAACAAGGTGCCAAACACTGCCTTTAAAGTTGTCTATCTTGGATTCCAAGTGTATAAGAACTTACGTACTAGTTGACATACTTATAGCCATATTTCTAAAATATGTAACTGCCCTGGGAAACAGACACAGTGCAATAACAGCCTGGAAAACGTTTATCTGCATCTTTTGTAGCTCTTTGACATTATCTGTGTTCCCGAGCAGATAAGGTCACTCTGACTTCTGGCATACTCTTGCAAGGATAAAACAGGATGACCTAGTAGTTCTTCTGATGTCAAGGTTTTGGTGAATTGTACATGAGCAGATAAGTCTTGTTTTCAGATTATTCTTTCAAGAACCCACAGCCCAGTAACTATCAGGGTTATGTGAAGATAGTTGGAGTCAGTTTCAGATAGGATGAACTGTACAGACTTGTCAAGCGCCTGCCTGAGTTTGCACGTGTCCTTCATTAAGTACATGGATCAGCCTGAAGGGGAGTCAGTTCTGCTTGTGCAACTTCGTGTGTTTATAACTTACTGTTTGACAAAGGGGTTGTTTGTTGTCTCACTCTGCCTGTTCATACAAGTGAAGCACAGATCTAATCTTCTCAAACCCATGCACCCAGCAGAAAAAGAAATTCAAATTCCAGTATCCAAATGTAGAAATTGATTTCCCATCATGCGTTTTCATGTCTAGAATGTCCTCTTATTAAACAAGAGTATAATGTTGATTATAAATATTTGTATATTCATAGAAACCATCAACACATTTAAAAAATTGAAGTGCATTCCCAGTCATGGTTATGTGGTATTTTTTCAAGTTGTAAAATTATGTAGTATTATAGTATTAATTATGTATATTAAATAAACTTTAAAAGTACAGGTGGGAGAAAACAACAACAAGTGCTATCCCTTATATCCAGTCATGCTGACATTTTAGAACTTTGCTTTCCAGACTTCTCCTAGGCACATCTTTCATTATTTTCACCCTATGGTAGGTATCTTTTTAATCTCTTGGATATTCCCCTCAATATTTTCCATATATATAAACTCATTTACTCATCTTTTCATTTACTGCAGTGAATCATGTCTATTAGACACTCAGTGCAGGCCGGTCCTCTGTTAGTTGCTGGAGACTTAACAAAGAAAAACACAGTTCTGTCACATATAGTGAACAAGCTCATGAAAAGTGGAGACATATGCATCCGAACTTACCATACAGCTTGCTAAGTGACAAAATAGGAAAACCAGTAGATATTCTAATAATAGGCAGAAATCAAGGCTCCCTGGTAAGAAGAAAACAACTCTGAAGAGCCAGAGATAAAAAGAGGACATGATTTCTGAAAAATTAATTCAGCATGACTAGATTATAGAAAGGTTCACTGTGGAGACTTCAGCCACAGAGGACTGCACAAATAACTGTGGCAAATCATTCCTTCATTAGTTTAGCCAACATTTATTGAACATCTATACTTTATACACCTGGAATGCATTCATCAACAAAACACCAGCATGGTTCCCAACATTACAGACTTCGGGGGATCATAAATGTGGTGAGTGTGATCATGGGAGAGCAAACGACACTGCTGGAATACACAGTGAAGAGCCAAGCCCAGTTTAAGGGAGAGCAAATCTATCACTGAAAAATTGGAAAATTTTAAGCCTTATGTAGTAAATCAGATTTGGACAGATAATTGGGAAGTAAGGAACAAGGAGTCAGACAAAGACATCCAGAGCCTTCTAAACCATGTTAAAGAATTGAGTTTTCATAAGAGTTTTAGGGTTTTAAGTAAAGGCATTCCATCTTCAAATTTATTTGGGCAAAATCTGTGATGTAGAGATTGGGTCAGAGAGGCAAGGCTGTGAGCAGTGAAATGAATGAGGAGGTGGTTGCACTGGTGCCAGTGAAGAACGATAGTGCCCTGAACTAGTGCTGTGCAGAAAGGTGGACAGACTGATGACATATTTAGAAGACAGTATATGGATTCAGAGAGAGCATGTAATTGACAAGATAGGGACAGAGAAAGAAGAAAACTTAAGAGTAATGGTCACTCTAACCAAAGACAACTGCTCAAGCCAATAGGCTAGACCACTCCCAAAGAGCAAACAAAACTGAAGTACTTGTTTGGGGAGGAAGAAGGGTAGTTCGAACTAGTGCATGTTATTGTTGAGTTATTTGAGACATTCAGGTGGTGTAATGTGGGCAAAACTAATACTGAATTCTATTTCATTTCCAGAAAATACATCTGTCCTCCTTTCTCCTCTATCACAAAAAAGCAGATTGTTGCCTTAGGTTACAAGCTTTGCCTGTTATTCATTTTCTAGGAGCAGGGGATTCAAGCACTTTGGTATGAGGTGGATCCAAGACTCTAAATGGGCTTAAAACACACATGGTTAGAGGTCGGGGGGAAGTTCCCTGCAGTGGGCATCTGGACTGGAGAGAGAATTGGAGAACAATCTAGAATGGTTTGAGGAACACCAGTCATCCTTCCCCATAGTCATGACTCAACCCCAACAGAAGTAAGGAAAGGAAAGTGCCATAAATTGGTTTTCCCTTGCTTTGCTTAGTTTCCGAAATATGTATGTATCTATGCAGTCTGTGGGCTTCTAAGAACTGTAGTGACCTTTTAGGCTTAGATGTGTTACTGCTCATGAGGCAGTAGTGACTTAGGTACCTCTATATGGGTATGAAGCACAATGTCCATTTTGTTTTGACCTATGTTTTCCCTAATTTTTCTTTCTAAAAATGTGAGTAAAAACATTCCAGGTCTTATTTCCGTAACCACTGCAAAATATAAATTGTATTCAAAATCTGATTATAGGAGAAGGGGACTTGTAAAATTTTGGAAATGTTCTGTTTGGGAGTAATTTTCACTTACAACATTGCTTAGGTTAAAAGATTCTTTTAAAATGTACCTTAAGCTTTAACAATAAATAACATACTGTTCTATTTCTAGTCTTGATTCTGTTTACATGATTTGAACAGCAGTATGAGCAGTTCACAACTAAATATAACAAATCAGTATAAAGAGTGTCAATAACCATTTCCATTTTTTAAAGAAAATATAGCAGCATTTTGTGAATCCAATCTCATCAACACAGAGATCAAGGGAATGCTTCCTTTATGATTATTTAAGTCAATTCAAACACAACAACTTCTCTAAAATGTAGTGAAGGCTTAAAATTAATCCTTTATTTCAAAATGTTTTATTCATCACACCCAAAGATAAAGCTTTTAATTAAACAGTCATATGATACTGCACCACTCCTTAAAGAAAATTCATTTCTAGGATTGTTTTTTTTTTTACTTGTCTCTTTATTCAAATGGTTAGATATATCAGAGAAAAATAAATGTATTCTGGTTAGTAAAGATTATATCTTCCCTTTATCCTCTTGTCTTTTATTTAATTATATGCTCCATGAATGTTGTAAAATAATCACATAATTGGAAGTTCTATCAAACAATATATGAGAATCATTTTACATTACTATAACCCCCTGACGCTCTTTCCTGGAAGAAACCACCATCAGAAATATAGGGTGTCCCATTATTCAATCTTGTGCCCCCTTGTCTTCTTACCCCAATTTTTTTTTAACTAGCACTAGAAATTTATTTAATATAGTCATTCACCTCCTAAAAATATTTACATATATTGACTGCAATCTTTTATGTATCATTTTCATTTCTGTTTCCTAAAACAGTTTTTAGAATATATGAAAATGTCTATTAAGTAACAAGTACTCACGTACTCACACTTTGCTTAAGCAATGAAACAGCACCTAAATGCTTCAGAACTTGTGGATTCATGTCCACATGGCTGACTCTTTCAACTTCCCCATCCTAGGGCTAACTACTATTATGAAATTATGATTTATCATACCCAAGCATTTATCACAATTATTTAACATTTAAAAACTTCATTCTTTAATAATTTTTTTACTGTTCATTTTCAAGAGACAGAGAGAGACAGCATGAGCGGGAGAGGGGCAGAGAGAGAGGGAGAGACACAGAATTGGAAGCAGGCTCCAGGCTCTGAGCTGTCAGCACAGAGCCTGACACAGGGCTCGAACTAATGGACTACAAGATCATGACCTGAGCTGAAGTCAGATGCTTAACCGACTGAGCCACCCAGGCGCCCCAAAAAACCACATTCTTTTCCATGGTTTCACTTATATGAATGGCCTATCACCTACCTTTCGTATCTTTTTAAATATTTATTTTTAAAATTACGCTTGTGAGAGTCTTTCATGTTCATCTATATAGCTGTGGTTCATTTCTTGTCACTATTAACTGGTATCCCATTGCGTGCATGTGTGCATGTGTAGACATACATACCTATATCTAGGTTGGTTCCAATATTTACCACTGAAATAAATGGTGCCATAAAAGCTCTTATTCATCTTCTGACTTTATTGTGTGCTTATTTCTCTAGAGCCCGTAAGTGGACCAGACTGGACCACTGAATGTATTTATCTTCAACTTTGATAAATGTGGTCTAATTTTACTCTAAAGGTTAGCAATTTAGCTTTCTACCTGAAGTGCATGAGAGTTGCCCTGGCTCCACACACTCAAAAATCATTGTCAGACCTTTAAATTCTACACTAATCTGCTGTGTAAGAAATATTGGTTTTGATATATGTTTTCCTGATTATTTTGGTAAAATGGGATGTTTCAAAGTTAAGATTTAATATAAAGATTTGCAAAGGGCACGTAGCTAGTACTATCTTTTGAATAAAAGGAGTAGAGATGATACATTTAATATAATTCCACTTTGCTTATGAAAAAATTTAGATATATGGTGCCAGAGACCAAGAATTATATTTATACGACCAATATCAATCTCGGAGAAAATTGCTTCCATTTCATGGATTAAGTGTTTGTGGTCCAGAATTCTGCCAAACATTTTTAGAAACCTAAAAATGTAATATTACTTATCTGCACACCTACCTTATGTGGATTAAATTCTGGACAGAATTAGCCAGAGCAAGAGAAATCTATGTGACATGAAATTTTAGAAATCACTATTCACAGAGGTTTTTTTGTTTTGTTTTGTTTTTGTTTGTTTGGGTTTTTTTGTTTTGTTTTGTTTTTGTTTTTACATCTAGTAAGTAGGGGTTTTGGCCATTTTGGCAAGTCATACCCTCCTTTTCTGTGTCTGGATAAAACTTTGGTGGAGAAAGAAGGGAGTTTCATGACCTACATTTAAAGCCATCTTTTTCTCTTTCAAAAGTAGAATATTCATCTTGAAAAGTCACACTTTTCAGTTTGTGTGCCGATACAGTGCCACTGTTAATCTAAGCTCCTTAGGGTATGTGAAGCAACTTCATAGATCTAACCATGACTCTCAATATCAACACTCAGTTGCAAAAACATCAAATGCCTGTCTTAAGGTTTCACTCTGAGTTTGCTTTTTTCTTTCTCTTTTTTTTTTTCCAATTAAGAACTCTCCTCTGGTATCCTGCATTCACATAATAGATAGCTACTTTACAAGAATATTCTCCATATCTTTATATACTAAATACTGTACAGTTGAATATATATACATATATGTACACACACATATATATATATATACACACACACACCCTGTATTATCTCCCTTTTCTATATTCTACCATTTACCAACACTTCTATATTCTATTTATACTGAGGATTTTTTGTTGAGAAAATTTGAAAGCAAACAAACCCACTACAAACTCAAACGTTGGAGAAAGCATTTTGATTGATTTTCCAAACTAACTCCATGTGTAAGTATGTATAACGTTTGGTGTTTTACATTTTTACTTTGTGTTAAATACACGTTCATTTAAATTTATGTGCCCCTGCATTTTTATGTTCCTTTATAATGTTCTGATCATAGAATTCTGGACACATGTAGAAACAGTATTTGTATCTGCAGCCCTATACCACTCACACCTGCAATTAGCCCACTGGTCACATCACATGGACTCTCTTCAAGTTTAAGTTCTACTGATGGAGATAAACATGGCACCATAGTCTTCCGTGCACAATAAATAAGACAAGTGGTCCTGAGAATGAATTACATCTACATTTCAGAAAACTCTGGACAGAGTTTGTTTGGAGAAAAACATTTAGACTATTATTTTATTGTTCACTATGTAAAATATTTAAAAAGGAACCTCCATGTACTGTCACATGTTTTAAAACTACATTTGTTACAGAAATTAGCATGCCATGTGCATTAAATGAATTTTCATATCTTATGTTCTTTTTTTTTGGTAACTGAGCATTTTGTTTTTGTTATTTGTTTCTTCGTTTTTTTTTTTTTCCAAACTAAAATCCAAAATGACAACTAGGAAATCATGCCTTGCTACCTAGTGTAATTTGGTTCATTTTGATAGTAAAGTGATATACATATCATTATCAAAATCAGCAAAATATAATGAGGGAGGAAGAAAGAGCCTTATGTTTCATTATACATAGTCCTATATATTAGATGCCTGTCATTTCTTAATGATATTAATCCTGGGCAAACTGTTGGAATTAGTATAATGTAAACATAGATAAACCCATCTTTATTTCATTTCTCTCTCTAGATTCTACATGGCATATAGTCAAGCAAGTCATTACCCAGGGACCCTTAAACATACAGAAATCCTTCTGCAAAGGTTTTGGCTTCAGCCTGCCCCACCACTACTCCCACATCATGTCTTTGTAATTAGTCCAGGACCATTGCCTCTGAAGCCTTTCCTCTAATTCTATGATTGGCCTTTCTGTAGTTGAGGTTTGACAGTAATAAAAATAAGAGCTGCTAAGAATTTTTAGCATTAAAACACCTTTATATACATGGAAATCAAGATCTACAAAAAATGACACAAATGGGGCTCACTTTTCTTCTCTGTGCACCCAAGCCTTGTTCTATTGTCTTGCTATTTATGTTTCAATATAATGTGTCTTTCCAACTCTACCTCCATTCTAAAGTTAAATAAAAGCCCAGTAAGTCAATATACCTAGAAATCTTTGTTTTCCTACTTTTACTACAATCATATGCAGGTATAAGCAAATCAAGTAATATTCTGATCAGCAACATTGAAATATTGATCCATGTTCCATTTCCTCACTGTATAGAACACATTACGTACTAAGTTCATCATTAAAATTATGACTATCACAAACAGTATGAGAAAAAAAGCTGTGTGTTCAATTCCTGAGCCTCTCTATAAAAACTGCGTATCATGAAGAGTTACAATGTTGGCTCGGAGGACATGAACTAGGACACATTATCCATAAACATGTTTTGGTTTAGGAAATTTTTACAGAGCCTTTCAGGAAGTCTTCAATAAATTGAATCCATCATATCAACCTCTAATGTATTAATTTGATACCAGCGAGCAGCTGAGTCAAATTATTTTTCTGGTGTGAGTTATTAAAGTCTTTGATGCTGGACTGTGGCAGAGTCTTCTGAGGTAAATCCACCGTCCTCCTGTCTGGAAGAATTTGTGTCAAAGAAACTACAAAGTGATTTTTTATATTATTATTATTTAATCTATGTTCTACTAGTTTCTCATTTTCCTTCCGAACAAAGAAAGAAAAAAAGAGTAAGACATCAAATAGGAATGGGATCAAATATCTTTGAAAGTGATTTTAAAATGTGGAGTTCTATATAAACATCAAAGATAAAAAAATTAACCATGTGAAACAAAAAGAAAAATAATGTCTTCATTCTTCAGCACTGACAACCTCCCTACTATGTCCTAAATCATAAATGCACAAATGAGTCCATTTAAATCTTTTGCAAGGATCAAGTTTCCTGAGATAAATAATGCTATTTCTTTGCTACATTCCTAAATCGTTTTCTTATGGTGTCTACTTAAGCAGAGTTAGAAATTAACACATATCAAAGAAACCATTACAATAACACAACTCAAAGATAACCAAGAAAACGAGGGATAGCTGAACCAAATTTTCTATCCAGAGGACCTGACCAAGGACATCAGACATAGAAAAATTCATGGAAATGAGGCTTTTGTTCTCTGGGGCCTCAAACCTTCCCTTGTCAGGGCTGATCTTCTCTAGACCTAAAATAGTAGTGATTTCATTAAAAAGAACATTTGATAAATACTCATGTTCAAGTTAGAGAGAATCCATTATCTTATGGATTTTCTTGTGAGTTCAATTTTATCTATAACCATACCTAGAGGTTAGAGGTTGTTCAATAATCTCATCTTCAATTTAAAGTAATACAAGTTTAGAATAGCTTTAGACCCACAAGCAGGTTTTGCTAGTTCTTCGAGATATATTTATAGTGTTATCAGAAGCCTCTAGGAGTTTATTTAAAAGAGTATCTTGCTTCAGGTAACCTCCTAGATTTTGGTAGATAATCCCTTGCAAGGGATCAGTGACTAAGCTCCCTTATAGTTAGCTATTTATTAGCATGGGGATTTTTTTTTTTTTTTTTTAAGTAGGGGAGAAATTCTGAAGAGTTTGAGAAGGGAAAATACTCCCTGGCAATTTTTATTGGTAAAAATTTGTACCTACTTTAGAAATCTAATGTCCATTTGTTGCATTTACAATACTAAAAGGAGCCCATTTTCGATTTTTCTTAGCTATGACAAATTTCTTAGTCTTCACAATTGGTTCATAACTTACATATTTCTTAAACAAAGCTTTCCCTCACTATAGTCTCCCTCTTTCCCAGTGTTCTCTGGCTTCGTCTATGCAGTATTTGGTCTTCCTCTCTTAAGATTATCTTCTTGAGGATGAATCCATAGTTATGAACTCTTTGTATGCCCTGAGGTGCAAGGTAAGTGCAAGGTTACCTACGTCAGAGTATGCAAACATCTATGGGGAAAAGCTCGACTTGCCTTTGTTTCCATTTCTCCCAGTTTGAGGTTTGGAAATTCACCTTTTTATCACCCTATATCTAGGCAGTTTGGATTTAATATACATTATTTCTGTGTGACTTAACTTTAAGACTCCTGCAAAGATATATTTCTTGTGTCATTGTATGCTCATCTTTCAGAAAATAAATTAAGTTACTGATCTCTTTTGGGGGTGTGGTGGAAGGGGGGTTGGGAGAAAGAAGGCTAAAATATGGGGTGAGAAAGCATCTGTTTTTTGGGTTGGAAGCAATGTGTCATGTAGGCAGAAGAGATGTCCAGTCACCATAACTACTGTTGACCTTTCAAGTTCAGAAATATACTCTTAGCTAATGTCTCATCAAGATTTATCAACTACTCTTTTGAGTAGAACATTATCTTATTGAGGGCTAGTGGGATCAATCATATTTAAAATTTTTCAATGTTTATTTATTTTTGAGAGACAGAGACAGAGACAGAGAGAGAGAGAGAGAGCATGCAAGCGAGCAGGGGAGGGGCAGAGAGAGGGAGACACAGAATCCCAAGCAGGCTCCAGGCTCTGAGCTGTTAGCAGAGACTGACATAGGGCTTCAACTCACAAACTGTGAGATCATGAGTTGTCTGCTTAACTGACTGAGCCACCCAGGAGCCCAGGGATCAATCATTTTTAAGTATGAGTGGTTTTATCAACTATGACAGTGGCAGAAGTAATTCTGAAGGTTGAGATATTGCAAAGAGGGCAGGCCCAGTTGAGTGACCCTTGACAAAAAGAAGAGAGGTTGAAGATCATTGAACTACTTATCAGTTTCACCTGTTGTTTGTGGTCACTTTTCCTTGATCAGACATGGCATAAACAACAATAGATACCTTTCAGGAAGGACAGAGAAACAATTCTACTACTAACAACAGTAACATCAAAGTTACAAAATAAGCCCATCATGCACTGAGTGCTTCCCATAGGCCAGGAACTAGCTCTTCACCTTCTGTACCAGTTAATCCTATTTAATTCCCACCCAACTTTAGGTCCAGCCGCCCCCCCACACACATCTTTTTTTGGACATTTTTAGGTGTTTGCCTGTGGTTGGTGTGCCAGTCTTAGAAGTCTGAGATACCAGGGAGAGGCACAGCTATTGAGCTCTGTTGAACCAAACTTGATAGTGTACCTCATCACATACAAAAAGGAAATCGGTGTACAAAAAGGCAAGAAATACGTACTGGTGAGAATGTGAAGAAAAAAAAAAGTCTAG